>JAVXUM010000017.1:23168091-23181032 GCA_035590655.1 Pouteria glomerata | reverse complement strand
GTCTAAAACAAAACCAACACATGACAAAAACAGGTAATGTTTCCACATTACGAATACCCCAAACCTGGGGTATCACAGAAAGTGGTTAAGAATCCAAAACATGAGTAATGTGTGATAAGAACTTAAACCTTAAGTGCCTTTTAGTTTGTATAAGTTATGTTATATGAATGGAAACATGAATTTCTAAAATTTTTGGTTAAAATGTGGATTTATGAAAATTGAAATTGAAAACCAGTATAAGAAACAAAATAAGGGATCATATTGGACCACTATTGGGTACACGAGCATAAAATAAGTTGGGTGCTCGCCATCTTAGGCGCACAGGAATAAAAATTGTTAGAAGCCTACCATTTAAGGCACATAAGAATAAAAATTATTGGGCACTCGCCATCTTAGGTGCATGAGAGAAAACACAATTGGGTGGCCGTCGAACTTCTCGTCTAACTTGTTTTTCATTTAGTCTTTTTCTTTTTACCATGAAATGAACATTCTTAAGAACTTATTTTTGCATGATATTTAAAATCATTTAGTTTGCTTTAGAGTTAACTTTGTGATCTAAAAAATGTGTTTAATGATTTAAAATTAGATTATTTGTTATCTAAATTGTGAATTGAGGATGCGTGAATACTATGATAAATTGTTATTTATGATATATGGTTCTAAAGATTAAATTAATGATGATGAAAATAGTTATGGTAATAATGAATGTTTAAACCTTGTTAAATGATAATTTATTTGTTTGAATAATTCAATTGGTTGTGTATGGGATATTATGGGATGATGTTTTGGTTGTGGTATTATAGAACCTTAATGATAAATAGTGAGAACACACATAAGACGTGAATAAGAAAAGTGGAAAGCAATGAAATAGTAAATTGAGAATTTTTTGTTAAAAATATGTTGGCATGATGTTATAAGTTGTTACTTGATTGAATTAGATAGTGAAATGTTGATGATAATGGTTATAATATTGAAATGAGAAAATATGGTTGATATTATGAGACAGGGATGGAAGGTACAAAAATAGGAAGGGTATAGAAATTGCCTTAGGGTTGAAAGACTCGAACTTGCGCAAGGATTGGTATTCATGCTAGTAGATTAATAACATACAACATGACGTATATTGCAGCTAATCGTGACCCAAAATGATGATAGATTTTGGTTCATCTTTTTGTTGAGTGTTAGCTCATAAATACGATGTTAGTTGTACCTAGACCATAGTTGTAATTGAGAGTGTCAATGAGGTTATGATTGAATAATGATGAGATTAAGAAAGATAATAAATTTGAAAATTTTTTTAAAATCTATTAAGATAATCCTGAGTGTTTGGTTTTATTGAGATATTGCGATGCTATTGAGGATATTGATTATTATGATGATTTTGTTTAATATTGTTGCTTTACAAATCATATATGTTGGTATTATGTATTGTGGGCACAAGTGGTTGGTGCTCACGTTCCTACAAAATTTGTTGTAGGTCCAGGACCTAAAAAACTAGTGGGCATTGAATTAAGCTAGGAGTTGCATAGCAATTTCAAACATTTGTTTTTTAATTGCTTAAATTTAATATTATTTCAGATTGGAATATTATTTTAATTTAAGAGATTATTCGATTAGGTTGTAAAAGTCGTAAGATTTATATTTATTTATTTTTGGAGGACGTGCTGAAGATTAGTAGCTTGCTAAACTAAGGCTTGGTTTATGTCTATTGTTAGTTATTATGCATGTTGCTCCAAGGTGGTTATAATGTTTTAATTAGGGAAATAATAGTGTGTGCATAGTTTGTATGTTTATTCATTCACCATTGGGGTAATGAGATTCGAGATGTGACATACCATGATGACATAAATGTTGAGGGAGAGAATTGTGTTATGGATGGATGAACTAACCAACTTGTTAACAAGTGCATTGGTCTTGAAAAATATCTACATTCTTAAGAGGACATGACATGTGATTTTGGAGGATTAAGCCATCCAATTGGTATTTCATCCATTGTTTATTTTAATACTATGCTTTACATTCCTATAATGCATACATTTTGTTTTGCTGTAACAAAACTATCATGGAGCAATTATATGATTTGGATGTCATGTTGTTGGACTCTAATAGGGAACCAATTGTGGCCAAGAAGCAAGTAGTTGAAAGTACTTTTGTGAAACTTTGTAATTTACTTATCAAAAAAAAATAAAGTTTTCTAATTTTAAAATTACTAAACTTTTGTAATTTGAAAGTCTCTTTTGTGAAATTACCAATGATATCTTTCATGTTTGTTTGGATGCCTATATTATTTGTATGGATCAAGTTGTTAGTCATCAAAAAGTGTGTGTGATACCCTCATCTTTTTATGAATGGGAAGCATGAATTGGATTGCCTTGGAAATGAGATTAGAGCTTGATGTACGTAAAGAATATGGTTTTAAAATTTCTCCAAGTGTTAGGAGCTGGAGTGCATGATCTTGCTTGTACATGTGTGTAGTAAATTGCAATGAGAGTTAAAGATTATGGGATGGCCGGCTAGATGATTAAAGGAAGCTTGCTCAACTTAATTGTGAAGAAGGAAAAGGGAAGGAATGAGAGGAACTGGTCATGCAATGGTTTAATACCAATTTTGACCAAACAAACTTAAGTTGGACTAATTAGCCTTGCCTTGACCATTTGACCTCCACCTAAGCATATATATATATATATATTAAATGGGAGAAAGAGGGGTAGAGGAAAAGGAATGACCGGCCATTGAGTTGGTCTTCCAATTTCCTTTGTTTTGGTTGCTTAAAGGAAGTCAAAGAAGTATTAAACTTGGTGGGATCCCCTAGTAAATGCATGGAAGACTTTGTATGCTTATATACGTACATGTCTTGCTTGAAATTGTGGTTAAGGAGGGTTTGGCTAGCCATGAAGGTATAGATATATATGTATATGTATTTTGGGTTGTGGAGATATTTATTTTATGAATAAATGCATAAGGAGAGAGAGAGAAAGAGCAACTTGTCCGGCCATTAGAGAGTTTTGAGTGAATTGGGAGAAAGAAAGGAGAAAAGGAAGAAGAAGAAGAAAGAAAGGAGAAAAGGAAGAAGAAGAAGAAAGAAGGAGAAAACTAAGAAGTGACTTGAAGAAAATATCAAGAGGAAGAAGAATTTAAGGAGATGAGAGTGATTTGTGAAGTCTTGGAAGCTTGGAGCCAAGTTGGAAGCCATCTTTGGAGCTAAGTGGAAGGATCTCACCATCTTGAAGTTTGGAAGAACTTGGACTAGAGTTTGAGGTAGGGAACTCCTCCTAACATAAATTTTAAGTCTTCTTCTTCTCCTTTGAATTCTAGTAGTTGTGGTGAAAAGTAGAGAGAACCATGATATGTTGTAGAGAATAAATCAAACCTTGGAACCTAACTAGGACAAGTGTTGATGATTGAGTTTAAATTGCTTGGTAGTGGGTGATGGGAGGAGAGGGAAGAAAATTATGAGAATTTTGGGTTAGGGTAATCTTGGAAGATAGAAAAATGGGTATAAAATGGTAATTGGTGTATGAAAATGAGTAGAGGTATGAGAAATGAGCAAAAAACCTGAAGTGGACAAAACCCCGGACAATTCCTGCTCTCTGTGGGCGCCCATCTGATGAAGGCTTGGGTGCCCAAGCACTGTTCACCGAGGTTGGGCGCCCACCCAAGGAGCTTGGGCGCCCAAGCACTGTTTACAGAAAATCCCCCTCTCTGGGGGCGCCCGACCCCCCTGTTGAACCCTAACTTGAGTTTTTAACCTATTTTAAGCCTACCTACACCCCTCTTACCATGTTTATGCATCATGAATGCACCTCCCCCTCTTCATTTAATGTATATGTCATCTCTTGATTATAGCATGTGAAATGTGACTTGGGTTAATGCATGGGACTTGGAATAAGATACTAATGCTTATGTCTTGCTTTTGGTTAGATGAATGATACCTATATTGATATGAGAATGCTCATGAGATGACTTGTGTTGTTAAGTCACCAAATGGAATATGTATCATATGAACTCACATAATTTACAAACCTAATGGAAGATAAGAAAACGAAATGATTGGTTATGTGCTGGGGATTGTGGGGTACGAAAAATAAGAATGGGGCGAGGTACCCTCGGGTCGAAAATTCTAGAACATGCGCAGGGTTGGTGTTTCATACCAGTAGGTTAGTAGCTTATGAAATGAGGGCAGTGTATTGGCTTAGGCATACACACGGGCGTAGAGTCGCCCTGGATTGTCACCCTTAAGCACGCTGGGGGCCACGACGTCGCTCAGAACAAGGATGTCGGAACGGACCCAATCTCCGATGATGTATGAATACCTAATGTGTGATGTGAACACAACATGAGCAAGATAATGAAACATGAAAAGAAATCGAGAATGTGCATGTGATATGGGAATTGGATTGTGAAACTTGTTTAAGTTTAGAACCCTGAGTTATATATCTATGTGTCTTCATGCTCTAAACATTGAATCATGTTGTGATGTCGTATTATGAATTTCATATGCATTTTGTTATATATTATGGGGAGTGTATCGTGGGCACACGCCGTCCGTGCTCACGTCCCTACAGATTTTCCTGCAGGACCCACACAGGACGAGTAGGAGGGACTTGGAGGGGATACACATGTTGGCTAAGCTTGGATTGATATTGGCTATTGTAAATGTATTTTGAGAAGAAGACATTAGATTGTATACATTTTCCTTTTACTTATTTTTGGGCCCTGTAATGGCCTTAAGGCCTTGAATTGTGCAGTTACAAAAGGTTTTCTTATAGTGAATGGTTTTCTGTTTCCGTTGGATTATACGTAATGAATGTATGGGAAATGTTTGGATGATATATAAACTGCACAGGTTATCTATTAGATACCCTCCTTAAGTCCGATTTTTAGGCTGTCATATAGCAGTTTTGTTTTGTGGGTCCACTACGTGACTGGTGCGTTAACTCTGATCTGGTGATTTGGGTTTCCTGACATGCTTGCTTTACACTCACCCCCTGGGTCCCCGGACCCGGGGTGTGACACATTTGATACGATCATATATATCATAAGCAGGTTAAGTATGACGACAATTTATATTCTAGTATTTATTCTTTATCATGGATAACAATTGAATGATACATGTCAAATATAATTATGGGAGTCATGACTAAGAAATCATTAGCTTAGCCAATCATAAGTCATTCTTAATCTATAGAGCTTAGCCAATCATAAGTAGTGCTTTTAGGTGAATGCTCTATATTAACAAGAGTTTGACTTCTAATGTCGTGTCAACTAAAGTGGATGTGTGCTTGCATGCATTGTAGTGTTCTAGCATGCCAAATGATGTTTAAGTATGGTATATAACATAATATGACGTGTTGGTATTTAATCAGGCATGCTTGGCATGGTATAACATTTTATAACATGGCATGAATGATATTGTATCATGTCATGACATGACAGGAATGATGTTATGGCGTAACATGGCATGATAGTATGACTTGTGTGACTTATGTGTGATGCCTGGAATTGTGCTAATTTATCTTAGAAAATTCGGTCAAAATCATCTATTGGGTTTACCCAGACTTGATTTATGATCCTGATACTTTTCATTGATAGAGGGTTTCTATTTACATAATAGAAACTATTATATCGTAAGTACGTAAATATGTTAATTTAAAAGATAAAATAAAAATTTTCTAGGAAGAGAAAGTCTGAAGTCTGGCCTCACCTCAAATGCTCGAAGTGCACCGTGTAGAATGAGAATGAAATATAAATTAGGGAGCCTCCTACATATAGGCCTAGCCCATGCTGATAAGAAAGTCCACTCGCGCTGCGGGTGGATTTGCCTACCTATGGCATTTTTGTGAGATTTTTTTCTTATTAGCATAGGCAGACGCAGGTGAAAAACAATGTCTAAACTTGCGGGTGGAGTTTTGCGCATGGGCTTGCAAGTGGAACACCCTATCTAGCCTTGTGAGTGAGAAAACTCCCATGACACATGTTGCTACCCCCATTAGGTGATATGCCCATTTTTGGGTGGATTTGGCCCACATCTCCAAGCTTAAGCCAGTTTGGGCAAGGTTCGAGTTAGGTTCAAACATGTTCGAGTCATTTTTTGAATGTTCTAGACCGACTTCGACAGCGCTAGAGTTTCCTAGTCATCCCGAAGAGAAAAATAAGATTATTAGAGACCAATTAAGTCAAAATTGAATATTTCAATACTTAGTTTTGACTATTCAAAAATTGCTACTCCAACATAGGTTGAAATGTTGAGAGGGGACACCTTAATTTTCTATTTAACCCTTGTGGGCACTACTGGGATGATTTCTCTTATCATTTTTGGATATAAAGAATTCATTTGTGATGTCATATTAACCTTTCAGCTTTTCTGGTGTTTATGGGCAGTAGTGACTTTTCGAGACTTGATTCTTAAGGCGCTTTCTGATATACTTCTCGATATTTGAACTAGTTCTTCTTGATATTTGATCTAATTTGGCTCAGCTAGTGAGTTACTTTCGGAATTGTATCCTAAGCATTCTTGTGAGTTTTGGATCCTTTCTAACTTGGTCTATAGCCTCAATTTGATCCTTTCTAACTTAGTCTATAGCCTTAATTTGTGTCTGATGTGTTGATAGCTTCCTTTTCGTTGGTAAGAATTATTTTGAGTTGACATAGCATAAATGACCTTTGGAGGAGTATTTTGGTTATTCTAAGCCTATCTCTACGTGCTTTGGCTTGTTCTAGGATTTTCTATGTTTTCTTGCATGTGCCTAGCTTGAGATGGGTAATCTAGTTGATATTAATCCCCGAATGCGTTGATAGAGGCCATTCTTTGACTTTTGGAATAAATTGACCATTGATTATGGATTTGGTTATTTCCTTAATGCAGGATTTGTTGATTTGATATCTTGGATATACCTATGCTATTTGGTGGTGCATGAATATAAGGTTTGTGACACCCCTATTTTGGGATATATGTTTAATCCCTTCAATAGAGTGAACACTCATAAATTGTCCAATACAATAATCACATTTTATGTATATATAAATAAATATAACATTTCACAAATTGTAATTCTAAATTTATTTCCACAAACACTAAGGATTAACACAAAACTAGCATTAAAACAGAAAAATAGACAACTGGGGTTTTTTCAAGCACATGCAGCCATTTTTAACTTAACTTGAAAAATTTTAGATTTAGGTACGAGGGTCACACAATTAGTGAAAGTGTTATATTTAAAATAAAAGATAATAAATTATTCACCTTCTGTTTTAATTATATAATTTAAGGTCACTTTTTACTAATATCACATTCACTAGAACTCATCGTCACATTTAACCTCAGTTGACCGTTTCATGATTTATATAACCATAATTAATTACATAACCAATAATCTCACAAATAAACAAGAATTAAATTCAGCAATTATGATAATTATGATAATATCACATTACCTCATTAATTCCAATTTCATTCATTAACTCTTAACATCATATTATGGCCCATCTGAGAATGATACAAATATGTCATCGCATCATTATTATTATTTTTTAATTATCAATTTCATCACATCATTGTACTATATCTGACAATAATAAAAAGAATATCTCGTTACATTATAATCGTCACATGTCTCATCTAACAGTGTTGTGATATGTATTTATGATGAATAACTCAAATGTTACTGTAGCACACAATTAGCCCCATTTAAAATATGAATTGAGCGTTCAACTATGAATATTGAATTTTTAAGCATGTCCCATTAGTTTCATTTGCTTTTATTATTTTTTTTTCTTTGGCCTCATATTTGGTCCCTTATAACTTGCCTTCATCTAGCCTCAATACACGTGTAATGTACACAATTCATGCTATGTAAGCTCATTTTTATTTTTTTTATTATTATTATTTTTATCAAATAAAAATCACTTAATTTTTATAATAACATAAATAATTATAGTTCAACATTACCACAATTAATTAATAAATAATAAATAATTCTTCTAATAAAAACATCAAGGCATACACTAACATTTGAAAAATAATCATAAATCACCATCAACACAATTAATTTATAATTCTTTATATAAAAAGATCAACTCTACTAGACATTCATAATATTAATATTTCGTTACATAAACATTCATACTTCAATATTAACAAATCAATTCTCTAAATAAAAATATCAACGCTTATGTTTATTATTTAAAAAATAATAAGAAGTACCCATCACATAATCAATTAATAGACAGACAATTTTTTTATTATCATCATAAATAATTTCTTTTATAAAAATATAAATTTCCACAACAATCATTTAATATTTCTAGCAAATAAAATCACTTTTACCATCTCATAACTATTAATACAATTATTTCACAAATAATTAGTATTATTATTTTTGCTTATCCACCCAAATTACTCTATAAATAATCACCACCTTATCATCAACTCAATCGCTACATAAATAATTAATATTTATATATAAATACTTTGTCAAATATAAATATTATGTTTTCATAAATAATCACAATTCACTAATTAATATTGAAATAATAAAAATAATCAATTTACAGTTATTACTCTATAAATATTTATAATTTACTGTCAACATAATAAATTTATGAATAGTTAATTTCTCTACATAAATAATTCTGTAAATAAAAATATTAAGTCTTATAATTAACTTTTCCTAAATAATCTCAATTTCTTGATAACAAAATTAATTCACAATAATTAATATTTCTTGTCACAAATTGTTTATATCAAAGAGATAAAATTTACTAATTTATATTTATTACCATTATTTTAAATTTAACACATCCATGTAGACTGTAAATATTTTAAAAAAATCGAATAATTGATCTAGTTGCTATTGAATATCTCGAGATCCTAAATTTAATTTAAATAAATTATACAACTCAGTGAATAATTAAGAAAAATGAAATCTAACAAACAAAATACAATTATTTTATTTTTAATATGCTTAATTTATTTAATTTCTTACAAAATAAATTTTAAATTAATAAAATAAAATAATTTACCTCAGCAGATTGACGAAAACCCTCAATTTTCTCCTCTCTCGCAGCTCTTTCTTCCTCGCCGTTTGTTTTCTGTTCTCCTTACTGTTTCTCTCTTCTTTACTAATCTCTATATGTATATAAATATACCCCTCCACGGCAAAAGAAACCGCCTCATTCTATTTTACACTTTTTTTTTCTTTTTTACCCATGCAAAAGAAACCGCCTCATTCTATTTTACACTATTTTTTTTTTCCATGTTTGGCACGTAGCCCAGCTGTCAGCCTCACCCAACACAAATGCACACGCATATATATATGTAGAGCCACGTCACCCTTTAACCCATCCGACCAACTTATAGCTAGTCTTACATACATCTTACCTTGACATAAATTAACCACGTGTCGCCACTTAAAGTTATTCATTAGCTCAAGTTAATTAATTAATTATTAACTTCGTTAATCCATTAATTAATTTAAATTAAGACTAAATAAATTTTAAAATATTGTCAAATTAATGCAAGTAAATTTCTAAGCATAAAATTAAATTAATACTATACTTTCAAAATAATAAAAATTTAAGATGTCACAAACTTTCAGATTTCTCTCTTTTTTTAGGAACTTAATTATTATTTTGTTAAATGTTTACTTTTATTGAATTCTGACACATTACCTAATTTTACGATTAAGAGCTTGTTTGAAAGTCAAATAAAACATAAAAAAAAATACTAAAAGTTGAGTTATTATAGTAATTTCTTGTTTGGTGAAATTATAATTTTTTTTACTTTTCTATTCTGCTATAGTAAAAAATTTTACCAAATATATAAAAGTTATCATTTTTCTGTTCTGCTATAGTAATAATTTTACCAAATACTTAAAAGTTGTACAAAATTACTAAATATTATATTTTTATTCACTAAACATATCAAAAATTACAACTCATAAAAAGACACAAAAAACTATCAAAAATTACATATATATATATATATATTTTTTAACTTCCAAACTGGCTCTAAGAGATCTTAACCGATAGAATACCATTCAACTTAAAACTTTGAATATCATAATTTTTCAATGGAGAGCAAAATTAGAGTGACTACGACTGCTACCTTTTTTTCTACCTTAGTTTGACTTGCAGCTACTACAAGGGGAACCACCCCTGCCAATCACAACAGCTAAGTCCCCATCACTAAGGTTTATCAGTCCATTCCAATTCATTTCCATTATCTATCAACCAAATTCTGTACATCATGAAAAAAAGTTAAAATTTGACCGATTCCCATGTTTAAGTCTTATTATGTTGTTTATAACATTATTTCTAGACCTATTAACAGACATAATTACGAATAATTACATGACCAATTATAATTAAGGAAGGTTTGGTGTATAATTCTTAAGTTTATTCATGAAATAGTTATATAATTTATTGTTCAAAATAAGTTTAAGATAGTTAAGGACATGGAAGGGTATGTCAAAGTGGTTACTAGATAGGGGTTGTGGGCACAAGACAATTGTAGCGATTCACGAAGAATGTGGGATTGGCTTGTCATGCACATAAGCACATGGGTGGCACTAGTTGGTGTAAGAGAAGCCTAGAGTTGGGCACGAGACATAGCAAGGTATAGGCACAATTGAGGCTAGTTTCAAAACTAGAATAAGGGGAATGTGTGTCGTGCGCATAGGAGAAAAAGGCGTCGTCTGCATGACTGAAGCCAAATCAGGTTTCCCACGCCTCGATCAGGCTTTGTTTTTTATTTTCCCAACTTCCTTTAGTACTGTTTAAATTTTAATCTTAAACATAATTCATCTAACAAAAACTCACTAAACTAACTAATACTATTTAAAATAAAACATCAATTTCAGAATACTACATCATTCATAGAATTATAGACTCAAATTTCCTAACTTTTATATAGAATAATTAATGAGCTTCAGTATATATATATATATATGTATCATCTACATCATTTAGTAATTCCCACTCTTCCCTCTATTTGAACTATCATTTATGCAACTAAAATAACTTTTTGCTTCAATTAATTACTCAAGAGTTTATCTTATCATGAAGCCAACATATATTTGTATCTCTCTCTAAAAATAAATCTTCATAAATTAAGAGGGTGTTTGGCACACTAGAATTTACTGAAAAACTCTGAAAGTCTTTAAAAGTTTCTCTCACTGTACGAATTACGAATTCACAATTTATCTCATTTTATCTTACTTTTTATTAAACTAAACACCTCATAAGTTAAAGAAATAAACAAAAATAAGCACAACACCACCGTTAGGTTCCTCTTCCTTTAACAGCTCCTCGCTCTTTCTCACTCTCACAATTTATCAAGTAAATTATGTTCAGGCATAAGTTTCAGCTAGTATATAGGCATGTAAATAGAGGGAACCTTCCCATTGCTTCATATAGAAGCTCTCTTCGCTCAATTGCTCTCATGTCTGGTCATTATCTTCCTCAAATCTACCAAATGTCAGCTACAACCGCCCGTTGCTACCCATCCAGTGGACCTAGAGGTCTAAGGTTGTAGGGATCAAGTTAGCCAGGAAAAGAAAGGGTCCGATTAACCAATTTGGTGGGTCATGGCAAGTGAATTTTAGGTATTTTGTGAAATTAGATTCAAAATTGGGTAAATTGGTTTAGGCAATTGCGCAAGTAAGTTCAGAAATTTCGGAAGCGGTGGTAAATAAAGGGGATCAAAAGAATTTAAGTTGGAATTAAATGGTACGGTCTAACTTCTTCATTAAAAATACCAATGCCGAATTAGATGGATAATTGCATAAAAATAAATTAATCCCTGCAAATAAAATATATAGAATTTATAAATAAAATTTAAGAGTAGGGAAAATCAAGAAATCCATTAATTTAACAAAAAAAAAAAAAAAAAAATTTCCCGAGCCTACGGTAATCGAGTTGAGCTTAAATTTGTTTATAGACTAGCGAGTCAAACTTGAATACAAAATTTAAAATTTGATAAAAGTTAGAATTGAGATTGAGCCTATCAGCATTCTTAACAAATGAGTTTAAACATAATATTTCAATATTAATAAAAATTTAAACTTGAACTGGTCAAAAATCTTAACAAATAAGTTTGAATGCGATAATACTTTATTCGACTCTGCCAATATGCAACCCTATTATCTAAACACCTAGTTTTATTCTGTAGTATTTTTATATGGCTGGCAATAATGTCAGAATAGATTTTATTATTGCAAGAGCTCAATTAATAATTTTTTTAATTATTGATGAGATTATCCTATCTATTATTTAACACAACTTGAATTCTCTTTGCCACATCAAATTCTCTCTTAAAATTTTTCTCATTAATTTTTCTACTTAAACTGTCAATACCATAGCTCAATTAATTATTTACAAAATTACCTTAGTCTATTATTTTTACCTAACGTAGATTCTTTTTGCCTCATTAATTTCTCTTCATCCCATCCATTCATCTCTCCTTTTTTTTCCTTTTAAAAAAACATATTGTTCTCTTTTTCTTTCTCTTCGAAAAATATCTCTCTTTAAAATATATTTAAATTATAAATTTCTCATTTTAAATTTAAAAATTATTATTGTGCCATTGAATTAAAATAATATTTTTTTAAAAAAATCTTTCTTCAAATATAATTAAATAATAAATTTCTCGTTTTAAACATAAAAATAGTAATGTGTCATTGAATTATAAAAAAATGTTTATTTGTTTATAATATTTTATCTAATCTATTTGAAAGTTTCTTGTTGAAGTGAACTTGTTTTTAAGATTAATAAAATTTTAATAGAGCTATATAGAAGAAAAATTTATAGTATATTGGAAATTTAGATTCATGTCTAATTGTGACTATATTAATTTTAAATAAAATTTAATGGAAAATATTTTTATTAAAAATTATTATTGCTATTAACTTATATGCGTTAAATTTGTTATATTATTTTGAAGG
>JAVXUM010000017.1:23128310-23141047 GCA_035590655.1 Pouteria glomerata | reverse complement strand
GTGTAACACGGAGCCCCTGAGTCTTTACACCTGTGGGGGTGTAACACGGTTCCCCACAGGCATATGAGATATATATACATATATGTATGCATTTGCCGTAAGCGCTGAAACGGTGTGTTTGGTGACCACGCGTGTCTTGGCTCTTTGGCCTTACTAAGTGTCACCCGTCCTAGGATAAGGTTGGAGGTAGATGGAGAAATAGGATGCATGGCCATGTCATTACATTTCATACATTGCATGAGAGATGCATATTTATATTACTGTTATGTATGTATATATGATGGGATATATATATGTACACTGGTGCCCACTGGCACTGTCCTACCTACTGAGCTAGTTAGCTCACCCCCTCATTTTTACAGGTGACAGAGGGAGGCAGGGTAGTGACCATCCCGAGTTGAGTTGACTGCTGGTTGAGCCTAGAGATTATTTTATATTTATGAGATTATTGTATTTATTTGTGCGACCCGAGTTGTGGGTCCCATTGCTTATAATGATGTATGTTGTATAATTATTTATATGGGAGTTGGGACGAATGTAGTGCTCTAATGGATGTTATGAAATTGTGACTTGACCTTGGTATAGGTTTTATATTTTGTTTTAATTATTCCTATTTTCCCATACTGTCCGTCTCAGACAATTTATGTTAGGGGCGTGACAACATCCATGTTTAAACTATATTTTTTTAATAAAAAATAAAATATTAATTACGAGCTGATTATATATTAATTGCATCCAAGTTTAAACTATATTTTTTTAATAAAAAATAAAATATACATCGATAATATAATTTTTTTTATTAAAATAACTATTCTTTTCTAAAACATAAAAATACTGGCGTTTGTATGTGCCTTTGGCACGACAATAAATCAGAACCGTTGATGACACGTTATACATGTCACGTCAATGACCAATATTGTTATATAAATGTATTATAACTAATGCTTATTTTATCCTTAAGAAAAGGTCATACAAAAACAAGCATGGGCGGATCTACAAATGGGTAAGGAGGTTAATTGACCTCAGGAAAGTAAAATTTTTGTAGAAAATAGTATAATTTTTGGGATATTTTTATACTTTTGTCCTCATAAAAATATCTCTTAAAACAGATTGTCCTTATAACTCAAACAATTTGCAAGTCTTGCTCCTATTGAAAATAAAATTTCTATAGAAAATAGTATAATTTTTAAAGTATTTTTATAATTTTACCCTCATAAAATATATCTTTCAAAATATATTATCCCTATATATTAAACAATTTATAAATTGTCCTTATTTTTGAGTTAAGTATATTATCTTTACTTGTTGACTTGACCTCACTGTAAAAAAATCTTGAATCTCTTATGGGAAATAAGCATTTATGAACTTGAAACTAATAGATTTAATTTTATTTATTTATTTAAAAAAATTGGTTAAACTTTATTGTTATATAAATTCCGTCATAAATGTGAGATAGATTTTGGTGAATTTCAAATCATTAAAAAAATAATTATTTAAAAACCCTTCATAAAATTTGACTCTATTAATTTTGAAAATTGCGGCTTCACTTTTTATTATAGTTTTAATAAAATTTAATATCAATTTATTTGTTGAAAATCTGTAATTAAAATTCTGATTGAATAACTATAAATTTTAACTAAATGAATTCGAGAATAGATCTATTTAATATGTGAGCCAGGCAGTTTGGCTTTTAAATTCTTAGCCCATGCCTGTCTCTCTTTTACATTTCTATTTAATTAAATTTTTTAATTTTTATAATATCTTTAAATTTAATTAAATTTATTTTTTTATAAAAAGGAAACTAGGGTGCCTCTTTTCCTAAATATATTAAAATATAAAAAAATTAATTTATGTAAGAATAGGGAAATTCTTTTAATAATTGTTTAATATATATTAAATAGTAACATTTTTTTAAACGTAAGAAGACACACCATTTGGTGTAAAATAAAATAATACAAAATTTTATAAATTTTTATAAATATGAATTATGAAATTATAAAATTAAAATTTTTTACTCACTGCACAAAATACGAAACATTAATTTTTATAATTTTATATAATTTTATACAACTCTAAACACACTCTAAACATTATTATTAATTTTGTCATCTTTAAAATAATTTTAAATAATTATTTTTATAATATTTTTAAATTTATTATGATCTATTATTCCAAATTATTCAAATTGAAAATAAAATAAATAATTAAATCAGTAAAATTATATTTGAGACATAAATAAATAGCAGAAAATCTCGATGTCAAATTAAGAAACTAGTTAATTTATAGTTGATATTTTTGGCCGGAGAATCGACTTAAGAGTCAACAACTCGAGAGGAGAACAAGAGAACACGTGGTTCCAGTAATTCCAAGACACAGCTGGGAGCCAACGGGACAAATCACCGCCGCCGTAGCTTTTTTGTAACCCAGACCAATACAAAACCAAATGCATGCAAGGCTTGAATGGTGGCAGTTGAATAACCATGTGTGTGTGCACGCTTGATGTTCGCCCATTTAAAGGTCGTTGAATTCTCTCTCTATTTCTCTCTCTCTCTCTAAAACTCTTCGCAACCAGATCCTATTTTGTTTATATATTTGCTCTCACCCACCTCCCTGTTTGTGTTTTCAATACTCAAGGTTGAAGATTCGGCACACAGATCAAATTTCATTAGTCTCTGAAATCAAACGCCTTCCCAACAATCTTAAACAAACTTAATTTGATCTCTTTTAGCCAGTAAGTATTGCCTTCGGTCATATCATTACAATTTTGACTCGTATTTAAGCACACCCATATGTATAGATGTGGATGCGCTTGTAGTCGTGGTAAAGCTTTTATGTATTCACCCTAGTTCATGATGAGAGGGTTTTGATTTATCAGTTGCAGTTGGAATTGTCGTTCTGTTCGTCTTTTTAAAATGCAAATTGGTTGGTTTTTGTGAGATTCAAAGGGATTTTCTTGGTTGGTTGGTCGAACCAATGCTGTGAATCTATTAATAATTAAGTCAATAATACTCAACTTAATAAAGCCCTAGTCCAAACTAGTTGAGTTCAGTTTCATGGATTCTCTTTCTCCCTGCTCAATTATCCTTTCTCCATTCATTGCATCTTGTGCTATGTTTTATGTGAGAACTTATTATTTTAGCTTATGTTATTTTATGTTTGGTGTATTCTACTTAAATAGGCTCACTATTCCATGCCATTCTATCTTTTCTTGTATTACTAATAATCAAGTCAATAATGAGAGGGGGGAAAAATTTAAAAAGTGGCACTCATACATGGCTTTTTTGAGAAGGTCTTGTAGCTTATGATGAAGTCCTGTATTGGGGTTTATCTGGGTTGCAGTTTGAATGATTCTTTTTATTAATTTTTTTGTTAATTCATCAGGTGTCTATCATTTTGAATGGCGGCACTATTGGCTTGCCAAAGCTGTTATTGCCGCGATGTGGACTTTATCAATCAAGGAAGAGGAGCTGGCGATCTCAGTTTCTCGAGCTCATTGTCAATTCAACAGATTCCTAGGTTTGAAAGGCAGACGTATAATCTGTCTGTTGCTGATAAATTATTCAGATTTCAAACGGAAGCACAGCAGACTGAATCTCCTGCTAAATTGGGTAGCAATGGTCGACCTATTAAAATGGTGCCTACAACTGAGGTGATGAAAAGGAGGACTCCGTCAGTTGATAATGCAGAGATAGTGAATGGTTCGAAGCGGGTTGTTAATGGAGTAAGCATTGTTAAGAGAGAAACTGCTTCTGCCATGGTTAACACCCAGAAAATTAGGGATTCTAAAGAGCTTCCACCAACAGAAGACTTAAAGGTTCTGCCCTCGGATGAAGGTTTCAGTTGGGCCAATGAAAATTATAATTCTGTTCAAAGATCCATAGATGTGTGGTCGTTTGTTCTTTCTTTGCGTGTTCGTGTTTTGTTTGACAATGCAAAATGGACTTATATCGGAGGCTTCACAGAAGATAAACAGGTGATGGGGGCAATCCCAAAAAGAAACTGTTGCTTGATGGTACCAAGTTCTTTTTTCACGACTAGGAGGTGGAAATGCATATGCCACCACCAACAAAACATATAATTACGCATTTTTAGACTTGTCTTCTATTGAGTGTCTGTTATTTACGAACTCTATGTCATTCAGAAAAGAAGAAGAAGAAGAACTGCCTCATGGCTACGAGAATGTGTACTGCAACTTGGTCCGACTTTTATCAAACTTGGACAGTTATCCTCCACAAGGTCTGATCTATTTCCGCGTGAGTTTGTAGATGAGCTGGCCAAGTTGCAGGTACTTCTTAATTCCTTTCTTTTTCTTCCAAAATCTTCTCACTCTAGGGATAGGAAAGCAAGCATTTGTGTAATTTTGTCTACATAAAGAAAGCAGATCCATATTTTGTTTACAAAAATGCTACGCTTACATCCTCTCACTTACATCCTCTTATACCCTAACTGGTCACGACGGGAAGTGACTAGTGTATTGTGTTCCAAACTATCACAGTCGCTGGATGAAGGTGACATCCAACGGCTGTGATAATTTTGAACACAATACATTGGTCACTGTCCGTCGTGACCAGTTAGGGTGTAAGAGGGTGTAAATAAGAGGGTGTAAGTAAGAGGGTGTAACTGTAGCATCACTCTTTTGTTTATACAAATTACTTTACATATGATGATCCGTATTTTGTTTATACAAATTACTTCACATATGATTAGGATAGAGTACCCGCATTCTCACCAAAGAAAGCAAAAGTCCTCATTGCAAAGGAATTGGGAGCTCCAGTTGACATATTATTTAAGGAGTTTGAAGATCAACCAATTGCAGCTGCTAGCCTTGGTCAGGTTTGTGCTCTGTGTTAACATATTAACCTTTAGGGATGTAAACTGTGGCATAGAGATTGTTGAATTTGCAAAGACCCATTACTTTCAATTAATTGAAGTCTCTCGCTAGTTAAATTTAAGGAAGTTTCAATGCACAAGCTTCCTCCTATGTCACCCAGTAACTGGAGAGACTAATTTTAAGTTTTGAACCCACGACCTCTAGGTTGCAAAGGTGCAACCTTACTGGTGCATTACCATCATCATTATTTGCTATATTTGTCATCCACATCACCACTGTCGTTGTTATCCTAATTGTGTGTGTGCGCACTCACACACATGAAAAGAATAAAGAAATACAAAGAGTTCGTTTATTTACTTGAAGCATATAGCGATCTATGCACTAGGTTGCCCTTTAAATATGATGACAAATGCAATCATTAGAAATGCATGTATTTGCAAAATGGGGGAACCATTTAAAGGTACAGCAAAAGATTGACTTAAGGGACTGCTATTTCACTCTTGCTGAAATGACAAACTGTATGATGTAAAGACTGACAGATGCTTGGATAATTTTTGAGCTTTCCATGTCATCCAATTTCAGACTTGTAAGCGTGTCGTCTTTCATAGAAGTTAGAATAACCTGATTCTCCACATTTTACACCTTTCTTGCTATTTGTTTCCTTCTCTGATTGTGTTTTTACACCTTTCTTGCTATTTTGTTTGCTTCTCTGATTGTGTTTTGAGGACCTTTTCCTTAGGTGCATCGGGCTATCTTACACAATGGAGAGAAGGTAGTTGTGAAAGTCCAAAGACCTGGCCTCAAGAAACTTTTTGACATTGATTTACGTACGTAATGCACATATGTCAAAAACTTCTACTATGTTCACTCAGTGGTTGTTTATGATAATAAAAAATTTTCTCATTCATTTTTTGATTCATTTTGTTTCCTATATTTTTTATTGTTTGACTCAAATTATGGATCTTTATTCCAGGAAATTTAAAGCTAATTGCAGAGTACTTTCAAAGAAGTGAAACTCTTGGTGGTCCAACTAGGGATTGGGTTGGGATATATGAAGAATGTGCCAAGTAAGGAATTTGCATTGATCCTTTGTTTTATCTTTTCTAATTTGAAAAAAAAAAAAATTAGAATGGTAAAGTATGAGATCTACATCAATTGACCTTTTATTGTAAACTATTTATAAAGGTGGAAACCCTACCTTGAAGACCCCTACCGCCCTGCCCTGGGTTATGTATTGTAAACAGTTTATACCTCTTATGTTATGTGGACTAAGGCATTTATGTTACATTTGGATATTGTGTCTATGGATCAAATTTATCTAATACCTTGGATTAACATATAATGGGCTAGATATTTAAATTTTATTTTCCCAAGTAAACTGGTGCCTTTCATATCATAGAAGTGTGCACTATGCACTTCACTTGTTCAGAAGCAGCCAGTTTTATAGAGGAATGTAACCAGGTTTTCTGTATGCAATTGTATATCAAATACAAATGAGCAACCCATTTGTGTTTGATGCAGGTACTTGCCAAATTTAGAAGGGTGCATTTAACATAGTTTTTGCTTCTATAATGTTGAGTTGTTGACTCATCTTTTTCTTTTTCCTTTTTTTTTTGATGAATAAAAAATTTTTTAAAACAAGCATCGGGAAGTTTCCAAGCTTACCTGTTATTATTAGTTATTGAATAATTATTACAAAAGCATGAGGGGATTCCACTTGAGAGCAGAAAGGCCCTAACCATGGACGGGCTATATATCTGTTCTAGTTTAACATTTTTGGGAACAACATAATGGCTATTTGGTGGTAGCAACTTATTGCAAGCATCTGCTACTCCTTTATTTTTTACCAACTCTTTGGCCATAATTCAGGGGAAACATTATACGTAATTCTTTTGCACAAGTTCTTCTGTAATCAGGTTTGAATAAGATCCGTTGACAGATCTGTTTTTGTCATGCTTCTTCATCTAGTGCCATATTTTC
Organism: Pouteria glomerata; assembly: GCA_035590655.1. Taxonomy (NCBI): domain Eukaryota; kingdom Viridiplantae; phylum Streptophyta; class Magnoliopsida; order Ericales; family Sapotaceae; genus Pouteria; species Pouteria glomerata. The sequence goes on along the minus strand of JAVXUM010000017.1, from coordinate 23,134,236 downwards.
AAAGGGCATCGTGCCTTTGCTCATCTCAATTCATAACCTCTTTGGCCTTCCTCTTGTTACACTGCAGTAAACCCTTTGTTTTTTGCTTTCCCTTTATTTATTCTTTCTTCTTCTTATGGGGATTTGTTATCTGAAATAGACATCAAACATGGTTTGACATTCAAGGGCAGTAGAAATGAAATTGAAATTGGTGCATTTGCAATTATTAACTAGGTTCACGGTGTTGTCATATGCTATACAAGAATACCTGATGTGTGCTATCTGCACATTTCATTGTTGTTATGATGTTATCCAATGGAACAGGCAATAAAGGCACAATTTTAGTCCTTCTTTTGCACAATTTGGTTTTCCTCTTCCAAGAACATGTTTAGAAGGTGGGGAGAAAGCTTTAATACATGGAACTTTATATTTGGTTCAGTTTCTCTTGGAATGCTTTATCTAACGGTCAACTTGCAAGGGATAAGCCTTTGAGTCTGGTTTGCTATTCTTGTATATTGCACTTTGTTTTCTGTCAGTTATTAGTTGATAATCTTTCCATTATCTTGCGTAAGTTTTTATGCTTTTCCTTGTATAAATTAATGACACTACTTTTATCATTTGTGAGTGACTGCCACTAGCTAATATGTCTACAATGTTGGTAGAATAGTTATTCGGTTTCGTTCGTTGGGTTTCGGTACTTGCAATTTAACCTTCATTTATCTCTGTCAAAAAATGGGGCTTATCATACGTATCCAAAAAAAAAAAAAGGATGGGGGTGGGGTACTTATTACCAATCTCCCTCTTCGTTTATGTTTGTGATTGGATATCTTTGTTTATAAGCTGGTCATTGCTGCATTTATGGGCATTTCAGGATTTTGTATGAAGAAATTGATTACATAAATGAAGGGAAGAATGCTGATCGATTCCGCCGGGATTTTCGAAATATAAAGTGGGTTCGAGTACCTGTATGTTTCTTGCTAAAATCTAGAATTTTATTATTTATCATTTCATATTTCTTTTTTTTTTTTTCAGATGGTTTTTAATGATTATATTTCCATTACTTTCCCTTTGGTTGCATGTAGAATGGGCAAAAAAACAAAGAACAAATAGAAATGCCAGTACCATGCATGTTTTTTTCCTTTTAAAAACTGAAATGACCAATTAAGCGAAAGAAATGCGTGAGGCTAAGTTAAGTGGAGCTTCACCTGTTCTTTAAAGACATAATAATAAAGATTTATTTATTTTTTTGTTATCTTCTTTATTTTTTTTTTGGCAACTCAGACTTATCAGTGAACAATTTATCTTTGACAAAATAAATAAATAAATAAATAATAAAAATAATACCTAATGAGGAGAAATTTTTTCCCCCTTCTTGAAGAAAAAGATAAAGCAACGCTTGCTGATTCTTACTTGGAAATCCATTTTTGTTTTTATTTTCTCCATTTGTAGCTAGTGGTCTGGGATTATACTGCCACAAAGGTGTTGACATTGGAGTATGTTCCAGGTTCCTATCTAAACTTATATTTCTTTATGTTAAGTTTTTGGAATTATCAAATCAAAGTTCAATTAGATGAAGCGTAATCCTTTGTTTTGAAATTGTTCATTTTATGAGCAGGCATTAAGATAAATCGGTTGGAAATGATAGATGCTCGTGGTTATAATCGATCTCAGATTGCGTCACGTGCTATTGAAGCATACTTGATTCAGGTGAACATTACATACTTATCTTGATTATACCATTTGGCTTTTTCCAAGTCTCAAGATCCATGAGATGGAAAGTTTCTAGCTGAAGACCATTTCCCGTAGCTGATTATTTTACCGCTTCTTGGTACTACTTCAGATTCTGAAAACTGGTTTCTTTCATGCTGATCCTCATCCTGGAAATCTTGCTATTGATGTGGATGAAGGAATCATCTATTATGATTTTGGTATGATGGGAGAGATTAAGTCTTTTACACGGGAGAGATTGCTGGATCTATTTTATGCAGTTTATGAGAAAGATGCAAAAAAGGTCTGCTTTTGTCTTTGAATTATTTATTTTAGCATTTATCCATCTGTTTGTTCATCAGTAGAACTTACATAAAGGTAATTCTAATTTGCAATCGTTGTCTCTTTGCTCTAATAGGATTTTGATATTAAATATGTTATAGATGCACAGGAACTTAATGTATTCCCTAAATTTCTTTGATAGTTCAAGAATATTTGCCCTATGTCTAGGAGGCAACCATAAGTCATATTTCAGAAGTGTTGCTGGAGTATCAATTCTTTGAAACATAATGCCGAGAGCTTTGTTAGGGCTTCTATTAGAAAATATTTAAATATATGTTTGTAGTTATATATGTCATGTCGTAGTAATAGATCTGTAACTTATGAATTTGGTCGGCCACATTATTTTGGACATAAATTTTATATAATAGTTCTATTCTTAATCATATCTTTACAACTTAATCATCTCACATTATTTGTGACCCTCCATAGATATATTAATTGACCTAGTCATCATAATGATTCGCTTATTTTAAATTATCATGACATTATGTACTTCTTTCAAATAGTGGAAAAAAAGGTGAATCCGCTTCAAATTCAAGGATTTGACCAAATCAATTTGCGGATTTGCCCAAAGTTCATCCTGGATTCGCGAATTGGCGCTCAATGGGTGGCCAATTATGTAACTTAAGACCATACCAACACCTTTTTCTGTTTTTGTTTTTTGTGTTTTTACCTTTTTTTTATTTGTATTTACAGCCCTTCTTGTAGTGGGACCCACCACGGGATTTGGATTCATCAAAGAAGGGTGTGGATCTATCAATCTTGTATGTCATATGTAAAGTAATAGTAAATGTTATTCAAGTTTTCAAACTTCACCGCTTAATTAAACTTTAATTACAGGAAGCAAAATATGAAGACATTAAGTGTCTAGTTTCCACTTTAAATTTTCTTCAGAGAAAGCTTATATGGCAAGTGGAAATATACTGCAACTGCAAGTATAAATAAATTTAAGAATTTGAATTTTTCCTTGAGATAATGGTCAGGCTTCAGTAGCAATTATCAAACCTCTACCATGCAGGTTATGAGCAGTCTCATAGATCTTGGAGCGCTTCAGCCCACAGGAGACCTGTCATCTGTATGTTATTTTATTTTTTGGATACAATCTGTATGTTATTTTTGTATGCACACGTTAACATCAAATGGAAAACTGTCACTTGTTGAAACATTTCCCGGCTATGAAGTCCTTGCTGTCAATTCTGATATTATTTTACAATCCCAGGTTAGGAGATCCATACAGTTTTTTTTGGATAATTTGTTGAGTCAGACACCAGACCAACAGCAGACTTTAGCTGCAATTGGCGAGGTATGCAAAATTCTGTTGAATACTTCTAAATAATTTATGCATTGCTGAGACTGGGACATGTTTAGATGTCGGATAATTGCTCATATTAGCATGTAAATTTCTTCTCCCAATCATTATGTTATGTCCATGTTGGCAAATCGTGAACAGTAGATATTGCCAAAATATGGAAAATTAATGTAAACTTCGTTTCAGGAACTTCTGTAACTGAACCTAACCAATAGCTAGTGATGAGTTCCTTTCCCTTTCAAATAGCCGGTTAATGATGATTGAACTGTACTTCAAGCAATCCCTTATTCTTTTTCCTTCCGGAACAATCACTACCTATCAAAGGAAATGTATGTGTGATAAGAAAGAGTAAAGATGCTAAGTCTAGTACTTCTGTATAAGTAGATTCATGTAATACTCAAGATTCTGTGATCATGAAATCTCATGAGAAGTATTAACCAGAACAAAACAAAGAGTGGAACAGAATGGTAAACCAGATTTGAATGATGAATGGAAATTGGTCACATAGTTCCTATCAGGGCACACAAATCTGATAACTTGGCCATTTCATTACATTAAATAGGATTATCAATGAAAATGACTCAGTAGATTTAATGACATTTAAGCTCTTGCCTTGATATCCTTTATTTTTAAGGCACTAATTCAAAAGTTCCCATATTCAAGCATAATGCATATTGCTCAACAGTGACCTTGACTGATCCACTTAATGTGTAGAGCATCATATGATTACCCATTTTCACTTGGTTTTGTCAAATAACCTTTCAGTTGTCATTATCGGTAATAGTGGAAGGAATTTCTTTGTAGGATTTGTTTGCTATAGCACAAGATCAGCCATTCCGGTTTCCATCCACGTTCACATTTGTTGTAAGGGCATTTTCAACGCTTGAAGGTTTTCTTTCTCTTTCTCTCTCTATTTTCTTGTTCATCTGAAACCTTTCCTTATGATAGTGATGTAGCAGTGGTTTTTATCTTACAGTTCCTGGTCATCTGAAAACTTTCCTTATGATAGTCTGTGCGCCCTAAATAGACCTTCATATAAATCCTGTTGGTAGCATTACAATTCAAACTCTGGAATTCCTTTAGAGAATGCAGGTGTTTTCTTCTGTCTTGGCAGGTGCCTAGCACAGTCGATTTCTTAATACAAGATATCTATGACTAGATGTTATCAGTTGCATATTGTTCAGAGTGGAACCGTGATCTTGTAGAATTATTACCCGCATCCTGAAGTTGACACTGTTCTGCATTTTTTCAATGCCCCCTTGATGTTTGACTGTACCAATGGTTAGACAATTTCTTATTTTGCAGAAGTTTTAGGTCCCATTTCCCCATACCACCCTTCTAGGACATGTAGGTTCAGGTCGTGAATTTTACAAGAGCTACATATGGCATTAAATGAGCAATTTGTTTGTTTTATTCTAATCATGAAGGCCATCTTACAGGTATTGGCTACATACTTAATCCAGATTTCTCTTTTGTAAAGATTGCTGCACCTTATGCCCAGGTTCTCTACGTCTCCCCTTGAGCTTTATGATGCATTAACTTTAATTCTCCCTTAATGCTCGAAACAACTGTAACTTCCATTGATGTATAGTCTAAAATGGTTCAAACATCAACAGGAGCTGTTGGATTTAAAACAGAAGCAGCGCTCTGGAGCACAACTTGTTCAGGAAATAAGGAAACAAGCTGATGATGTAACTTTACACATTCCTCCATGCTTCTATTCCTTGTTTTGATTCTTGTCAAATCAATAATATTGCTTTATTTGCTACCTTGTGAATTTTTTTTTTTTTTTTTTGGTTATGTCCATGAGATGTTAAATTTCTTTTTGCCTTTGGCGTGTTAAGGATGTGCCACCATCTTTGAATTTCAGGCCAGAACACACACCATGTCCATGCCATACAGAGTCCAACGGATAGAAGAGTTTGTGAAACAACTCGAATCAGGAGAATTGAAACTCCGAGTGAGAGTGCTCGAGGTATTCCAATCCCTTCAAATTTCTTGAAGATTCATTAATAGTTTCTACCAACACTCATTTAAAAAGAATTAAAATTAAAATAAAAAACTTTGCTTTGGATGGTAGATTGATAAATCTATACTCTCAACCCCTTGTGTTCATCTGCTTACACTTTCTTTACAATAAACCATAATTTTTTTAAGGGTTTTTCTACATTAATATTCTGCATTATTTGGCATTGCGAAAAAATATGTTGATCAGTCTGAAAGAGCGGCTCGGAAAGCAACAATACTGCAAATGGGAACCATTTACGCAGTTCTGGGCGGCACCCTTCTCAACCTGGGGGTCACATTCAGCAGTCAAGGCACCCCATTGATCGCAAATGGATCGTACATTGGTGCAGGTTATCCCTCGAATTCTGGCTTCCAAATTGTTCCTTTTCACCTTACATTTTTATCTCATAACGCTATTCTATTGGAAAAATTTATCGAAAAAATTTTGTTAGAATATTACAGGCGTCCAATGGAAGCACCTGTTAAAAGGTGTGAAACTATGGAAATTGTTAGGAGTAGGAGAGGGAGAGGAAGACCTAAGAACAGTTGGAAAACAACTATTAAACATGACCTTACCTACAT
>JAVXUM010000017.1:23105381-23115484 GCA_035590655.1 Pouteria glomerata | reverse complement strand
AAATAAAATAAATCTTTAATAAAATAAAGTAAAATCCTAATATAAAATCTAATCCTAATAAAATAAAATCTTAATAACAATTATTTAATATTTTTATGTAAAATCTATTAAAATAAATCTTAATAATGATTATTTATTATTTTTTTGGGCTTCTATATCATTTTCAACACCTTAGAAAAATTCAACTCCGTTGAGTTAAAAATTTGCGTACTTTTTCAATCACCGAGCCACGAACAAAGCAGATGTTCAAGTCATTCCTAATGTTCATGGACGCGCGTCAGGAGTGGCAGAAATCTAGTATCTCCGAGATAGAAGTACCGTAATTTAGAAAGCAGAACTTGTACATGTTAAAAGAACACAAAAAATAAATTAACTTGTGGGAGAGGTTTAGGTGTAGGAAAGACAAAATCCACATAAGCACTACTCTTCAACCCGATAGTATTAACAAGAACCTTAGTAATATCACTGGAAATATGTACCTCGTCAAGAGAAATGACTTCAGTAGTAGCCACAATTTTGGTAGTTGCAACAATTTCATCAAATGACTTACCCATGATTTGGTCATTTTCCTCATCATCTGAAAAATAAAAGTCATCAGGATTAGGCTCATAAATTAACACTTCAATTTGATCATCATTAGGTTCTCTCTTCACTTCAAGGTGGTTGCCATCAGATTTTCTGTTCAGTTCATTAATGACTTTTGGAATATCGAGAAAGGTACCAAATGGAGGAGTTGAAGCTGTATTCGACTTTGAATTTGATATTTGGTTAGAATAGAGGTGAATAGGATTGCTTAGCCAATAGCGTTCCTCGAATCTCACATCCAGTCTTTGAATGGCTTTGTTCAGTCCTTGAATGGTTTCAGCGAGGGCTGCTATTTGAGTTTGCATAGTTATCGTTCGAATGAATAGCTGACAGTGTACTAACAGCTTGAAATCTACAAAAATGGGCTTAAAGTGGCTCAAAAAATATTTTAGAGTGTCTTGAAGTGTCGCCAGAGTTTTGCCGAAGGTCACCGGGGTGCTAGTCAGGTCGTCAAAGCTTGCTGGAGGGATGCGATGCCAGTGGTGGTGTTCGGGTGTTGAGTGTCACCAGAAATTCACGGAAGTGGATATGCTAAGTTGTTGCCAACGTCACGTGAATGGTTAAGGTTTTGGACTATGATGGCGGCTAGGGTTTTGAACTATGATAGAGGATAAGGTTTTGGAATATGATGGCGACTAGGGTTTGGGGCTCTCGACAATAAATAAAATTCTGATTTGAGGAAGATTTAGTGATCGAAGTTTTGCTTTGATACCAAAGTTAATGTAGTATGGAATATTAAAGGACTAGAAAGTAGCAAAGAAGAAGAAGAAGAGAAAAGATCGCAGCTGTCGGGGAAAAGAAATACTCATTCAATACCCCTTTACTATTAATCCTAATTAGGGTTTAAATAGAAAAGTCATAGGCCTAAAATAAAGGCTTAAAATAAAATAACCCAACACTAATAAAATAAACCTAACACTAGAAAAGCTCAAAACAAATGGGTCCAAAGTAAATGAAACAAAATCTAATTAACTAAACTAAATATTAATAATCAGTCTATAATGGTTAGACCTCTTTGGCTCGACGTCCATACACACAACCATGTCACTGGTGTCCATTTGCTAGAGTATTTGAGTCGGCCGATACGTTTGCGCAACATATTCGAGACTTGCATGTTGATATCAATAAGCGATTAGAGTCAATTAATGCGATATATAAACGTAAAGTTTATTTACATAAAAGACATTTTGCTTTTAATGTTGGTGATTACGTGATGATTAAAATAAGGCAGGAACGTTTTCCTTTTGGATCCGTTTCGAAATTGCAAGCTCGTAATGCTGGTCCTTTTAAAATTTTAGAATGGGTTGGATCAAATGCATATGTCTATGATATTCCCTCCCACTTTGATTTTAGCCCTATCTTTAATGTTGAGGACCTTGCCTATAAAGGACATATTCAACCCCCTGATGCACCATTTGATGCCCCAACCGTTGACTACCATTCAGATTTAACACCTACTAATTCATCACTACCACCAGTCCTTGCACACAATGATAAAATTGATGCTATTTTAGATGAGCAGGTTGATCTCACTAAGGATGGCATGGTTCGAAGGTTTCTAGTTTGTTGGGTTGATCATCCTAATTCTGACTGCACTTGGATTCCTACCGAGACATTGCACCGGTTTGATCCAGACCTCATGGAGTATTTTGATAGTCTCCCCGCCACATCCTCGTCAGAACCGAGTTCTTTCCACCCCGAGGGATTTGGTGTGGACACTTGCAGATGATATGGTCGTGTGTATGGACGTTGGGCCATAAAGGCCCAACCATTATGGACTGATTATTAGTATTTAGTTTAGTTAATTAGATTTTGTTTTATTTATTTGGGACCCATTTGTTTTGGGCTTTTCTAGTGCTGGGTTATTTTATTTTAGGCTTTTATTTTAGACTTATGACTTTTCTATTTAAACCCTAATTAGGGTTAACAGTAGAGGGAGATTGAATGAGTATTTCTTTTCCCCAACAGCTGTGATCTTTTCTCTGTTCTTCTTCTTCTTTTTCTTCTTCTTTACTACTTTTCTACTCTTTCAATATTCCATATTGCATCACTAAGTCGATGTAAGACGAAATAAATTGAATACAAGTTTAGTCAAAATAGGACAACCACTAGTACAAAAATAAATTTGGACACTCAAAAGATTGTAGAAAAAAAAAACTTTAGATATCTTGGATCTATGGTTCAACAGGATAGAGGGACTGATACTGACGTAAGTCACAGGATTTAGGCCAGGAGGACCAAATGAAGGAGTGTTTTAGGTGTCTTGTGTGATCGAAACGTTCCCCTCAAGGTTAAAGGAAAGTATTATAAGGTGGCAGTAAGACTAGCGTTGTTATATCAGAGTATTAGACAATAAAGTATAATCATATTCAGAAGATGACAGTTACGGAGATGATAATGCTAAGATAGATGTGAGGGATCACTAGGAGAGATAGGATTAGGAACAAGGAGATTAGGGGCAAAATAGGAATAGCACTGATTGAAGATAAATGAGAGACAATTGACTAAGGTGGTTCTGTCATGTTAAAAAGCATTCAACGGAGATACTTATTAAAAGGTGTGAAAGTATAGAGATTGCCAAGAGTAGAAGAGGAAGAGGGAGACCCAAGAGTAGTTGGAAAGTATCTATTAAACATAACTTTTCTTACATGGATTTAACGGAAGATATGATCCTTAACAGATTTGATTGCCGTCGTTAAATTCATATAGCCGACCCAACCTAGTGGGAAAAAGGCTTAGTTTAGTTTGGTTTGGTTTGGTTTGATATATATATGTATATGTGACAATTAAGGATATAACTTTTTTAATTTATTCTATTATTTTTTTATTTTTAAATATTTTTAAAATTTTTATTTTTTGTTTTTAAATATTTATTTTTAAAAATAATGACTGATGGATTATCCAGATCTAGATCCATTAGTTTTCGAATTCAACGGATCTAGGTCTATTAGGTCATGTATTTAATTGGATGGATCTGGTCCAGTCAGATCTGACCAAAATTTGTCCCATTGAAACGCCTAATTATTATTATTTTGACTTCTTAAGCTAAAAGTCAGTAGTTTTTTGGTCTAGGTTGTGATAAATTTATATGGTGCGAGGTTTCTAAATGCTTAATTGGTATTAAATTTGCCTGCCATTTACTGTTACAACTTCTACATGTTTGAAGACCCCCTCCCCCCCTCCCCAAAAAAAAGAAAAAAAAGAAAAAAAGAGGTATATGGTTGTCTGAGTTCCAATTCGGTAGAGCATTTTCTGGCTGTTTAGTTCAACATTTTCTAGTTTGTATTTCCAGATGTTTGTATTGTTGGCGTTGCGCGTACACCTATGGGTGGATTTCTTGGCACTCTTTCATCTTTACCAGCCACAAAGCTTGGATCTATAGCTATTGAAAGTAAGTTCTACAGCCCTTTCTTCTCTTTCCGTTATTGGGTCTGTGTTAAAGATTTAAATGTTTTTTTTTTTTATTTTAATTATTGTTGAAATATCAAACTATAGGTGCTCTTAAAAGGGCTAATGTTGATCCATCACTTGTACAAGAAGTTTTCTTTGGGAATGTTCTCAGTGCAAATTTGGGGCAGGCTCCTGCTAGGCAAGCAGCATTGGGTGCAGGAATACCTAATACAGTGATCTGCACCACTGTTAACAAAGTTTGTGCCTCAGGGATGAAAGGTCTGTATTCAGCCTTGAATGAGAATTTTTTTTTGCAATGAAGCTATAATGAAGTGTAATATTTCACTGTTCTATTTTGGTCATTGCAGCAACTATGCTTGCAGCTCAAAGTATCCAGTTGGGCATCAACGATGTTGTTGTGGCTGGTGGCATGGAAAGCATGTCCAATGCTCCTAAATATATAGCTGAAGCAAGGTTAATGTTCTTCACTGGTTCATGAGATATTTACTTTTGTTGTTATTTAGACTAAATTTGAACTTTGTCCTTGTCTAGATTCTTTCCTTTATAAAGTTAAGGATGGTATGCATCATGGTGATAGATATTTATCATATTTTAGTTTAAGAGATTGAAGCTAAATTAGCAGTACTGAAGCCTGGTTATCATCTAGACAGTTTGATTAATGGTTCTTCTGTGTCCCCATTTAAGTTACCCCACAACTGGAAAAGCATTTTGGAGTAGTTCTCTTGCTGATCAAAATTCCAACCCGGTTCTTCTACGAAGAAAGTAAAGGTGTCACAAACAAGTGATGATGAGTATTAAAAGCCTTTTTAGCAATCAAAGAGTGATCCGATTCAATTTTTACTCATGATGCCTAGTTGAACTGGAGGAATCGGTTTGAAGCTGGCATTTTGTTAACCTTTTTCGTGACAATGGTCTGCTATATTTTTTTATGACATAACATCAACTAGATTAATGGGCTCGGTAATGTTGCACTTTGTCTTTGTTGAAAATAACGTGCTTTGTTTGGGATTTATTGTGTTGGATAAGTTAATTTTCTTATTTGTGAAAGTAGTTGTCACATCTTTCTAGGTATTAAGGACTTGACTATGTTGAATTGAGACACTGATGCTTTTCAAGTATCTCTATCAAATGCATCCTGAACATGTTTTAGGCATTCTTGATCCATTGTACATCCATGAGTTTCCTTTGTTTTGTCATCAATGTTTTGATCTGCCAAGCATATTCACTATATTGGTACTTTTATAAAGTTTCCTAATGATAAGATGATGTTATTGAACTTCATCTACTTTACTTGTACAACACTATCCGTATTACATTTAACATTTTGCTATTTAACGCAGCCACTTTATTATTTTCTTTTTGTGTAGTTGCATTTCTGTAAATTTTCTAATTTTTCATTCTTGTTGACTGGCATTTGGTAAACATATCAATTTCACTACATCATAACTGTTAAAGTGGCAGTAGCTTCCTAATGATTGCTTCCCCAAATCCTTTTATTTTATTTCATATTAACATACGGGGTGATATTGGAATATTAGACTACCTGATCTGCTATCCTTATTGCTTTCTTCCATAAGATATAAATTTTGTGCTGAAATTATACTTAAATTGTAGGAAGGGATCTCGTCTTGGACATGACACTATTGTTGATGGTATGCTTAAAGATGGATTATGGGATGTTTTTAATGATTTTGGAATGGGAGTTTGTGCTGAATTATGTGCAGAACAACATAAAGTCACTAGAGAAGAGCAGGTTTGTTGTAACCTTACTATTTGACTTTTAGAAAAATTAACAGATAAGGACCATAGCAAAGTTCACTAATATAGTGCAGTTTAGCTAGCTATACTCTTTATTATATGATCACATACTAACATCCAACACTTTTGTTGTCATTTGGTTGTTTTTAATGTTACTTTGTTAATTTCAAATCATTCAATTTTCTAATTGTGAAATTCCCCACTCATAGCTAGTCATTTTTATTTTTTTATTTTTGTTTCAATTTTTGGATTCCTTTTCGTTGTTGAGAGAATAAGTTAATATAAATAATAAAGTTGCATTCTCTTCCTAACATCTTAAGCTTTTAGGTGAGATAGGGGTTAATACTTTAACATGGTATGGTATCAAAGTAGGTAAAGGTTATGAATTCAAATCTTATTGGCATATAACAAAATCAAATAGTCCCGTTTGTTTGGCGCTTTCAAAAAAGTTAGCCCACCTACACGTGAGGGGGTGTGTTGAGAGAAAATAAGTTAATATAAATAACTGAGTTTCTCTATCCTAATTACTCAAACTTTTAGGTGAGATGGTGGCTAGTACTTTTAATACTTGAAAAGAGTTGTTGCTCATTTTTTCTTTCAAATTGTATTACTTACATCTGGTTGATTTGTTCAGGATGATTATGCCATTCAGAGCTTTGAGCGTGGTATTGCTGCTCAAGATGCTGGTGCCTTTGCATGGGAAATAGTTCCGGTTAGATAGCTAGTTCTAAGTTTGTAGTGCAACCTTGAAATTTGTTATAAATCATCATGTACCGTAACCTGGGTACAGGTTGAGGTTTCTGGAGGAAGAGGAAAACCATCAACAATCGTGGACAAGGATGATGGTCTAGGAAAGGTGAGTCTTTATTTGTTGTAACATTTAAACGTCTTCAGTTATTGCAACAAACCCACCCCCCCTCCCCCAAAACAAAAAGAAAGGAAAGCGCACGCGCACGCACACAAAATTTACCAAAAGAGAATATTCAAAGAAGAAAAGTAAAGGAGGAATAAGTCAGCTTAATTTGCCTCAATATTTGATTGTTAATATTACAACATTTCGCTTTTCTGTGTTGCAAGTTTGATGCTGCAAAGTTGAGGAAGCTCCGACCGAGTTTTAAGGAGAATGGAGGTTCTGTCACTGCTGGCAATGCTTCTAGCATTAGGTTTATTACCTTTCAATTCTCCTTGAATTATACTTTCTATTGTCTATTTTCTTGACTAAACTAAGAAATTCTTGTGATTGATAGCTCTTAATGATAGTCTAGTAATCCAAATTTAATTCTCTTTTTAAAGCATCTAATTAAATAAATTAAAATCCTCACTCATGGAAATTATCATATTTGGAGCTATGGTATGTTCTCAATCATGTTACCTTATTTTTCCAATTAAAATGTTGAGATTTGTTATCCTTGACTTTCCTTTTGAACTCCCTTCATATTCTTCCTTACGGTTAGTTAAATTTATGAATGTGATTGTTTTTTTTTTTTTTTTTTTTTTTTTTTTTTTTTTTTTTTTTTTTTGTGGCATGGTAATCAAAATCATACGATTCTTGAATCGAATCTTACTATTCGAGTTGATACACCATGTAATCGATGCGAATCTTACTTTTGAGTAGAATAGAGTGATGAATCATAGTGAATCAAACCAAATCTATCTGATTCATAAAGACTTACGATTCTTGCAATTCATGAATTATAGAAGTGGACCTGAGTTTGGATTGGGTCATTGGGACCCAATTTTTGGGAAAAAATATTTTTTTATTTGTTTTTAAAAAATGAAGTTAGAGACGTTCCTAATGGACCAAGAATTCTGAAATACTTGCAAATCTTCACACAAGTTTTGAACTTTTGATATCCCATATTTCTTGGGGACTTTATAAGTGACCAAAATGCTGCCTCTTTAAATTTTTGACATAGCTGAATCTGTACAGTTTCATATTATTGGGAGTTGGCTCCTGTAAATTTTTGTGCTTTTTATTAATTTTCCTAAATAAATATATCCTAATATGGGCTGATTTGTTCAGGAAGATGCAGAAATAGTACTTCAGGATCCATTATGTATTAAAGGCCTTTTGTTCTTCTTAGCATTTGTTGTTTTGGCACATATCTTTTTGGTTCTTAAAAAGAAACAGTTCGAGACAATTTGCACTTGTTAACATGATTTTTGCATTTGCCATGGCTTATTTTCATTTAGATGTTGTGATCATATTAAATTATTAGTTTTCAAGCACAATATTGTTCATTGTTCATATCTTATATATTTTTAATATATAATTGTTATTTTTCTATTATTTTCTAATTTTATACCAAATTTTATGATTCACGATTCTCAAATCTAAGATTCCAATTATCGAGTCAATTCTCAATTTGACAATTATGCTTATTCTGGTATGGACATTTTGTTCTCTTTGTTAGTTCTACTGAAGTGGTTCAGTGGTATTCATTTTGATTTTCCAAGTCCTAGAAGTAAATGAAAAGCATCGTGTTACTGAAAAGTGAAATTGTTACATCGACAGTGATGGTGCTGCTGCTTTAGTGTTGGTGAGTGGAGAGAAGGCAGTTAAGCTTGGGTTGCAAGTGATTGCAAAGATCACGGGATATGCTGATGCTGCTCAGGTACTTCACATTCTGAATAAATTGCTAGAGGCTACTCTGAAATTAAAAATAGAGCATAATTACATTGCTCATTTTCATTTGTATTATTGTTGCTGTTTTGTGTTCTTGGGGCTGAAATGTGGTGCTCTACAGGCCCCAGAACTATTTACGACTGCTCCAGCCCTTGCAATACCAAAAGCTATTTCAAATGCTGGCTTGGAGGCTTCTCAAGTTGATTATTATGAAATTAATGAAGCCTTTGCGGTAAGATTTTGTGACTAGTAGTTTTGCTTAGCAGTAACTATTCAATTATGAGTTTATGAATCTTAACTTTTTTGTGATGTTTTCAGGTTGTCTCTATTGCAAATATGAAGTTGTTGGGTCTAAATCCGGTAAGTTCTTCAGCCAAAGCACAAATCTGTGTGGGTGTATGTGTGCATGCTTGTGCAATCTTTGATCCTCAACCTTGTGTGGACCTTGTGTGGATTCTTTACTTGATTGGCGTTTCACTTCTCTCTTCATTTGCTTATTGCTTCCCTTTCTGCCTGTTAACAACTTCATTGACTTTTCTTGCAGGAAAAAGTTAATGTACATGGTGGTGCTGTATCTTTGGGCCATCCTCTAGGATGCAGTGGAGCCCGTATCTTAGTCACACTTTTAGGAGTATGTTTCTACACAAACTACTGTTTTATGATTTATGTTATGCAATTTTTTCAGCATAGCAATTCTCGATTCTGAGGTTGAAAATGCATCCATCCTCTCTCTCTCTCTCTCTCTCTCTGTCCCCTTCCTTTTTTTAACCTTCTCTTCGATAATTGATTTAAGGGGCTGGTCTTTTTTCTTAGGTGTGCATGATCACATTTCCCAGCCAGCTGTACTAATTCAATGTGTAATTTTTAGGTATTGAAGCAAAAGAATGGGAAATATGGAGTTGGTGGTGTTTGCAATGGGGGAGGCGGTGCATCAGCACTCGTACTAGAGCTTCTGTAATTCTTTTAAATGTTCGGTAAGCCTCAAATGGTTTCTACTACGTAGAAACAAACAGCATTAATGCTGATGTTGAGGGACAAGAACTTTGAGATGTTGAACTTGTGGAGATGTTCAAATCGTTAAGATTGTAGTGGCTTTTCCCCTTTCTATTTTTTTTTTTTTCTCTTTTAGTAAAATATGTTTTAAAAGGCATTTCTAGCATTTGTATATATAGCTAATATATAGTTGTTTATCTTGCAGGCCAGTTACATGTGGGTGAAGCCTTGTGGAAGATTAATGGAATTGTTTTTGAAATTTAGACGGACATGCAATTTTTTCTCTACTTATTTTCCATTTTTCTTTTCTTTCTCTAATAAATGTAGGATGTATTACATATAAGAAGATAATAGATTTCAAATGATCTCTCTCTCTCTCTCTCTCTCTCTCTCTCTCTCTCTCTTAGATAGAGTTCCTGCTCTTTATATACTTCTAAAATGTTGTGGGAGTTAGCTGAGCAGCGCAGCATCTTCAATCCTTCCTTTTATTACAAGCTGCTACTCATGGAGTTGTTGACAAATTTAGTTTTTTTTCGTAAGGTGAGCAACTTATCACTTTTTTTTTTTCTTTCTAAAATTAAAATTAATATAATTTTATTTTTAAAACACAAGTTGTCTAACAAAAACACCTCTCTGACGTAAAAACCGACTTCGAACTAGAAAGCAAATTTCGCATGTTTGGAATTAAGTTTATTATCACACTTGTCCCGCCCGGGGGGGGGGGGGGGGG
>JAVXUM010000017.1:23091424-23103708 GCA_035590655.1 Pouteria glomerata | reverse complement strand
AACAGATGGTGTTAAATGTAATTTACCCAGACAAGGGGGGGGGGGAGTGAGTTTTCAAATAACAGCTTAATTTCATTCAAGAGAGAACAAAGAATGTTAGAAACATGGTCTAATTTCATTCACTAACAAGTTAGACCCAGCATGATCGCATTTCGAAGGATATAAATGTTTCTATGGTGGGCAATTCATCAACTAACTCCAGTGGAACCAGGGCCCAGGCTTTCTTAGCAAAATTATGCAACAAATTAAGCTATTGAAGGAGGGAATCAAATGGCTGATGAGGTGAGAAAATCAACCCAGAGAAGACGAATAGAAGTAGTCTACACTCTGATCTTCCCAAGCTTTCGTTCGAACAGACATTGCAGGAGATAGACTTGGAGGACACTGGCCCCAATCAGTGCTGCCGATTCAAATAGTGCTTTGTGGATTGCTCGTCGGCTCATTCCATCGTTCACTGCATTCCAGCACAAATAACACCGAATTCCATATTTAGTTAACAACAAGGTTGCTGCATTTGGAAATTAGTCAACTTCTCAATTTTTAACTATTCAGTTTTTTGAATTTTTTTAAAATAATCAAATTTATCATCTTAAATTTGTCCTTTTTTTTTTTTAATTATAAAGGGCAAAAATATTAAATTCACAAAAATTAAAAAACAAAGTACTAAAAAAATTAAAAAAAATTTACTTTTTTAATAGTTAGTTAGTGACCAAACTAAGCTTTTTTTTCCCCAGTAGTTGAGTGATGGAATAAAAATCCAGCAAACACATAGTTTGTAAGGTACCTAGTGCCTGCCGATCAGTTTGAGCTTCCAGCCAATGCTGTTCAAACTGGACGTTGTAAAGAGCTTCCTCTAACTTTGAGATCTGTTCCAACAAGGGGTTGAAATGCTCTGCAGGCATTCACAGAAATCAGTGTTCATCCTCTATTTTTGAAGGATAAATACTCAACCCAGAAGATGATTTAAAAAAAAAAAAAAAAAGAACAAGAAACAGATCATCGCTTACCATCCTTTGCATGCTGGTCAAAGTGTGCAAAATGGCCAACATGAACGTCGAAGTCTATGGTTTCATGATAAGGAGACTTGTTTTTAAAGCAGAAGCGGTAGAGCCCCCTGTGGAGAACCGTAAACTCGTACTTTTCACTAACCTTGTCACGTATATCGTGAATCTGCTCGCCAGAAGGCCCCTTTATCTGATAATTTAACGACAATAGTACATATCAGCTCTGCATCTAGGAAGTAAGGACACTTCAAAATAGGTGTCGTGCCTGTATATGTACTGTGTCTGACACGTATCGAACACTCATATTCCTTCAACACTCTAAGATACGTGTCGGACATGCCACATAAAGTGCCTTATTATTTTATATTTTTTTCTTTAAATATGTGATTAAGACAAATCTAAATATGAGTAGCTTAAAATTATAAAATCTTATAACTTATATCTTATTATGTTTGTAAATTGAATTATACATTAGATTAGTTTTGTTATAGATATTATATTCGTGTCTATAACTAGTAAGAATATATAAAATTTATATTTTTATGGCCATATTCCCATTGTGACTGCAACATCATATTTTTTTAAATTGCTGTATCTATATCCGAATTCGCATCAAATCTGTATCTCATATCCGTATCCGTATTCATACTTCCGAGCTTTATATTGTTGCCCAACATCATTTTTTTTTTTTTTTTTTTTGCAAAGTGAGAGATCTAAAATGGAGGATAAGCCTCGGTGCCATTATACGGCTACTCCTTTGTGACCTAAAGGTCGTGAGTTTAACATTCAAATATAAAAGACGTTTGGAGTGATAAAAAGTGAAATAAAGTAAGGTAAATTATGCGTTCACAATTTGTGCAATGAAATAAAACGTATATAACTTTTAAAGTTTTTCAGAAATTTTTAAAAATTTATAATACACCCATAGTCTTGCTAATTAGTGAGGGCAATGCCTCTCTCAAGACCTCACATGGGTAGTTCTATGCAGTGGACCATCTTCAGATATGTCTAAAGTTATTACATCTTTCATATCAAATTTACAAAGCAGGCTAGTTTAAGATCTAGGTAATGTAAGCAAGGCAAAAACAAAAATAGTAAATAAATAAAATAAAAATAAATAAAATAAAATGCAATGTTTGAATTACAATGGTGTGAACATCTGATGTTGAACAGATTCTGAAAGTTTAACATCAGTTATAAGCAAATGGTTTCAGACTAAAACTTGCACGTGAAAAGCACACTCGATTGTGCTTTAAAATTCAGCAAAAATTCTTCTCACATGTTTATTTATTCTCTTCATCTTTATTACTGCTTTCCACTTTCTATCTTATCAGATGCCATCTATACCATTGCCGCGTCCCGCCACTTTAGATCACGGCAAACACTTGAACCATGATTTGGACACCCGTGTGACATGGTTTGAAAATTACCTACGAAGTTCTAGATTTTGCTATGGTATTTTGAAATGTTCTAGAATGATCCAGATTGCTCTAGAAGGGTCCGAAATTTTCTAGAAGCTACTGGAGTGCTCTAGGTTTCTTTAGCATAATCTAGAATGTAATTTATCGCATCCACAATTTGGTTAGAGTCATGATAATCCTGCCCGAACTGGTAAAAAATAAGAATTTTCGAACTTTTAAGATGTTGATGAGTAGCAGTTCAGATTATGGGTTTGTTTGAAGTTGTATAAAATAAAAAGTTAATGTCTTGAGTTTTATGTAATGAGTATAAAATTATATAAAATTTAAAAGTTAGTGTCTCGTTTTTTGTGTTGTGAGTAAAAAGATAATATTTTATAGTCTCATTATTCGTGTTTATAGAAATTTGTAAAATTTTATTTTATTTTGTGTAATGCCAAATGCACCCTATGTTAAAAATAAATAAAATATAACACACGTAGCCCTTCTTAAATACAAATGGAAGAAACATCAGAACATTGCATTAACAGAAGTACTGTATGCACACAGGCTTACAGATTTCCTAAATTCCAAGTGGATGTCATCTGCTTCATTCAACAACATAATGTGCTTAACTTTTGGAATGTCATTAAAAAAAAAAAAAAGTTAACAAAAGTGAAATTTTTTGAGATTTGGAGCGTAAAAAGTTTTTTTAAATGATAGTTGGATATTTATATTTGATTTGCTATAAAGTTGTTACAAATTATATAAAGTGACACGTTACAAAATTTTAGTGAAAAATCTTAAAAATTTTTAGAGTTATGCAGAACTTTTTGATACAAATATCAATCTAATTTTTTAAAAAATTTGCCAAAATCTGTTAGAATGCACTAAATATTCCAACAGACTTGGACAAATTGTTTTGAAAAAGTTAGAAATTTTTAAAGTTTGAAAAATTCAAACTTTTAAAATTTTAGGGAGTTTTTTAAATTTCTCTGGGGCTCCAAACGGCCATAAGAAACTAGTATTATTGCATTAACATAGGTACTCTATGCACACACACTCTTCCTAAATTCCAAGTGGAGGTCCGCAGCGTCATTCAAGAAACATAATGTTTTTAACAGGAATCTAGTGTTACTCAATAGGGACTTTCTGTTTTTAATTCTTCTGATTAAGAAAAAGACCAAAAAAATAAATAAATAAATAACTTCATGATGGAAATTATAACTTTGAAAGTGCATTTGCCTCAAAAACTCTGCCTACAATATTACAATGATACTAAACAATGTATAATAGAAGGTGAACAATTTCCACTTTCAAATGTTGTAGGACTAAGGTTGACAAGTAGCATTTTTGTCACATTCATTGCATCAACATAAATGAATATTAGAAAAAAAAAAAATTCTTCATATTTGATCTCCAAATCCTACCAAAGAAATTAAAAATATAAAATAAAATAAATTCACTCCATTATCTTTTTTCCATATGTTTCATGTCCTGTTTCATTCCCTTCAATACTTATCCAAAAACATGGTGAGAATCAAATTCTTCATGGCAAATATAGAATTTAGAAACATAGCACGAGCACACAATTCATGGAAAGAAGACAGACATTACCGAAGGAAAAAAATTCAACACTACAAATTTAAAAGAACCCAAAAAAAAAAAAAAGAATTAGAGGGCAGAGAAAATTGTAATTACCACTAGATCAACACCCTCGTTGCCGTAATGCCAGGGTGTGTCGGTCTTAATCACGACGAAGGAAATTTGGAAGGTGTCACCTTCGTAATGCGCATTATGAGAGAAGCACTCCTCTCTGTCAATCACAAACCTTATCCCAAATGTTCCTTTTGGGATCCAGAAAACGCATAAAGCTGCAATAGTCACACATCTCAAAGCCCAAATCTCCATCTGCAGATTGATCAATCAATACGCATAAATATATGTATATATATATGAATGTGTTTATTTATGCACAGAGAGGGTAAATCAGATCCAGAACAAAGCTGAAAAATTGAGTGGAGTGAGTGATATTACCTTTGGGAAGTCCGAGGATTATTCGATGGATTGATTGAAGAAACAAGTGAAAACCACCTTAGTTTTTTGAGTTTCAATCCTATGAAAAAGGCTTGGAATTCTCTCTTACCGAATCAGACGTTAAAACACCGTGGAAAGTGGAGGTTATTAATGAAAGCTGTGGGACCGCTACAGTAACCTCAAAAAACCGTTTTAATATTTTTTTAATTAAAATGACGCTATTTTATTTAAATTTTTATATTAAAATGTGACGCATTCGTATTTAAAAATACTATTTAAAATTTAAATATGATATTTAAATACGAATGCATAATATTCAAATCTATTCAGCTATGATATTTAAAATTTGAATATAATACTCAAATACAAATATATCATATTTGAATATAGAGATTTAAGTAAAATAGTGTCGTATTGAATGAAAAACACTGAAACAAAGTCTTTTTAGGAGACTGCAACGGCTGCAGTAAATCTCTACTGGAATTGTCCAAGTCGGTTATTAATAACACAATGATAAGATGACGTAGTTCAATTGAGAAACTATAGAGATAATTATTTTTTATTTCTATATTTAAGCTAAAAATTACTTATACACCAATTTTAAAAAACCAACCTTTATATTCTTTTTGCTTTGATCTAAAGTGAAAGCATTAAAAATTTATCAAATATAATGGTTTTGCCTTTTAATAATTTTAAAAAGTTTGTTTATTCCCATTTTATTTCTAATTATTTATACTTACAATCCTAATTTTATTTAATTTTTAATAGATATTTTTGTCTTTTCATTTAAAAATTTCATACCATTTGTAACTTTGCTTTAGTCCAAATTATAAAAGTACAAAGGTGAATTTTTAAAATTTAAAAGGTGTAAATAATTTTCAAATTAAGTACAAAAGGTTAAAAAAACAATTATTCCAAATTTTATTTTTCCAACAGCAATCAGGCTTAAAAAAAAAAATTAATTATTTCTACTGTCTAGATAAACCTTAATTGCATTTCTTTTACTGGCTTAATTTTTTATTTCCATCATAAACTCACTTGATTTGTGCATGTACATCTACCGGATGTGAAAGGCATCTAGCCATCATTCAAAAGGAAAAATGTTGATTTTTTTTTTTGTTGAATTATGTGAATTGCGTTAAAATATATAGAATACCTAATTCTTGATATTTCAGAAATATAACTCATGGAAGCGAATATATGCTTAATTTTCATTTTAAAAAATAAAAAATTATAATAAGATTATGAGTGAAACAAACCATTTATTAACATAATTTGGCTCAGCTCTACATAATTATTCATTAATTAATAAAAAAAAATAGACTAATTTAGCAAATGAGTTAGTTTTGACCATTAATAAGCTTAGCTCTATAAAGACTCAGATTTATATAATTTATATATATATATATAATTAAATAATAATTATATAAGATATATTAATTAAGTAATTTATATTTATATCAAGTGAATTTATATAATTTTTGTTATAGTTTATTAAATTTTTAGCTAAATGACCCGTGCGATTGTAATTATAATTTGTACTACCATTTTAAATTTTTAGTTGAAATACTGTTTTTAAAACATTTAAAAGTTCACAAGACATTGGAAGGGAATGCTTCTCCCCTTTGGAACTATCAAATTTAGAAAGGCAAAGTATAAAAATTACCTCTACAGTTTATATTGAGTATCACTTTACTTTCTCATATTTTAATTATAGCAGTTAAATCTCTAAAGTAACAATCTGGTCTTTCTGTCACCAGTTGTTAAAAATTGTTCGTTAGAGTGAGGGTTAATCTATCATTTGGTATCCTTCTTCCCACACGAGCTTATTTATATCATACATGGCTCTCTTATTTTGCAAATATCAATTAAGGGGGCGTTTAGATGATTAAAAAAGTACAAAAAAGGAATAAAAAATTGATATAAAAGTGATTAGACCAAAATTTAATTGAAAAAAATTGATAATTTTTGTAGCATTTTGTAACTTTTGATAGAGTTTGATAAATCAAACACTATCAAATTACCGGCAACCTTTACCAAGATTCTCTATTTTCGCGTTCACAAGTCAACATCCAATAAAATTTCTATTCATTTCAATTAGTAGTGCAAAAGTTTTACTTATTTCAAATTTTTGTTGTATTATTTGCATAGTTTCCTATTTTATATAATCATTTCAATCAACATTATTAAATAGTACTCAAAGGATCAAAACCCCCAACCAAGAAACTATTAACATAAAAGTAGAAGATTTTATTGTACCCATCACACGAAATGTATTAATTTGGATTTCCTTTTCTCACACAATTGTTTTGATCCCTTGTCTCTTCTATTACTAAAAGTCTCTGTTACTTCCCTCGTTATCTTCTTTTAAACACATCTCTCTCTTCGTAGTAAATTTGGATCCCTTTCTCTTTCATATATTTGTATGTGATGTTAAAAATTAGAGATCTGTGAAGTTTGATGTTGGTTGGAAGCTTTGTTTTTAGATTTGTAGGTATTTTGGGGCCTCAGCGATCAATTTTTAAGATAGTTAGAAACTGATGGTAGTTGCACAAATTGATTAATCTCAAAGCTTGAGTTCTTTCCATGAACCAGAGCTTGGAAGAGAAAGAAGAAGTTGAAGGCCCTACTTCTTCTAAACCCTATTCTTCTTTAGCTTTGTCTTCTTTTTCATTGACTAGAAATAGGTGATGTTGGTCATTGATATATGTGTTGAAGATGAATCACATAAGTAGAATACCAAACCTCAGAGTGAATTTTGAGAAAAAAGAAGGCAAAATGACATATTTACCCACTATTTAAAACTGTAGGGGTTTGGTTATTACAATTAAAACATAAGAGATTAAAGTGACATTGAGTGTAAATTATAGGGGTGGTTTTTATACATTACCCAATTTAGAATAATGCAAAATTTGAGTTTTCATGCATGTATATAGTTTCCCGAGGATGTTTCTAAACAAAGAGAATCTAATTAGCATGTTTCAATTGAGAACATTAGCATTTTGCACTTTTATATTCTTTTTTTTTTTTTTTTTCATACATAACTATTTAACAAAATATTGTAATTTAGGCATGTAAAATGAGTCAACTAGATTCTGACCCGACTTGAAAATTTGATTGACTCAACTCAGTTTATCCATGACTTTTGGCAACCCCTCACAATATGGGATTGAGTCGGATCAGGGTTAAACAAATTTGATCATAACCTATTGACCATATGTATTTTTTAATACTTTTAAAAATAATTTTAAATAAATTAAAAAATTAAAATAATATAATTCTCCAATTCGTCTTAACTCTTAAAATTAATTATAATAAATTATTTCAATTTACAAAAATGATATTTAAAAATAAAAAAACTCTTACAAAAAAATTAGAATTATTTAATAAATAAATTTTATTAATAAATAAACAACTACCTTTGAATTATGTAAAAAAATAAAAACTAATAACTATAATTTTATAGTGGTACAAGTAAGTAACCAAATGGATCATTTCAGGTCTTATGCATCCTAACTAGATTTACACCAATAAGTCTAACTATTATTTGCAAATCTTAAATTTATAATATGCATAAATCATTTATCATAACTATTTCCTTCTACTTGACCCAAGCATATTGATATAAAATCATATTAAAGTTGTTCTACTTGGTTTGTTGGTTGTCATCGTTCGTCGGCAAGAAACCAATTCTATAGATACATGAGTGTTTCAATTGTCTTGGGTGCCAACTAACTTTGTCTTTTACTAAGAACACAATTTTAGTAGTAAAAACTTGTTCAGATGATACTCAAAAAATCAATTTCTTAATCACTTTAAATCGTAGATAGATCCAAATAATGTTTTAGCTCTAACAAAGACAAGCTACTATTAGAAGACGTTGCTTCAAAAGGTCTGAATAGTTGGCAAATTGAGTTAGCAGTAGAATGGAATGTGCTAGGCACTTGTGCTATTATGGTAATTTCTTTAATTTCACGTGTTTAAAGTTGGGTATTCTCATTTTCATATATTGTATCTAATAATTCAACAAAATAATATTCATTATATCTAGGATCTAAATTTGTTGCGGTACCAAAAATTAAAGGAAATTTTGAAAAATAGGAATCCATTTTTTTCTTGAATTCCTAAAATTATAGACTGGTGATATTCTTCAGGATAATAATGTTTCAAACCAAATCAGTTGAAGCTAATTGATTAGCAACAATAGAAGAAATAGGATAATAAATATTACAAAATATTTTAGTTGCAATATCAAAAACATTTAGAAAATATTTATATAATGAAGCATTTTTCCAATATTTAAAATAATATTTAATTTTTCTAATATTGCAACTAAAGACAAATTTGAATTTTGTAAAATAAATAAATCAAAAGGTTTTTGATATTTTATACAAACTTTCAACATTTTATAAGTTGATTTATATCTTGTAGTAATATCTAAAAGTAATTTTTAGATTTTAAACCTACTTGAATGCCTACTTTTTTAAAAAATTGAGCTATTTTTGCAAAATTAATCGTAGCAACAACTTTTTTAATTCTTTGAATAGATATATCACGAGTACTTAAACCTTTTTTTAATCTTTAAATTTATAATATGGATATAATAACGGCCATGAAATAATGCACTGTCTAAATGTAGTAGAGGAAAAACATTGATCAAGTAACTAACACAACTGTCATTATATATTATACTACCTAAAAAAGTAACAAAAAACACTTCTATAGTTATATATCATTATATTAGTTCATTCAAAATATTTTCACCAATGGGGAACTCAATTAATTTAAATGAAATAATGTGAATATTTAATCTCTACTTATCATCAATATCATGAGCAATTATAAATTAGTATTAAATAACATGACATGATTTTGATATGTCTAATGTCAAGGAAATCTTTCCTCCAAACTTTTAAATTCTAATTTTAATTGTTCTTTAGAAGTTTCAAATTTTTTTAGAACTTTTTTGTTTTTTGAAAAATCACGATACTGTTGAGTAAAACGTTTTTGAATAAAATTTTTTAAATTTTTATTTTCACTCACAGTAAATAGTTGCTCATCTAAAGCAAGGTATTCAACAAAAAATTATTTTTCACATTTGTATATTGAAATTACCGCATTCATTAGCCCTTAATTGGATTTGTGTTGTTCTTGAAAAATAGTCATTAATAAAAGTGTTTACTCGACTATCATGTATATGTTTTTTTTATGTATAAGGAAGTTGGGAAACTTTTTTTCTTTTTTGATGAGTAAGTTGTGAAACTTCTATTGAGTAGGGTGGTTGTAGGTAAAATCTAAGCTTATGGAGGTGTTGGAGTTCTTTTATTGAACCAAATTTCAATTTTGAGTTTGAATTGTTCAAGGATGAGATGAACATAGGTGGGGAGGGGACTTATATGGGCAACGTATCTGGGATGGTTATTAGGGCTAGGGTTCGAGCCAATTTAGGGGTGAAAGTTGGTTGGGATGGCTAGAATAATGTTGTAAATTGCATTATTATTTAGCTTTTGCTTGTCAATGTTGATAGACTTTTGTTCCTAGCATTATATGGTATAAAATATAAAACATCTTAAATTCTGTTTCACATATGCACACAGTGACACACACACACACACACACACACACACACACACACACAAAATGAATTCATAAGACCTTGTGCAAATGTATTTACAACCAAATTTTTTGTACTTTTAGAATACTACATACAAGTATACACTGACCTCTGACCTCATATATATAGAGCAAAACTTTAGCTGTTTGAAAATAAATTAAAAAAAAAATATCCCACTAGATAAGAGCTTGAAAGAGAGAAAGGAAATGATCGACTTCACCGGATCATGGAGAAATAAGCATCACCTCTATCATCAAACCTTTATCTGTATTAGTGTTCTGTGTAAAACTGGACTTGTAAATTAGAACAGAATAACCATGTGTGCGCTATCATATTCAAGCATGAAAAATGAATGTATGGGTCTTCAAAGCAATAAGGATGGAAAAAAGAGTTGCAAATAACAATAATATGGGAGAGTCCAAGAGAATCTCCAACAATTTGGATTATCAAGCTTGTCTTCCAATTAACCTACAAAGAAGATATAGATAAGATGTAAAGAAAAAAAAATACCTGCATATAACTTAGTGGAGTTACTCATATAAAAAAAATACCTGCATATAACTTAGTGGAGTTACTCATATTCCTCAAGTCATATAGAAGTTGCAAAAGTACCAAGGTCATGGTTGTTGGTGCCAATAAGTTAAACAATATCTATTCGAAGAACATGATCCATCTCTCTTATATTATGTACCTAAAGGACACAAAGAACAGAAACAGAACTAAAGCAAATTATAATCTAAATGATAAAATTTTAATTTTACAAACAAACTAGTAAAAATTTCATAGAACAAAGTGTAAAAGAGGAAACAAATTACAGAACAGTCTCAGGCATCCACATATGTTAACCTCTTCATAAGTGCAGAATTGGTAATAAGTAACCTCACAGGACAAGAGGATATAAAATGGGAAAGATGAGTAAAGTCAAGTTCATGCTTTTACCAAAGCATATAGCTTTGCTATTCCAATTAGACATTAATTCCAAAATTATATGAAACTTTGAAAAAAGTCAAAGAAAAAACCAACTTTGTTGACCTCATGAATTAAAAAAGCATTCATTAACCTGGTTTATGTGGAAAATAGTAGAAAAGATTCCATATTCAAGACCACTTAGATAAATCCGATAAAAGTTAACTACGTGCCTTTAAACTCAAAGAACATTTTTCATTTAATTAAAACAACAACAATTCAAACATTCTAAGGACTGTAAATACTTGAAAGAATAACAAATTAACAATGAAGAGTGCACCAGACAGACCTCGATTAGTGCTGCCAATCCAATCATCTTGTAAATTTTAATCATATATCTGATATCAAGATTGGACAAAATTGCATCAGCACCTTTAATTCAAGCATAGTAGATTTGCCATGCATTTACAATGATTTACGTAACAAAGGGTACTACATATCTAGTTTGTATTTGAAGCACAAGAAAAATAAAGTTTAAAAACTTGTAGCAAAAATTCAAAGTTTGAGCAATAGGGAAAATCATTTACGACTTTGCTCCTGCTTTAGAAATTCCTTCCCAATTGATGTTAATTTCTTATATTATTTTATTATTATCAATACTACTGCAAAAACAGGAAAGAGAGAGAGAGAGAGAGAGAGAGAGAGAGAGAGAGAGAGAGTCATCCTGTAAAAGTAGGAGGCGGGGAACACAAGGTATATTAGGGTACATACGTAGCTCAAGCAAATGGCTTAAGTCCAATCATCCTAGTCTTCATAGGCCATCGACGCGAGGCTTTAACTTAAAGCTAGGCTCTTTCATAGATACTTATACATGTAGTTTCAACTATAGTTTGAGTGCGGTCTCCAGTCTTCATAGACCATTAGTATGAGGTACTGATTTAGAGCTAGGCTTTCGTATCCTATCTAGCATAAACATATAAATCACATAGTTTTGACCATAGGTCTAAACTACATTGACCTAATTCCTTCAAAGGATACGTATGTAGCTTAAGCAGATAACTTGAGTACGGTCTCCGCTATCTTTATAGACTATCTGCATGAGGCACTAACTTATAGTTAGAGCTAAACTCTTACATCTGTATTCTAGTTCATATTTTCATCGGTATGTAGCTTGGACCACTTTTAGGTTTGAACTACAATTGACCTAATCCCTTCATAGGGTATGTAGGCAACTTGAGCTCATAGGTTAAGTTCAGTCACTTCAGTTTTAATAGACCATTTTCAATACATACTTCTTTCTCAACACAAACACACGCACACACACTC
>JAVXUM010000017.1:23079802-23091324 GCA_035590655.1 Pouteria glomerata | reverse complement strand
CGAATTTTCATCAAGTCTCAAATCCATAAAAATTCCGACTGAATATTGTGCTGGCTGTCGGCTACCTAACGCACAACTCTCCTCCTTTATCCGGGCTTGGGACCGGCTATATTAAGGAAACCCTAACATAGGCGGAGTTTTCTAAAATATCAGTAAAATAAAAAAAAAAAAAAATCTAACAGGGCCACCTCCATTCAGTGCACTTATTTATTTATTTATTTATTTATTAATTAATTAGAGTATTCAAAAGATAAGATTAATTAAAAGACTCAAAGAGAGAGATTGTTAAAATTGATGCACATTCTAAATTAGACCAAACAAGAAATTTTAGGTTTATGTATTAATCTATTATTCACATTCTAAAAAATTAGGATGATAAAATATTGAAAATGTTTTCAATACTAGAGATTTGAGAAAAAGGCACCCATGGAACTGACAAATATCTTAAGGTAGTCAGTTATAACTTCATTTAGCGACCACTTTAGATTTTAAGGTATTTAGTTATAACCCCATTTAGCGATCGCTTTAGGTTATTGTTAATTAAAAAACATGAAAGCAGTGGCTAATGTGATTAAATTTAATTTTTCCCTTTTCTTTCTTTCCTTTCCCTCTCAAACTTTTCACTTTCTGATCTATCAGTTTCTTTCGCTTCAGAAACTCTCCCCCTTTCAATTGCGAAAAGAAACTCAGTGATATGATTCTTTTGCTTTATGAAATCTTTCAGCTGACTAGGAGCTCCAACTTGGAAGGCCGACTCTAGCATCTGAAAAATAACTACGCCACTACTCTAAAATTAACTATACCATCACATCCACTCATTCACGGACATAGAAACGGGACAGTATAAAGTACGTCGAAACTGGAGACAAAAATAAAGAAGAAGACGTATGTTTTCAAATGAATCAAAAAGAACTCAAAGGTAAAAAGAATAAAGAGCAAATAAGCCAAGATGAAAACAAAACAACAATAAACAGAAATAGTTTTGAATAAGCTAAAGAGAGCTCGAGAAGACACAACCAAAGATTTAAGAGCGTTTGGAAAGATATCAATTGAAGTCCGCTCTTTCTAATTTTAATTGATTTGTGATAAATTTGTGCAGGTTAAACCTATTCGCAATTATCTCTTGGGCTATACATTTTTTTATTAAATAAAATTATAAAATTATGCTTTTTTTAAATATTTATTCTTATTTATAATTTAGAATGGTATAATTGCCCTTCATTAAAAAAAAAAAAAATTACAAATTTAAACAAGAACACTTGAGCACACAAGAGAATGGGAAATTATAACGATTACATAAAAATAAATTTTATTTTATTTCTAAGTCAATCGATTTAAAACATAATTTACTTCATTTCTGTCCCAAGTTTTGCCCATTCCTTGATACCAAAGGCTCAACCACATCATCACTAATTCCAACTGACTTTTGTTTGACATTAGCATTCTCGATGATACAACAATTTCTTGTAATTCACCTGAACTGAAATGCAAACCAAAACAAAGGGCGATTCTATTTGCACAAGGCAACAATGTAAGAACCCAAACTGCGAAAAGAGCAAGTCCTAGGCAACTTGGTTGCCACTCAGACAGAGAGTCCCTCATTGGAGATTATAAAGAAATGTCTTTGCCAAAAAGTTCAGTTATTCCCTTCGTTGGATCATGCTTTTTCACAATCGACTCCCCAACCAATACCTGCAAGGGCAAAACAATTCAAATTAGCACAATTATTTGGTAAAAATTTAAATCAAATTACACTCAAAATATTCTTATATTGAAGCATATATAAAAGTAATGCAGCTATGACAGCAAGTACAGACTTGTAATTGTTTGATCCAATGGATGAAGCAGCCAAGCAATATCCTCAAAACTTATGCCTCCTTGGATTCACATTTTATCCTAATCTTGCTCTACCAGGAATTATACTCTTCGCATAAAGCCTTAATTTATGGGAGAAGAGAGAGAGTGTGTGCGAGGTGAGAGAGAGAGAGAGAGAGAGAGAGCCGAAAGCACAATGTGGTTGCCATAGAAAATGCATGGGAAAAACAGAAACAAAGGCGGAAGGGAGGGGGTTGGGGAATCAGCATTTGTTTTGATGAAATTGATATATCACTCACAAGATGAGATGAGAAAGATATAAATCAAAGAAGCATCTGAAATTTGAACTCGGACATTCATTTGACTGCCAAATCGAAGATCTAGCAGAGCTTACCGCTTTGACACCAGATTCTTGCACATAAGCAATATCAGCAGGAGTAAATAGCCCAGACTCCCCAACGACCTGAAGAGTTTAAAAGAGAGAAGAAATGATCAGACTTCACAGGATCACAGAGGAATAAGCATCACTTCTATCACCATGAGAAATACTAATATGATAATATCCACCAAATATATATGAATGTAGTTCACAAAGGTCAATGTCGAGAATAGGATCACTTACAACAATGTCTTTCCGACATATTATTTCCCCACGTTTTCCTTCAAGCAGTTTTTTCGTAGTACTGATGTCAACCTCAAACGTTTCTGCATAAAAGTAAAACTCGTTGGAAACAAATTATGATGAAGCTACAAGAATTCAATCTTCCAAGTAGAGTCCACCCACCCCACAACCCCCACCCCCGGGCCCAAAAAAAAATGAATAAATAAATAAATAAAAGTTCACTGTTATTAATGTTGATGAACCAAAACCTCTGTCTATATCAGTCTTGTGTGTAAAATTGGACTTGTAAATTAGCACAGCCATACGTGTGCTACCACATTCAAGCATGACAAATGAATGTACGGGTCTTCAAAATAATAAGGATAGTGTAAAGTTTTATTATGGCAAATCCATACAAAATCTTAAATTAAATATAACACATTGAATATTTCCTAAATTGAAGAGGAGAAGATTTGAATATTTCATAAATTAAAGATTTTTCAAAAGGTCAAGTTTCCATTCCAAATTAGCAAGTTTCCAAACGGTCACAACTACAATATTGCAATCCAAATCTAATTAGGAGTGAAGAAAACTGCACAGATTAGGAAATATGCAGAAAATTCCAGTATGCATCGCAAGCAACACGCAGGAAGCGCACGGCTGCGTCACATGGACGCTGGGAGCCCGCAGGATGCGCGATGGTTCGAGCAGATTATTTTATAGAAGATTTTGTTTCCGTTTTGGAAATCTATGTTTAAGAAATCTGTTTATTTGAGTCCTAATTAAAATAGGATTTTGTAACTCTATATATATATACCCAGCATTAATGAAGAATATACTTGGGAGGACATATTATAGAGTCTTGTGAGAGAAAAAAATTTTCCTTGTAAGCATATAGGTCTTTCTCTTGTTTTCTTTATTATTTGTTGAGTCAGTTCACTTTCTAAAGAGTTAGAAAGTTGGTTTCTACTTGGTCTAGGTGTATCGTGGATTCGAGCAAGTGCTTGAAAGAAGTCGTGCGATAAGTCGTGGAGATTTCGAGTAGGTACTTGTAACCTAATTATATAGTAGAAACTGTTTTGAGATTTTTCCCTAGATAGGGTTTTCCTCGTTAATTCTTGGTGTCTTCATATTTTATTTTTTATTGTGTGGATTGGTTGATTTGGGTTATTCGGAGAATTTTAAGATAGAAAAAGAGTTGCAAATAACAATAATATGGGAGAGTCCAAGAGAAGCTCCAACAAATTGGAATACCGAGCTTATCTTCCAATTAAACTACAAAGAAGATACAGATAATATCTAAAAAAACAATGTTTACGCACAACTTAGCAAAGTTCCTGATACTCCACAAGTCATATAGAAGTTGCAGAAGTACCAAGGTCACGGTTGTTGATGCCAATAAGTTCAACTCCATCTATTCCAAGAACACGATCAAT
This sequence comes from Pouteria glomerata, assembly GCA_035590655.1. Lineage (NCBI taxonomy): Eukaryota > Viridiplantae > Streptophyta > Magnoliopsida > Ericales > Sapotaceae > Pouteria > Pouteria glomerata. Next base: position 23,087,472 of record JAVXUM010000017.1, on the reverse strand, counting down.
CTCCCTCTCATTGTGTACCTAAGGATACAATGAGCATAAACAAAAATAAAGCACATTATAATCCAAAAGATGAAATTTTAATTTTACAAATAAACTCGTAAGCAATTTATAGAACCAAGAGTAAAATAGAAAATAAGTTATAGAACAATCTCAGGCATCCAAATATGTTAATCCCTTCACTAGTGCAGAATTGGTAATAAGTAACCTCGCACTACAAAAGGATATAAAATGGCCAATGATGGGAAGAAACCGTAAAGTCAACTTCATGCTTCTGCCATGGCATACAGCTTAGCTATTCTTACCAAACATTAATTCCAAAATTAGACGGAAATTTGCAAATAATCAGAAAAAACCAACTTTGTCAACCTCATGAAGTAAGAAAGAATTCATTTACATGTAGAAATATTCCATATTCAAGACCACTTAGATAAATCCGATAAAAGTTAACTGCATGCCTTTAAACTTTAAGCCCATTTTTCATTTAATTAAGACAATAGCCATTCAAGCATTCCAAGGACTGTAAATACTATAAAGAATAACAAATTAACAATGAAGAATGCACCAGACGAACCTCAACTAGTGCTGCCAAACCAAGCATCTTGCAAATCTTAATCATATATCCGATATCAAGATCAGGCAAAACAGCAGCAATCAGCAAAATTGCATCAGCACCTCTAATTCTGGCATGGTAGATTTGCCATGCATCTACAATGAAATCCTTGCATAACAGAGGGCACTGCATATCTAGTTTGTGTTAGAAGCACAAGAAAAATAAAATAAAAAACCATGTAGCAAAAATTTAAAGCTTGAGCAATGGGGAAAACCGATAAAATACCACACCTTCACTCCAGCATTACGTATGGCCTCCAGATTTTCAAAGCTTCCCTTAATTGGTGTAATAGAGAAAGTTAACCGGCAATTAGCAATGAAAACAATCTTAGATAAATACCAACTTCCTGCAAAATTTCATATGACAAAGTGGAAAAAGTGTCAAGAGGACTAGAAAGCAGAAACACTTACCTGAAAATATTTTTCATCCGTCAAAACGCTAAGACATGCTGCTCCACCTTTCTCATAGGCCTGGCCAATTTCAACCTGTAACAAGTAACGGTCGGAATGCATTTGATCTCACATTAAGGAAACAATACAACAGAAAACAAGAACAATCCACATCATAAAACAAAAACAACAAATTATCAGGCACAATTTGGTAACATTTTTGTTTACTATATTTCTATTTATGTTCATAAATTTTTGAAAATTGACAACAAAAATGTGTTTGGTAGATCAGTTTTTATTTTTTGTTTCCAAGAAAATGAAAACTTGTTTGAAAATTTAGACCCAAAATGTTACAGAAAAATAATGTTTTCACCTTTTTTTTTTTTTCTGTTTCATAAGCACTCTATCAATTTTAGGCCCTAAACGAAACACTTTATCAAATTTTTGTTATATCATATTAAAATGAATTATTTCATTCAAATATTTTATTAAGTTAAATTATTTCTTATAAAATATAATAAAATATTACAATGACTTGTTTTATTAAAATAAAATAATAATTTATGATTAAAATGATTTATTTTATTAAATTAAAATTATCTTTAATAAACAATAATTACATAATAAAATAATTTATTTTGTCAAAACCTAAATTAATTACAATTACTATTAGTTTTTAGTAAATAGTAATTGTATAATAAAATAAATTATTTTATTAAAATTAAAATTAAAAGTAATTACAATTAAAAAATCAATTTAATAAATAATTTTAATAATAAATTATTACTAAATAATTGGAGGGGGTGTTTGCGCACATGGGGCGCATCCAGGTTCAAGCTTAGATACGTGACGTACATCCAAAAAGGAGACAAATGACCGCTATGAAAGTTGTCACCTTTTACACCATATTGGTCGAATGATACAACAAGTATGCCTGCCTCTACTATCCAGTACGGCTCTGGCCATGCTTGCCCTAACTACTTGATGCAGCTCTACTCATGGCTGCTCTATTAACCTTAACATTCGGGTAGGACCGCCCTCCAAATAAGGATGGCACATGCTTGACAAACTATAAATACTTGATGAGTGAAGGAGGAAGATAAGCACTTTTCATCATACCAAGATTTTGCTAATATTACTCTAGAACTCTTCCTTTTTCTTTACACATTCTAACTTGATCGTCAAAGGGGCGTTCTACCAAACACCGCCCGACAGGCAATTTTCTTTCACGATTCAAGGAGCTAAGGAGCCTGAGACGCCATCACCACCAAGCCATCATCCAACCACGGCATCAGCATCTTTTCAGTTGGTCGAACATTTCAACACCAAACCTCATTGGATTTTTGACTCTCCAATTGGTGTTGTTTCTGGGAATTGAGATCACCCTTTCATGAAATATACAACCTACCAACAACTGAGTTGAGCAGAAGTATCAGAGAAAACCAACCAAACCGATCGTGAACAGTCCCCTGCACATGACCTACCCATCAGAAGTGAGCATTCTAGGGGGCACGAACAACCTTCAGGTCAGCAAAATTGTTGAGTTGCTGACCATGAGCTCCCAATGCAGAATGGGCTCACTTTGGTCCAATTTCAAGCGGAGATATGCTAGAGGGAGCACGAGTTGGAGATCCTTCGCAATCAGATGGGCCTACATGCTGAACATTCACAAGCTCGAGACGGAGGCCACTGTTCTCATCATGGCTCTCACAGACAAGGGCATGATGAGCCATCCTGGCACCTCTCTAGAGGGAGAACCCCAACACCACAAAGGAAGAGAAGGCGGTCTTCGTCAACAAGTCGCTTTCACTCACCCCGCTAGAGAATAGAGAGGCAATCTAGCTCAAACTCGCATAGAAGTGAAGCTCGTTCCAAACGGGCGCATCTTTTAGCAAATAAACAACCCGGAGAAGATTGTGGCAGTTTGAAGAAATGGGTACTCAAACAATTGGTTGACCATGCTGAGCAAAAGACAGACCACTCTACCCACCATTTAGCCAGAAGGGCCCTCAATTGTATCACCACTAGACCATTCATTGCCAGTATTGAACAAATGGAGCCCCCCTAAAGTTTACTCCTCTGAGATACACCCTTTACGATGGCAAAGCTGACCCGGTGGGACACATCACTACAAGCAAGTAATGTCCCCCTAGAGCTTCAATGATGTGTTCATGTGCAAAGTTTTCCCCTCTAGCTTAGGAAAGGTTGCCTTATGGTGGCTTGATAGGCTAAAACCAGGGTCGATTAGCACCTAGACCTAGTTGGCAGAGGCCTTTGTGGCTCGTTTCATCACCAATGGCAAACAACCCCGCTCAGTGGATACGCTGATGACCATGAGAAGGAGAAATAAAGAGAGCTTGAGGAGCTACACTCGGTGCTATTTCGAAGCCTATAGCGAAGTAGAAGGATATTCTAACCAGATAGCTGTGGCTTCCTTTAAGCTCGGCTTATCACACGATGACAAGCTTTGGCAATCATTGACCAAAAAGCCTACCGACGATCTGGCCGACCTGACAAACCGCATTAAGAATTATTCCAAAGTTGACAATGAGACTAGAAGTGCAGAAAAAGAACCTCTAAAGAAAAAGAAAAAAAAAATGAAAGCACGTGTTAGCAATAAGAGTAGAGTCGAAAATATGTGTTTGAAGCCATATATACAATCTTCAAAGTCCCTATCTTAAAACTGCTGCTGAAGATCAAAGATGAGCCCTACTTTGTGTGGCCTCACAAAATAGGTCAAGACCCATCCGAAAGGGACCAATCCCCACATTGCACCTACCACATGGACAAAGGCCACTGCACCGGAGAATGTCGAGTGCTTAAACAACATTTGGAAGATATAGTGCGTGCAGGCCATTTGAGCAACTACGTTGACGATCAAAAAAACAGAGAGGAGACGGTCGTCCAGGCACGTGAGGACGGTCCCTTGAGAATGCAACAATCGACATCAACATGGTCCATCTTGGCTATGAATCTTAAAGGGAGGTTAGATCCTAGGTTGAGTACATTAGAGCAACCCATTTGAAAGAAGTATTAAGCATGGGCAACTCGCCGAGCCCCGGTCGAAAAAGGAGTAGAGTCTTCACCAAGTCATGAAGTCGTCTTCACCAATGACGACCTTGAAGGTGTCCAGTGGCCGCACAACAACGCCTTGGTAGTCACTCTGGAGGTCAACGACTGCAATGTGCACCGTATCCTCGTAGACCAGGGTAGCTCTACAAAAGTGATGTACTACGGGCTCTTCAAGAAACTCGATCTGCGCAAATCCGATCTTACTCCTACTTGCTATCCTCTGATCGGATTCAACTCAGCACCAGTTTAATCACTCAGGAGAGTCACAATCCCCGTTCGAGCTGGACCCATGGAGCTATAAATGAAATTCCTGGTGATAGATGTCACATTCACATACAATTCCATAATGGGACGACCCTGGCTGCATAAGATGAAGGTTATTCCATCTACTTACCACTAGATAATCAAATTCCCGACATCTCAAGGGGTGTTTTCAATCAAGGGGGACAAGAACCAAGAAATGTCTCTCAATTACCATTGAGGTGAAGAACATTTCCAATGAGGTCAAGTTAGTTGTCGACGCAGAGGATACACCAAACATCAAGATGTGGGGAGAAAGCCAAACGATAAAGCTGTCGAGGAGTTAGAATCTATTCCTGCTCACAAGTCTGACCTAGAAAGGTTTTTCCCAATTGAAAAAAAACATGCTTAAACACGAAAAGCAAGAGTTGGTGGCGCTGTTGAAGGGGAACCTAGAGGTGTTTACCTGGACTCCGTACAAGATGCTGGGGATCAACCCCGAGGTCATGTGCCACAAACTCAGCACTCTACCAACTATGAAACCAGTCATTCAAAAGGGCAGCAATCATCCCCCGCACACACAGAAGCTATGATCGAGGAGATCAGAAAGTTGTTGGAAGCCGATGCAATCAGAGAGGTCAGCTACCTAGAGTGGCTCTCTCATGCGATGGTGGTAAAAAAAAAAAGAATGATGAATGGCGACTCTACGTCGACTTCACCGACCTCAACAAAGCTTGCCCGAAGAATCCCTTCCCCTTACCCAAAATTGATTAACTCATCGATGCTACGGCCAATCATGAGATGATGAGCTTCCAAGATGCTTATCGAGGTTACCACCAAATCCTAATCTTCAGACATGATCAAGAAAAGACGATATTCATCACGCCTAGAGGAATTTATTATTACAAGGTGACGTCTTTTGAACTAAAAAATACCGAGGCCCCTTATTAGAGGCTAGTCACAAACATGTTCGACGCTTGGGAAGACAATAGAAGTTTACATCAACGATATGATAATCAAAAGCAAGATAAAGATTGATCACTTGTCTAACCTCAGAGAGGTGTTTGGAATCCTAAAGAGATATGGTCTACGGTTAAATGCAACCAAATGTGCATTTGGTGTGAGCTCGGGTAAGTTTCTGGGACATCTAGTCACAAGGAAAGGTAAAGAGGCTGACCCAAACCAAATTGCCTCCATATAAAAGCTTCCCTGACCAACCACAGTGAAAGAAGTCCAACGCCTCACAGGTATGATGGCAGCCTTGAATCGGTTCATCAGCAAGGCCTTTGATCGGTGCAAACCCTTCTCAGGCTTCTGAAGGGCAAGCGTATACTACATTGGTATGAGGAGTGCGATAAGGCATTCAAGGAATTGAAAACCTATCTAGCATCTCCCCCGCTCCTATTCACTCCTCGCCCCAGAGAGAAGTTACAACTATACTTGGTGGTGTCGGGGCACTCGGGTAGTGCAATACTTGTAAGAAAAGAGGATAGAGCGCAACGACTGATCTATTACGTAAGTAAGACAATGATCGGAGTTGAAGAAAGAACCTTCCTTTGGAGAAATTGGTCTTGGCATTGATCATAGTTTCACGGAAGCTATCGTATTATTTTCTTGCTCACCAGGTCGAAGTTTTAATCGAGCATCCACTAAAGCACATACTGAGGAAGGCCGACCTCTCCAAGAGGATGGTGAAGTGCGCAATTGAGCTCGGCACATACGACATCAGTTTTGCGCCAAGAACAACCATTAAGGAATAGTACTTGCAAATTTCATGGTTGAGTTCATCCTCCTGCCCAATGTCGATCAATGCAATGTGTAAAAATAGTAAACTAAGAAGAATTGCACACCACACCCAACTGGGTGTTTGTGTATTGATTTATACTAATCCAAATAAGACTATACAGATTTTAAGGAGACTCTATAAGTTCCATAAGTCTACATACATCCTACATTTATGTTTGTAATCAATGTACATTCATTAACACGCCTCCCCAAGCTAGAGCATATATATTATATGTTCCAAACTTGTTACAAATATATCTTACTCTAGCTCCCCCAGTACTTTAGTAAATAAATCTGCCAATTGATCTTCAATTTTGACATGACTCATTTTGATGACATTCTGCAAGATCTTTTCTCTGACGAAGTAACAATCAACTTCAACATGCTTGGTTTGCTCATGGAACACAGGATTAAAAGCTATATAAACAGCAGCTTGATTATCACAAAATAATTCCATAGGCGGTAATCTAGAGACTCGCAATTCAGTCAACATATGAAATATCCAAATCAATTCGCAAGACGTATGTGCTATAGCTCAATACTCTGATTCTGCACTAGATCTGGCCACCAAAGTTTGTTTTTTACTTTTCCAAGAAACTAAATTTCCACTTACAAAGACACAATATCCTGTAGTGGATCGTCTGTCTGATGGAGAACCAGCTCAATCAGCGTCAGTATAACCTTGGACAAGAATATGGCCATTATCCTTATACAACAATCTACATCCCGGTGCACCTTTTAGATACCTCAAAATGCGAATAACTGCATCCCAATAACTAGAACGAGGTGCATCAAGAAATTGACTAACGACACTCGTAGCGAATAAGATATCTGGCCGTGTAACGGTTAGGTAATTAAGTTTCCCTACTAACCGGCGATATCTTCTTGGATCCTTTAATAATTCTCATTTATCTACCAAAAGCTTTGTACTGAGATCTATTGGAGTGTCAATTAGTTTGGCTCCCAACATGCCAGTTTCAGACAGCAAATCAAGTACATATTTCCTCTGGAAAAGAGCAATCCCCTCTTGTGATTTACAATTTCAATCCCCATAAAATACTTCAAGGAGCCCAAGTCCTTGGTATTGAACTTAGCTTGGAGAAACAATTTCATATCATGAAGACCTTTTGCATCATTACCAGTGATTACGACGTCATCCACATAGACTAACAACCAGATTTTTCCATGAGAGGAATGACGATAAAAGACAGAATGATCAACACCACATTGTGTCAACCCAAAATCCATCACCACAGTACAAAACCATCCAAACCAAGCTCGAGGAGATTGCTTTAAGCCATACAATGCTTTCTTCAATTTGCATACTAAGCTAGTGATGAGTACCAAGGAAGATCAAGAGCCAAAGATCCATTGCATGTTCCAGATGGGCCAATAATCAAAGTTAGAGTAAAGAAGATCAAGGAAGCAATGCTTGGGCTTGTTCAAGCTACGTTGGATAAGGCTTTAAATGCAACAAACAAGACAATATTCAAGATGGGCCTAAAAGAGGAGGAACCAAGATTGGTGCATGTGATCCAAGTCAAGGATGGCGGCCTAGACCACTAATTGAAGAG
>JAVXUM010000017.1:23059085-23078152 GCA_035590655.1 Pouteria glomerata | reverse complement strand
GAAACTAGAAAACTAGATTTAAATTATTAGAATTTAATCTTTTTTTAACTTTATGACAGTTATTAATGGAAAGAACTGTCTATGTATTATGAAAATAAGAGATATAAACATTATATATATAAGGTAAAACGCTAATCTCACCAAATCTTCCCATAAAAGTATTACAGTGGGTTTAAGTATTGAACACACTTAACTGTCTAATCTCATCATCTTTATTAGGTGTTATAGGCCCAAGTGAATGCAATGTTCATTTTTATAAAATTAATTAATGTATATTCAATATAACAAAAATTCCAAACACTTGGCTACTTTAATTCTTCGACAAACTATTACATTATTTCCTCCCTCATATTGTGAGAAACATTTCCATATATCTTCCATTTATCAGGACTCTGAATTGTCACCACGCATGTGAAAGCAAGTTACAAATAGAAGCACCTACCAAAAAAAAAAAAAAAAAAAAATTAAAAATAGGAGTAAATAAATCAAAACTATATTCTTAATGGGATTTAAAATAAACTAAAAAAAAAATAGTAACGATAATGATGCCACCTGTCGGCAAGTTGTAGGTGCTTCTTTTTGTACGAACAGAACAGAGGCACATGAACCCTATTCTTGGACAACCTTTTGCTCCACATTTCGACTACAAAACATCCGAAAACAAAACCTAATCTCCGTCATTGGACATTATTAATATAAGAAAAATGTTTTCGAGCTTGGAGAGGAGATTTTGTCTTGGAAGAAGGAAAACAATGCAGTGGAGAGTGCAAACTTAAGGAATGTTTTAACGATGTGGGCATCGATTAGGGAGAGCATACGAGGGGACCATACCTAAATGTTGATGAATGTTTCATTGTAATTGCAGAATTTTGGGTTGAATTTATTATTCTTGCTTTAAATCCAGAGCTAAGACTTTTGGCCATCATGTGACAATTTTTATATTTAACTTTGTTCAACCATGCTTGAATTAGGAACCTATAATCCTCCTACTCTAGTGTCAGTAATATTCATTACCCCACAACTTCTTCCCCTCCGAAAAAAAAAAAAAAAAAAAAGATCACAGCTTTGAACATTAACATATTGAAAAATTATTGATAATGGAAGCTATTAGGAGTTTTGAAAAAAATATTTGTTTAGTGATGGGTAAGGGAAGCCATTAGAAGTTTCGAAAAAAATATTTGTTTGGTGATGGGGATTTTCTTAATTAATGAATATTTAAGGTCTCATTTAATTTATTTTTCTATTTTTTGTTTTCAGTTTTTGTTTTTTATTTTCTGTTTTGAACTCATTTTTCATCTTGAACTTTTGAAAATAAGAAAAATAGTTTAAAGCGCATTTGGTCACTGGTGTGTTCAAATTTTGTTTCAGAAAACAGAAAATGCGTTTACACATAAAATGAAAAATGATAAAAAAATATTTTGAGTATTTTTAACTTAAAATAAGGAAAGCATAATATTTTTTGTCTCCATGTTTTGAAATTTTTAGAACATAAAACACATAAATAGAAAATAAAAAATCAAACTAAATGCTACCTAAATGACATTAAATTTTTAAAAATTTTTACTAATTCGACGGTGCAATTGCTCTTAGATCTGTCATTGGTTGCTTGTGGTTATAAATGAAATAAACTAAATTGAGCCAAGTAGCAAGATGTTTGAATTACATAATGAGTTTAAAAAATTAGCTTAGACTCAGTTCCTTTATCTTTCAAGCAAGTATATGATCAAATCAATTTTAAACTATATTTATTGAGTATTAATATACTCTGTCAAATTCTGACTGAATTTAATAGCGTAATTAAAGAATTTGAATTTGTGACTGATCATGTTCGCTTTGTTTCTAGTCGAGCTCCAGAAGGAGACTGAATTTTGAGCAACTCAGTTTGACTTGCTCTCTAACCCTAGCTAGCTGCATGAATCTCTGGTTCGTAAAGTTGCCTACACAACTTTTGCGACAACTAAGATCTAAATTAAGCCGATCTATTAATTGGTTATCAGCTATAAAGCCTTAATTAGGTAGTTGTTAAATAAAGAACAACTTTAGTGTACGTATAGATCGAGTGAGGTGTACACAAAAATGAGGTGTGATCCAAGAAACTTCCCACTGCTGCTAATTCATCAAGAACTGTGGTACAAGTACTTGATCTGCTTTAACAAATTAATTCCCAGGTAAGGGGCAATGACTTTATAAGTGGGTAGTTTTTATAGGAGAAGCTAGCAATGCAAGTATGCTTTATGACAAATAAACACTGTCCGGAGTGAAAAAATAACAAAAAATTTTACGGATCTCTTTAAATTTTTGTAAATTTTTTTTTTTTTTTTTACCTCGAGCTATATAAATTTTAATAAAATTTTTACAAATCTCTATTTATTTATTTAAATCTCTACAAATCTTTATAATTTTACAATTCTCAACAAATTTTAATAAAATCAATATCTACGAATTTCAAGAAGTTTTAATACAAAAAGTCAAAATGTATGTTAGAATTTGTTCGAATTTCGTTTCAATGAATTGATTCGAATGAATTTCACTATTTATTTCTACAATTTTATTTTCCGTTAGTAATACTCTAAACACCAAAAAATTACTTAAATCACATTTTAATCAAATTTTTTCAAACTCCTAACCATCCTATATTTTACTTGCAAAAGAAATACATTACTCAAAATTTGTACTAGTTAGTGATAATTTATGTGGTCAGATCTTCATCTATCAACCTATATACTGAACAAATCGCTTGGTATTAAATAAAAAAAAAAATAAATAAAAAATAAAAGTTTATAAATTTTTACAAATACGAATTATAAGTTTGTAAAATTTAAATTTTTTACTCACTGCACAAAACACAAGACACTAATTTGTACAAATTTATATAAATTTGTACAACTTCAAACACATCATTATGAAATTGGAGAAGACAATAAGTGTTGAAATTTAGAACTTTAGAGCTTAATTATGATCAGATTACCCCTTTCGAAACCATACAGCTCTCATTAACTAATTTTGCGAATTTATGCCATCCAAAAACTATACATATATATATAAAGGAATACTGAAATACTAATAAAAGAAAGCGTAGCATATGAGAGACGATTGCAAATAAAAATTCTAAGAGACAATTTCTGTTTTCATTCAATAACCATCCAAAATTGATTCGTCATCAGGTTTACAATGACTTAAATTGAAGAAGAAACCCTAATGTTAATGGGTCGGGTCCAAAAAAGTATAAAACCCATTAATTAATAAAAATGGAAAGTTTGAGATAAAAGTAACTATGAAAAATATAAAAAATTACAATATTTCTTCCAAAATCTCAGTTGAAAACAAATTCATTTAACCTAAGTAATTAAAGTCTAAAATCTTTTTTAAAAATAATAAATTTAATCATTCGGAAACCCAAATAGAGACAAAAGCCCAAAAACCATTAAAGGTCGTATCAATGAGTAATGACTGTTGGACTGTTTCCAATCCCATCTATACTGGCCCAACACAAAAATCTAAAATTTATGTATTTACCATTTTGCCACTCTAAACTTAAAATGTCTAAAGTACTCTTACTACATTGTCACAGCATCAAATACTTTGCTAATAATTAATTAATCTCGAAGTCAAGGAATAAACTCAAAAACCTGTCGTTGGTTTTGCTAGCTAGCATGATCAGTGTACTGGATTTTCTTCATTGGTGACAAAGGAGATTGTCATTCTCCTAATATATACTCTTAAATTCAATGATTCCGACCTACGAAAGCAACTTCTGCGCAGGCAGGCCCAGAAAAGCATATAGAAGCATAGAAAAGCATCATTTTCATATTTCAAGTGCACCGTCTATATATATATATATAAGTGATGTTATAATCAATATTAAGAATACCCCATCACAATATTTAATTTCTGGTTGGCCGACCACGTTGAAATCAATAATTAAGTCAAGTGCCAACTTCAGTTTCCATTCAATTAGCGACCACGCCGTTACTTCTTTATAGAGTTATAGGAGAATTCAAAAGCTTGTGTTTGGAAATATCACACCCAAGAAGTCTCTAGTTATTATACATATTATCAGAGCTTTTATTTGGTCTGTAGTTATTCTAAAATGAGAAATTAGATTTTAAGACTACTACAGGTAAATTCTTCCGAGATTCTAGACATCTTTTAGGAAACTTTGGGCCTTTAGCCTTATTTTTAGGCTTCTAAAATTAAAGCTGAGAATGGTACGAAGTTATTTTTAATAAATTAAGGACCCTCATACTTGTGTAGTGGTTATAAGAAATTATTTAGCAAAACACTTGCACAAGAGTAAAAAGCAAATCATATATCATGCATATGTGTGTTAAAGACAAAAAGGTCGAGATTAAGTCGTTGCAAGACAGAATACATGGAATATAAGTTTAGTCAAAATAGGACTGCTACTAATATAGAAGTAAGTTTAGGCACTCAAAAGATTGTAGAAAAAAAAAATTTTAGGTACCTTTATCTATGGTACAACAGGATAGAGGGATTGAAACGGATATAAGTTACAGAATTCAAGCCAGGTGGACCAAATGGAGGAGTATTTCAGGTGTCTTGTGTGATAAAAAAATTCCCCTCAAGGTGAAAAGAAAGTATTGTAAGGTGGCGGTAAGACCAGCGTTATTATATGGATCAGAGTGTTGGGCAGTAAAGCATAATTATATTCAGAATGACAGTTGCGGAGATGAGAATGTTAAGATGGATGTGTGAGATAACAAGGAGAAATAGGATTATGAACTAGGAGATTAAGAGTAAAATAGGAATAGCACCGATTGAAAATAAAATGAGAGAAAATCGACTAAGATGGTTCGGTCATGTTAGAAGACGTCCAACAGAAGCACCGATTAAAAGATGTGAAAGTATGGAGATTGTCGGGAGTAAAAAAGGAAAAGGGAGATCCAAGAACTGTTGAAAAATAATTATTAAACATAACCTTACCTACATAAATTTAATGAAAGATATGTCCCTTAATATATTTGATTGGCGTCATCAAATCTATATAGCTGACCCCACCTAGTGAGAAAAAAGTTTAGTTTGATTTGATTTAGTTTGATTAATTGTTGAAAAACAAATTGTACCAATAATCATGTGGAATCTACATGTTTCTTCTCTAGTTTTAGTGGATTGGATGGACAGAAAGTTACAATGATGCTAAAAGTGCTAACTTTTTTTTTTTTTTTGAGAAGTTTAAAGTGGTAGGTCATTAATTTGAAGAGAAAGGTAAAGAAATTTGACAATGAAATTTAGTCATTATTCAAGCATCAGGATAACCTTGTTAGCTATCTAAAGAGTTGTGTTTGATCTTATATATATATATGTATATATGCAGTTTTGAAACTTAAATTTAGCAAATTGTAATTGTGTTGTTTGCACCACCTTTTAGTGATTCCAACACTAATACATTGAGGTGACAATATAACATGTATAGAATGATTTTTTTTTTACGTAAAAGTTTAAGTTCACTCGTCTAAAATTTATAGTTGTTGATACTTTCAAATTGTTTTCTAAAGTGCAGAATTATTAGAAGTAATTAATTCGTAAGTTCAGAGTTGAACCCATAAGGAAGGGAGTTCAAACTAGTTGGTTAGAGTAGGAGTATATAAAGGATCGATGAAGGGAATAAAAATATGAAAAATAAGAAGAGTTGTTCACTGGTAGGAAAAAAACCAAGGGGTGTAAGCAGGTAAATAAAATAATAGTTTTGGTGCAAGGTTTCAATCAATTGATTACCATGTAAATCTCAGTCAATTAATGATATAGTTTATCTCAATTGAACTACAATGATAGGGAGATCCGATGAAAAGATTTTTCGTCAAAAAACTCTAATTTTGGGTGTTTTAAATAAAGAAATAAGGATAATCTCAAAACACAAAAAATAAAAAATGTCAAATCGAATATATTTTTAATATTCTTAAAATATGAATCTTAAAAAATAAAAAATAAAAATACAAACTAAAGTAAACGTTACCTTAGTTTTTTTTTTTCAATAAAGCAAAAATAAGGTCTCTTAGATCTATGCCTGCCAGGTGAATTCTCTTGCATGCACCATTCATCATATTTGCCCCTTAACATGTACTTTGTGAGTTTTGACCACCTAGATCATTCACCAGTCGACAATAACTCATGATTCATTCTCAAGATTTACTCCTTACAAATTCACTGTTGGTGAGTTATGCATCACTAGTATTCTTACACGGGAACTAAACCGATGCATATTCATCTCTTTCCCCAACAGGGCCGCTTCTCACATTTTACTTTTACCTTCTCCTTCAATTTTTGATCACTGCATAAGCTTTTTCAACTCACATAATGATATCTCTATCGGAAAAGTCCCTATATAATTGGGATTTGTCTTCAATTTCTTATTCCGTACCTTTGCAAATTGCATGCGTTTGGCGGCCACTTGCTTGTGTCTTCTCTTCCGCAAAGAATCCTAAGCATTACAAATGGAGGGGTCAAGTTGAGTTAATGCGTAGAGAAAGAAACGCGTAGAAAGACATGAGGGCTTGGGGTCTGTCTACGGGAAAGTGATGGATTTCAAGTGCTCTTTGGGCCTATTACCCACCATTTGAACACATCCTAGCCCTTGTTTGTTTGGCTCCAGATGCAAATTTACATTTTCAATATCTTCGTTTTTTCTCCGTATTCTGGCAGTGTTCGAATAATAAAAAAAAATATAAAAATAAAAATAGGACGTTAGTGTAAAAGTGATACATAATCAAAAATAAAAAATTAGTATAACCCTTTATTTGAAACTTGTGAAAGTGAAAAATAAAATAAAATAAGATTGATGTAAAATATAGAGAAAATAGTTATTTTCTTCCATTTATTTTCGTAAAATAGGAAAAAGAAAATTGAAAAAATAATGATTTTTTTATTTAATTGAGAGAGAGAGACAGAGGAGGGGGAATATTAGGATAACTCAAGTGAATAGAGGAAAGAAAATCATAAAAATAAAATAAATATTAATTTCTTTTTTTATTTTTTTTTCTTCAAGCACCATTTGGGGTAACAAAAAACACAAAAAAAATTCTAAAATTTTTTAAAAGTTAGTCATTTTTTATTTTTCTGCATGGATTATGAACCCACAACTTTTTTCACTTTATCTCATTTTATCTCACTTTTTATCACTCCAAACAAACCTTAAGGCATCTACAAGAGAGGATGCTTAAATATATTTCTTAAAATATTCTTAAACTCTACAGTAACTCCACTAAACCATTTCCTCTTACATTTAAAAATTTCTTATCTAATCCTTTTTATTGTTTTCTTTTTCCAAGAAGTTTTATTTAATTAATAAAATAGGAGAGAAATGTTTTTAAGTAATAAAAAAAAACCTTTGGGAAGACTTTTGTGCTTCCTTAAATTTAAGGGATCACTTTAGCTATTCCATAAAATAAGAATAGCACAAGGAAGCTAGCCAGTGGAGAACCAAAAATATATATATACTCTCTCTATTTGTCAGAGTTTTCATTTTTAAAAATGCTATTGTAGATATTCTTAACAATCAAATAAGTGAAAAAATGAAGTTTCATTTAGTTTGCTTTTCTATTTTTTATTTTTTATTTTATATTTTGAGTTCATTTTTTATTTTATATTTTTAAAAAATAAAAAATATAGTTTAAAATGCATTTATTCATTTATGTTTTTAAAATTTATTTTTAAAAAAAATAAGTTTACAAATAAAATAAAAAATGACAAAAATCACTTTGAGTATTTTTAATTCAAAATAAAAAAATCTCAAAATAAGAAAAATGGAACATTTTTTTTTTGTTTCTTCACTTTAAAATTTTTAAAATATAAAACACATAAAACAAATATAAAAAATAGAAAAACAAACCAAAATAGCACCTAATTTTTTTCTTTTATCTTTCCCCCCTTTTTTTTTCTTTCAATTTCAATTGCATATATAGGTTCCAAATATTGGAGCCTAATTGGATAATATAGGAATTTAAAATCAGAAGGTCTAACTGATTGAATGGCCATTTGTGCTTATTAAGCCAACTAATATTAAGTGACTAGGCAGCCTCAATTCCAAAGTCGTTGGGGATTCCCTGAAGAAAATTAACAAGAAAAGTCACACTCAAAAAAGCATGATATACCTACCAATAACCGTATTTTTTTTCCTTGCATATGTAACTAACCCCCCGGGGTGTTTTTTTTTTAGCCGAGAGTGCTCGGGTTAAATTGCATGCATATCAACTAATTTCTAAGATCTTAAAGTGGATAAATCTTTTAATAATTTTAAAGAGACACGAACTAATGACTATTAAAAAGTAAATTCAATGTCTTACTAATTGAATTAACCTTCAAAATTCTCCGATACCTTTCTATGATCAAGGTCATTGCTAAATCAAATTTTAGTGTGTTAATGTGAAATGGAGGACCATTTTTTCATGCCATAAAATTGTCTCGTTGTTTCATTTTCTAAAATTGGACGCTTGAGTAGCTGTAGCATCTTTTATTTTAGTTTATTTTAATTATTTTATGTTATATGACTTTTTTTTTTTTACAAAAATTTGATTTTTTTTAATAACTTTTAAGTATATTATTCATATCTATAAAAAAAAATTACAAAAAAAATAATTAAAAAAAAATGTACTTACGGGTGATAAAGAGCTGGTTTTTTTAATGAAAAAGTTGGTTTTTTAGATAATTTTTTTCACCCCTAGGTAAGTTTTTGTACTTTTTTTCGATCAACCAATTTTTGTGAAAAAAGTTGGTTCAGCTAAAAACTACCGTTTTTCACCATAGATAAGTTTTTTTTTTTTTTATTTTTAATAATGTTTTTATAATTGCTTTCGAAGAATGTAATTAAAAAAAATAATTTTAATAAAAAATCATATAAAATGAAAAAGCAAGTTTTTAAAAAGCGGTCATATGATTGATATATACCTATTTTTAGTCTTTTTTTTTTGTTTTATATTTTTAAAAATAATAAAAATAGTCTAAAAACATTTACTTTCTTGTGTTTTCACAACCCATTTTAGTAAACAGCAAATGAATTTATACATAAAATATAAAATTTTCAAATATTGTTTTACTACTTTTTGATCCAAAATATAGATAATTCCAAAATATAAGAAAAATAAAATATTAAATTAAATACGTTTTTACTAGTTTTAAAACTGAATCTCAAAACTATAAAATAAAAAATAAAAATGCAAACCAACTATCACTTCAACTACTTTGATTTTCAAACAAGGAAATTATACACCAAAGGGCAGTTGGGAGTTCTAAAAAAAAATAAATAACTCAATAAATCAATAAACAATTAAGGCAAGAATCTTTATCACTTAAAAAAAATATTCAAATTTTTTTTTGTTTTAAAATCATGACTTCCGGAAGCTAGGTAGGGCAATCACCTCCTCTAGATCCGGCTCGCAAGGGAGGTAGTGGGGACTGCATATGAAATTAATGGAGGTGGGGACTAGTGGCATTAAGAATGACTCTTGTCAGATTCTCTTCCAATCTATCACATTCCCTCCCGATTGATGCCAACATCTAACTACCAACCAATTTGTGATCGAGACTCTCTATGAAACAAAACAAACCACCTCTCCTCTCTTTCAAGCCCACTTTTCGTTTCCTTTTTCTCCTTTTTTTCATGTGCTTTCTTTGTTTTTCTTTCCCCATTTTCTCCTTCATTGCTAAGAATTCTTCCCCAAGTACTAAAAAGCTGATCTCTCTTGGATTCTCCCTGCATTCGTTTTCAAAGATCAAATAACCAAGGGGAGGAAACTGTAAGCCTAGCTAGGATATTTATACATATACTTGTATATATATTTATAGCATCTGTGCTTTGCTTTTGTGCTTGCAACCATTGATTG
Organism: Pouteria glomerata; assembly: GCA_035590655.1. NCBI lineage: Eukaryota > Viridiplantae > Streptophyta > Magnoliopsida > Ericales > Sapotaceae > Pouteria > Pouteria glomerata. Next base: position 23,068,316 of record JAVXUM010000017.1, on the reverse strand, counting down.
GATGTACAAAAAAGAGAGATGCCCACTTCCTCCACAATTTCCTCCCGTGGTTCACGTTTCTCTGTCTCTATTTTCTTCTAGCACTTGCCCGTGTTGTTTCGTTTTGAGAAAAATTTCAATAGCCTAGAAAAGCAGTTGCGTACATGATATCTCTGTTGTTACTGTCAATTTGACGAAAGTTAAGCATATATATATTAATTGTTTTACACAACACGTATGCAGGGAGATTTTGGCTTTTCTACGTTACGTTTTAAGTCAAGATATGTTACTTGAAAATTTGCTATGATACTATGTAAAATTATTAATTATTTTAAAAATTTAAATTATTAAAAAATAAACTTAACAATATATATTAAGTTATATTAATACCTCCTTTCACGTGTAACCCCATATCGGCCTTGTTTGGACGATCATTTTTCATTAAATTTCACCAAATTTTAACTATTTTTTGTACTTTTTTCTAATTAAATTTTACTACATATCACATTTAAATCAATTCAACTGTACTTTTAATATACTTTTTGTCAAACTTTTTTCTTCTAAAGACTCCCATCAAGTAGAGGTTATGGCAGATTTAACAAAGTGCATAATTAACAAAATTTGAATTCGGAATCTCCCGTAAAAAAGACCAACTACATATAAGAGGAGAAATCCCAACCTTAAAACTTAAGTATTAAGATAAGAAAGCTTAGGTTATATAGAAGAAATAACTATTTTTTTTTTTTTTAAATATAGTAATGTGAGACAATTTTTAAAAATTCTAATTAAGAGAGTTTTTCTAAAGTTGGAACCCCCACCTTAGGGGTCCCACGGCCTTGCTATGGGTTATGGTGGAGGAGGTAAATCGCGGAATGTGCATCAGTGACGCAGGGTGCAGAGGTTACCTTTACCGCTTTATGTAATGTAAGAGTTTTAGCCCTGTTAAGACTCGAACTCTTGCAGTGACTGACCGAGATCACATCAGCCAACCAATCTATGGCGAGGGACAAATTTATAGTTTTTCTATAAATATGCAATGGCGGGTAATTCAAGATGGAGCTTAACTATTATGTAACGTGGGGAGAGGACCGGCGTGGGTCCATGTTAGCCATACGATTTTTTTTTATCTTGGCCCATCAAATTTTAGTTTAATATTCCGCGTACGTTTTTATTTTTTTTTAAATTAAAAGATTACTAACAACTTAGTATTATTATTAAATTAAAATTCATCAATGTTGAAAATGACAGGAGCTCCCACGTCAACTTGCAATTTCCTTCTAATACCCCGTGAACAAAGCCGAAAGAAGTCACATAAGAAGACGGACAGATAGTTTTAGTAAAAGCCCAATAACACGGGCATCGGTATTTTAGGGTGATGATGATGTTGTTGAGCGATGTTTGGTACTCTTAGGACGGTTTGGTGTTTTTTTTTTAATATAATATATATATATATGTTTATTTATATTTATTTTTTTGTTTTTTATTATTGTTTTTCTCTGAAATATAAAAACTAAAATTGTGTTTAGAAATATAATTTTATTTACAATTATTAATTTTTTATTTCCATAAAATATTTAATTTTATTAGTTTTTAAAATAATGATTGAATTTAATAAAATATATTTCATAACATTAAATTAAATTAATCAATCAATTTATCTATTAAAAATCATTTAATTCACTAAATATAAAATATATTAAATTATAATTTAATTATATTATTTCTTAAAAATAAATGAATAAAATATAATTATTATAACATTTAATTCAAAAAATATAAAATATATTAATTATAATTTAATTATATTATTTAGAAAAAAATTAAATAAATTTATTTCATAATAATAAATTTATAACATTGACTAAAAATAATTTAACAAAATATATTTAATACTAATTAAATTAAATTAGGTAATAAATGAAATAAAATTAAAATAACTTTCATATTTATTAAAAGTAATTTAATAATATATATCTAATATTAATTCAATTAAATATTTATTAAAATAAATTGATAGAATATATTACATTTTAATTTAGATAACTAATTTAATTAATTGTCATTTTATTTTATTTTATTATTTATTAAAAATAATTTAATAATATATATTTTGTATTAATTTAATTAATTTAATTTAACTATTTATTAAAAATAAATTAATAAAATCCATTAAGTCTTAATTTAAATAATTAATTTAATTTAATTGTATTATTTATTAAAAATAATTTTTTAGTTCGAAAAAATATTTGAATAAAATAATTTATTTTAATATGATGGAACAAAAATAAACAAAGTGCTAAAATTGACAAAATATTTGCAATAAAAAAAAAATAGATTGAAACTACTTTTTTTATATAAGTTTTTCTGTTTAAATTTTTACTTTTTTTAGAAACAAAAAAATATAAACATATTTGCTGTCAGTTTATAAAATTTAAAAAAAAAAAAATAAAAGAAAAACAGAAATAAAAACATTAAGGTCCATTTGGAAATGAGAAAAAAATTAATAATTTTTATTTTGCAACATATCAAAAATTACTAAAAATTTTTAATTGTTGTACTAAATAACCAAAAAGTTTTAAGAATTTACAAAAATTCTTAAAATTTTCTTTAACTTTTTACCAAAAAAAAAAACTAAAATTTTTTAAAAGGTATCAATTTTTTTTTAAATACCCAAAAATTTTAAAAGTTTTACAACAAATAAAAAGTTACAGATAAAAAGTTTTACCAAAAAATGGCTAAAAAATTTAAAAAATTTCACTTCTGGACGTGCCCGTATTACACATACGATGGACGGCCAAAATCGCTTCACAATCGCTTCCCAAATACCTTTAAAAAAGAAAGAAAAAAGACACAATTATTATTGTGTGAGTAAATTGAGTTAGAGGGTGTTGGCTGTGATAAAAAATAATAATAAATATTATTTAAGTAATTTTTTGATGTTTAATGTACAGAAATCATAGTTTTCAGAGTTGGATAATGAAATTATTTGACTTTTGCGTCAGTTTTTGACAGAGAAAAACTATCGAAATAATTTTTTTAGTTTATCGAAATAATTTTATATCAAAATTTATTGAAAATATTTTTGAGGTTTGTAAAAATATTATTAGAATTTGTGAAATATTATTGGGCTATATTTGTTAGCCGGATATCGATGCAAGATAAGATTAGTAATCCGTGGACCCACTACAATAAAAGGATAAAACATCGATGGGTCCCAAGAATTGGATTCACAATCCCACCAATAGTTGGATAACAAGTCTCACTGGGGATTTGGTATTAATAATACCACTTTTCTGGATTTGTTTTCTAGTAAAATCTAAAAATTCAAAATTCTTTTTTGTCATGTCACCTGTCAAATCACATCTTTTATTTCATTTTACATCCAACTAACTAAACGCTTAAAAATAATCTTACATAAAAATAATCTTATATATTATATCCAGTTTCATATATTATTTTATGGTATTACTTATATCCCATCATCTAAAAATTTAAAATTATTTTATGTCACGTCACATGTCAAATCACATCTTTTATTTGATTTTACATCCCACCAACTAAACGCTAAAAAAATAATCCTACATAAAAATAATCTCATATATTATATCCAGTCTCATATATTATTTCATGATATTATTTATCTCTTATTATTTAATCTCTCAAAGCATACACAGCCTTAAGGTTTATAAAAAATTTATTGAAATTTATAAAAAAAATTATTAAAATATATAAATATGTATAAATTTATAAAAATTTTACAAAATACGAAAAATATAAAATATAATAAAATTTTTTTAAAATTTTCAAAAATTTTTAATAATTTTAAACGCACGAAACAACCCTTAATCACCTGAGTAGGTTTCATCGTAGGGCTGCCAAAAAGGCGACCTAAATGGCAGTCTTAACCAAATGCGTACCATGCATAATAGGCCTTTTATCCTATTTTTGATGATCAAATGGGTAAAATTGTCAAGATTATGATTTTATAAATTAGATAAAGGTTTAAAAAATTAAATTATTGTCACATTCCAAATTTTTCACAAATCGAAGAGATAAATATATAATTATAAATTATTAAAACTGTCAATCTCAATTTATCAGAACTAATTATATTTAATAAAAATAAACTAATAACTCCCAAACTTAAATAAAAAAATTCATCTTCAGTCTCTCAAACTGAGACATTACATAATAATCAAAATCTAATTAAAATAAATAAAGAAATTTAATAAGTGTATAATTTTCTTCCTAAAATATAATTAACAACTACTTAAAATATCCGCTTCACCTAAACAATCTTATTACGATCTTCGTTTGGTTCAACACTTGCACTTACATTTAAAATTTTATAAGGACTAAGCACAATATAAAATATTTCACTTTTACTCAAAGAAAAATAAAAGTTAAATAAATTATGCGCAAGTGTCCTAGTATAAATATTTGACATGTCATGCTCACGTATATCATATATCATAATATTTAATTTAAATATTTTGGATACGAAATAGAAGAATTTATTTTGATAAGACCACAATCACAATTATTAGGTTAGGTATCATAACTTAGGCAATCTATGCCTTAGTCATAGGAGACCAAAAATATCAATTTAATGATACTCTGTAGGTTACTAACCTACTGAACACTATACCTAACCCTGCATGGGTTCTTGGTTTTTCATTAGTACAGTTTTCAGTATTAACTATTTATTCCAGTACCTCAATCCTAAACTTAAAATAGTAAAAATCAATGGATAAATAATTAATTTATTTATTCAAATTCAAATTATTCCTTAATTTTTTTTTTATTCAAAACTTCACAATGCAAATTTTAAAAGAAGTTAAAATTTTTTTTTTTACCAAATTCAAATTAATTTGTTATGGTCAAAACCAATATATACTTACTTTTCAAATCAATAGAACCACCACAATTTATTTATATAACAAATTTACTTATTAATTTGACATGTATACGTTAATTTAATGACTAAAATTTTATTTTTGCATATTATTGATACGAGCAAAAACTAGTCAAATAATAAATCATGCAACAATAGTTCAAATAATCAAAGAGATTCGACGAATTAAATCATACATAACAAATTTAATTTTTATTTAATTTTACCCCTACTTTTTGAATGGATTGCAAAAAGAAAACTCGTTTTATGGCTTGCTGCCAGCCACAACTACGAACCAGAAATGCCTCGCAAAGTAGAGAATAACATGTTTCCTCTGCTGATTGATCTTCACGTTTTTTGTTTTTTTATTTACTCCTCTCTGGACGGTCATATAAGTGCATATATATATGTATGTATACATACTACATGGCATCATGTCATTAGAATCCAAATGGCAAGAGAATTCAAAGCCACTCATTATCCTTTGGCAACACACATTGCCTTTATTTATTTAATTTTTTTTATTTTCTTTTTACACATATATGCATATATAATATATATACACACATCCTTGATTATTTTAAATTTAAGAATAATCAATATTTTATTTAATTAATAACTTATCCTAATAATTAAAATTATCCTAAAAATTTATGATTCACAAAGATATTTAAATATATAAAAATAAAATCTCACTTAACTCATGTATTCGCAATAAAACTAACATTTAGCTAATACCTCAAAAATTTTAAACTATCAAAATATAAATTTCAAAAATAACCAAGCTAAGAAATTAAAATTCTTGGGCATTACAATTATAATGTTAAATCGTAAAATTATAAAATTTTATTTAATGTCTATAAAATGAAAATATAATCTATTATATTGCAATTTTTTTATTTAAAACTTCTACATTTTTTATAAGAATTTTATTAATGGTAGAATGTATTAAAAACATGCATTAAGAAAATATTATATTTAAAAACCTACTCATATCAAGAAAATTTGAACAAAGTACACAAAAGATTTATGCTTGATTTTATACATATTTATCCAATCATATATTTAAAGTATTTGGTATGATCTATACAATTGACATTAACTACTGATTTCGATTGATCTTAATTTTTTTTGTAGGATTTGAAATGTGTTTACTATATTATACTATAGGCCTCGTAATTTTCATTCTAACTACTACATTTAATTTACAATAGTTAATTTGGTAGAATAATGCATCTAGTTTTCAACTGGCATAACATGAAAAAGAATAGTGTTAGAGAATGAAAAAAATCCACAAAAAAAAAAAAAAAATGTGAAACAGTTATGGTTGATCACTTAAAAATAAAAAAATAAATTCATAAAAGTCTATTTTATTTGAAAAATTTACATAAAAATCACTAATTTTTAAAATTTGTAAAATAACCTATAAAATTGAGATTTTACTGATTTTATATTTTAAAATTAAGATTTTACTTATTTTACCACTATTAAAATTTTATATAAGATCGAATAATTTTTCTCACTCTAGCGTTATAAAATCATAAAATTTTATTATTTAATAGAGATTTTAACAACCTTTCATATGGTTGGTTTTTTTGCATTAATTTTTATTGCAAGTAATGTAGTAGAAAATTTTTACATGGTACAGAGTATTATGGTAAGATCAACATTTCAATTAAAATAAAGAGCCTGCGAACTTACCCTTAATTAATTATAAAAATGTCGTCGTGATATATATTTATATATATATTGGTTAATTTTTTACAAAGTTTTGCATAAACATTATGAAAAGATAAACTTTCTCCTATCCAATGATAGTTGTTGGTAAAAAAAAATGTCGTAACACGTTGCAGCTATCCAAAAAGAGCCATGTGATAATTTTTTAAATAGAGATTGCTGAGCGAAAAAGCAAGTCGAGCACAAGAATAAGGAATTAAATACCTATCCGACCACAAATATTGGGTCTCATACATAATGAGAGCACGAAATAAAAAATTCGGTTTATTTATAATGATTTAGTTCATTTACAATAAGAAATCTTTGCCTTGTTGCCTTTTCTCAGACGCGTGGCACAGTAATGTGACATTTAGACATTCTATTTGTTTAAATAAGACTCCAAAGTCTATTCATATTTTACCATTATTTAATGTTATATGACTAGTATTAAATGGAAATAAAATGAATACTTGTGCCAAGCAGCCAAATAGGGAAAGAATGATTACTTTTTTTTTTTAAAGAAAATATTACTTTATGGTGTCTTTCTTACTATAAATATAACATTTAGCCATGAATCTAGGTATGTTCGCTATTGCTCACTGAATTCTCTTTTTCTTTCTTTCAGTTTTCTAAATCAAGGATTGATTTAATCATCGGAGAGGTTGTGGTCGGGACCCTCCCTGACCCATCCTTCTAATTTACTTTATCTTGCAGATTCAGATTCTTCACTTTTCAGTGTACATGGTGAGCACGCTCGGCGGTAATTTTTGCTACCAAACATTTGGCGCCTACCGTGGGGCACGTTTTCTTAGTTCCCTACAATTTCTTGCGAAAATTTGAATTGGATTCGAGCTTTTTGATAAAAATGGCAACCGGTGGAAATGCAATGGCCCCACACTATCCATATACAAAGGATGAGTCCACACCAGCTAAGCAAAAGGGAAGTTCCTTGGTTATACACACTCCAGGCTTAAAAGCAAGTAGGAGGCATAAGGTGGAGGATCCTGAAGCCACTAAGAGAATGAAGGAAATTGAAGCATTGGTTAGTGAAAAACAAATTGAACTGGAGGGATTGGTGTTCCAATTGAGTCAGGAAAAATGGAAGACGATAGTTTAGGAGGATGCTTCAGAATCACTTTCAGATACTGAGGAAAGTGTTGATTCGTTATATGATGATAAAGAGGAATGAGGAGCAGAGAGAGAAGAGAGTTTGGATAGGAGACAGACACAAGTAAAAAAGGACCAACCTGCGGCTCAAATAGATATGGGAAGTCTTAGGCCTGTTGGGGAGCCTCAGATGCATTCTCAAAGGCCTAAATTACACAAACCAACAAGGAGAAAGCTCATGAGATCTCAGGAAATGGAGATTGTTCCTAGAAAGAAGTCTATGAAAAAGAGGACGCAAGCTATGGAAGAGAGTTCTTCTAATGAGGATGATGTTGTACAAGAAAGAATTAAAAAGGCTGAAAGAGTAAAGGAGTCTGAGAAGTTATGTCTTCAAAGTTGGGAAGATCCAGCCCAATCTACATTAATGTTAGCAAGGAAAGCATTGGGAAGAATATCAACATCTCTATTTACTAAAGAAATTTATGAAGCAGAGCCCCCCAAAAAGTTTCAGACACCAAGGTTCACTGTGTATGATGGTAAGTTAGATCCTCCAACTCATTATCGTCATTACATGCAAGCAATGTCTTTGTGGAGCTAGAATGAAGAATTGATGTGTAAAGTGTTTCTATCAAGTTTAGGGGAGACTGTTTTGCAGTGGTTTCATAAGTTGGCCCTTGGAAGCATTTCTTGTTGGTGGCTACTTGCTGAGCAATTTGTTGCAAGATTCTTGGCCAACACAAAGCAACCAAAAACTGTTGATGTGTTGCTAACTATGAAGAAGAAATCCGATGAAACCTTCAGAGATTATTCCCGAAGATATTTGGAGCTCTATAATAAAGTGGAAGGATGCTCCGAGTAGTTGGCAGTGACCTCATTTAAGTTGGGATTGAAGAAAGAAGAGAAACTCTGGCTTTCATTACCAAAGAAACCAGCGATAAATATGTTCGACCTGATGTGTCGAATTGAAAAATATGCTAAAGTAGAAAATGAAACAAAGCCAGCCAAACAGAAGCAGGACAAGGCTAACTCCAAGAAGGTCAAAGGGAATCAAGGAAGTTTGCCAAGCCCGATGAAAGGAAATCAGTATTTGAAGCCATCAATACTGTTTTCAAAGAACCAATTTTTCGAATCCTTCCCTAGATCAAAGACAAGCTGTATTTCAGGTGGCCAAGGAAGCTGTAATACCCCTCACTCCGGGTGTAATTGAGATCTTTTAATGAAATAGAAGTGTGTTGGTCTTTTGGAGTTGAATTTTAATGAGTTTATGCATTAGATGAGTGTTAAGGAGCTTTGGGATGCAAGGTTCAGATGTTTGGAAGTCAAAAAAAATTGAAGTTCAGGCAGGGTTGGTCTCGGGGGGCGCACGGCCCCTAGTGCAGGCGTGCGCCCGAGCTGTCCAGGAAAAGGAGTGTAACGCCCCGTATTTGAATTTGATATATTTTTGTATTATTTCTGAGAAAATGAAATAATTAAAATGAGTTTTAATATATGTTTATATTTTTCATGGGCTGAGTTAGCTCGAATTGTGATTGGGC
>JAVXUM010000017.1:22964640-22977004 GCA_035590655.1 Pouteria glomerata | reverse complement strand
TCTTACAACTACACATATCATAAATAGATTACCATCCAGAGTTTTGGGATTCAAAAGCCATATGGAAACCCTCTCTCAGTTTTACCCTTATCTTCATACTACAAACCATCTTGTACCTAAAATTTTTGGTTGTCATTTGTTCATATCCATAGTCAAAATAGAGGGAAATTGGACCCCAGAGCAATAAAGTGTATTATTGTGGGGTATTCTTCAACACAAAAGGGGTACAAATGCTATCATCCTCCTACCAAAAAAACCTGTCTCTGCAGATGTCACTTTTGTTGAACACGAGTCATATTTTCCCACACCTTATCTTCCGTGAGAGGCAATAATTTTGGAAGCTAAGGATAGAGATTTTTTCCTTCTTGATTTGCCTCTACCTTCTCAAACACGATCCGAGTCAGTATCTTCTCAGAACCAAAACCAACCTCTTTGTCAGGATCAATCTCAACCCATGACTAGAGGTGGTGACACAATTGATAACCCAAGGTTCTCTCAAGTATATTCAAGGAGGAAGAATCTAAATCCTGAACCAATGCACGTCTAGGAATCAAACTCTAACTCTAGAAATGAGGTAACAGTTTCAAATCCTTCTTTACCAGCAGAACCTGTATCTGATAGTGAATTGCCTATTGCTATTAGGAAAGGAACTAGGGAATGTACAAAAACCCCGTTATATCCACTCTCGCATTTTGTGTCCCTTGAAAAATGTTCAACATCTCATAAGAACTTTCTCATGAGCTTAAACACTGTGTCTATTCCCAAAACACTATTTGAGGCTTTAGCCTGTAAACATTAGAGAAATGCCATGAATGTTAAAATGCATGCTTTAGAAAAGAACCAAACATGGGAGGTGATGGACTTACCTAAAGGAAAATGGTCAATGGGATGTAAGTGGGTCTACACAGAAAAGTATAATGCAGATGGTACGTTTGAGAGGTATAAAAGAAGACTAGTGGCTAAAAGATACACTCAAACTCATGGGATAGACTATCAAGAAACATTTTTGCTTCTGTTGCTAAGATGAATACAGTCATAATTTTATTATCCTTGGCTGCTAACTTTAATTGGCACTTGCAACAATTTGTTGTGAATAATGCTTTCTTACATGGGGATCTAGAAGAGGAAATCTACATGGAAATTCCACCGGGTTTTCGTGGGAATCTGATAGCTAATAAAGTGTGCAGATTAAAAAAGACATTGCACAGATTAAAGCAGTCTCCAAGAGTTTGGTTTGAAAGATTCACCAAAGCAATATTAAATATAGGATATAAGCAAAGTCAAGGAGACCATATACTCTTCATCAACCACTCAGATTTAGGAGGAGTTACAATCTTACTAGTATATGTTGATGATATGATATTGACAGGAAATGATGAGAAGGAAAGACAAAATTTGAAACAAAGTCTAACGAAAGAATTTGAAATTAAAGATCTAGGGAGATTGAAATACTTTCTAGGAATCAAAGTGGCACACTCAGGGCAAGGAATTTTTATCTTTTAGCAGAAATATAGTGTTGAACTTTTGAAAGACACAAGGAGGTTAGCATGCAAACCTACAAGTGCACGAATAGATTCCAATCACAAACTTGGAGAGGCAGAAGGAGATGTTGCTGTTGACAAGGAAATGTATCAAAGACTAGTTGGAAGACTTATTTACTTATCTCACACTAGGCCTGACATTGCCTATGCTGTAAGTGTAATAAGCCAGTTTATGCACAACCCTAAAGAAGTTCACTTACAAGCAGTTTATATGATATTGCACTATCTTAAAGGAACTCCAGGAAAAAGTATTTTGTTCCGAAAGAATGCTGGACTTATACTCGAAGCATACACAACTGCTGATTATGCAGAATCGGTAACTAATAGAAGATTTACAACTAGGTATTGTACTTTTCTTTGTGGAAACCTAGTTACTTGGAGAAGCAAAAAATAAAATGTAGTGGCAAGGTCAAGGGCTGAATCAGAATTTCGAGCAATGGCACCAGGTGTTTGTGAGCTACTATGGTTGAAGATTATCTTGGAAGATTTAAAGATTAAGTGGAAGGGTCTCATGAAACTTTACTGTGATAACAAATCAGCAATCAGTATTGCCCATAATCTAGTGCAGCATGACAAAACCAAACACATCGATGTGGACAGGCACTTCATCAAAGAAAAACTAGATAGTGGTTTGATTTGTACGCCTTATGTGTCCATGAATTCCCAACTAGCAAATGTGCTTACTAAGGATTTGAGTAATCCCAGGTTTTAAACAATTGTTACCAAGCTGGGAATGGATGATATTTATTCACCAGCTTGAGGGGGAGCGTGGGAAAAATAAATGTAAATATATGTATTCCTAAAATAGAAGATAACGTATTCCTTTGATAGAGGGATTTGATTAGGATAATTATTTATGTTTCCTTTTCTGTTCGAGGTAGCTTGTGTATATATAGGCAGTGCTGTAATTCATTCATATATATGAAAAAGAAATTTTTCTTTTACTTACAACAATTTCTATAAAGTTATATATATCTACAATCCCAACAAATGTTTACAAACCCCAATAAATTTTTTACAAACTCCAATAATATTTTCACAAACCCCAACAATATTTCTACAAATCCCAAAAACTTTTCAACAACTTTCAAAAATTTCTGACATAAATCCGTTCAAATGGACTCAAAAATCTGTTCGAACAGATATAAATTCAAAATCTTTAATGCAAAAGTCCAAAAATTTCTGTCAAAATCCATTCGAACAGACAAAAACCATTCGAACAACACTATTTATATCTAAAAACGTGATTTGCTAGTTAAGCACCAAACGCCAAAAAGTTATCCAAACTACATTTTATTTCATTTTTTGTTTCTCCAAACGCCCCCATAATTACACAAACACAATGTTTTGAACATACAAAATCGAATTTTCAAGTTCAAGGGGGAAGAGGTTTTCATCCACACATAATGTTATGAAAAACTGAAAATATGCATGGGCTGCCAACATGGTTACTTTATTTTTAACTTTATATTTATTTATTTAAGTGACTGGCTACTGGGAAGCATTATAAACAATAAACCAAAAGACATAGCAATTCCAGGATGCAGGTCCCTTTATATTCTTGGTGACATGCAAGCTTGTCACGTATAGAAGAGAGTAATTATTGTCACTTAATTGAGTGAGTCGAGTCGAATCAATACTAATCAGACTTTTCAATTAACAAAATCAAAAGAAAAACCTTCTAAAATCTTTAATCTGACTACATATGACAGCAAAACTACAAAGGTTCTTTCCTCTTTTCTTTGATGCAACGGAAAATAGGATCTAACAACCATTGGCTCAACCTTCTTTCTGTTGCCACCTGCATACCCTCTTAGCTGCCACCATCTCACTGACTATAGTTTTTCCAAGCACCTCAAGCACAAGGGTCAGCAAAATATACCACCAGGGCATTGCCCTACAATAATGAAAGATAGGCAGACCCACTGGCTGCACTCTTAAGAGATCCATCATAAATTAAGACTAAGACAAAAGTTTCAAGGATCTGAAACTCCCCACCAAAACTATGGGACATCATGAAACTTAAAACTAGGAGCAAGTCTCAGGCTTGATATGGAATTTTATTCTCCTTTGTATTTTAAAGGGAATGCCACTGTAAAGTCCAAGGTCACCATGTGTTTTGGAACCTAATTTTTTTAACACTTTTCCACATAGCACCAAGTCTCACAATGTCTATAAGTGAGCCAAACCAAGCCAAGCCTTAGAATCAGCTCGTTAACTTATAATAAGAGCTCGGGCTCATGACACACCCTCAAAGCCAAGCTCATGATTAGCTCGTTTCATTTTATGTAAAGCTCTATCTCGGCTCGTTTAAGTGAACAAGGCTAGAGTGAACTCATTAGGCTCGATTCATTAAGTTCAACTTGGGCTCATCAAGGTTGACTCACCTATTTTCAAAAATAAACTAACTTACAACATTAGCAGCAATGCACAGAAGAACAAAAATAATGCATCTAATACATAGATCTAGGGTAGAATATGACTCCAAACACTACAAAATACCAAATCGAATCTCAATTCCTTTGAAACAACCAATTGAGAGAACATTCATATCAATCTTCATTCGAACAACAAAGCAACTCACAGAGAGAAATATATATATATCATATAAATATCTAAATATATCACACATCATATATGGCATATGCATATTTAAAACTATATAATTATTATATAAATTATGACATTAAATATTACAAATTAATGAGCCCTTAGTGAGCCAAGCCAGGGCAATATTCAAAGCTTGACTCATTTACAAAACAAAATCATTCACAGTGAGGAACACAAAATATCCAACAAAAAGCTGAAACAATTAAAAGATTCCCTTAGCAAATCATGACAGATGACCATAGAAATGAGAAAGCCACATAAATGGTATGCTTTGAACTCTCCTATTACATAGCTATTACACTTAAAATTTCGTTTGTTTCTTCTTCTTTATGAGTTATTTTGGGGGTGGGGTAAATTCAGATAGTTTGAAAAGGCTGCCAGATTAATAATACCAAAAGCTGCATTAAACACTAGATAACTAGTGAGTAAAGGAAAGTATCAGTAAATATGGTCACTAACCATAACCCTATACGGATGATTGCTTTTGTGAGGAGTCATCTCAGCACCAACAGAAAAGCATTCCACACACAGATCAAAATCAGCACATACTACGCACTTAATGCGGATGTTTCCTGTGATATCTTTGTTGCAATAATTACAATGGTACAAAGTCTTCTTCCCTTCGTTCAATCCTTGGCCTATCAGAACAAAAGAAAGAGTTTTCATATGAAAAACGATAGACAATTTCAAAAGAAATTATTATTAACACTACAGTCATAAGGTGATACTTGAAAGTTTAGAGGAGAAGAAAGCCATAAGCATTAAACAACATGCCACCTTAGGGCCTTCCATAAAAGCTATGCATGATAATGTTAAGGAGATAAAATTTTAACAATTAAGCAATTACTGTCTAGTAGATAAAAGTTTGAATAAGGGAATGCATCACCAAGAAATAAAGAGGAAAAAGGCAACGAAAATGTTTCTTTTATTTTTTATCAACTCAGTCATAGAACAAAAACCACAGATTAAGCAATTATACTGCTCTATACGATGAATACATCTGGCGATAGTCAAGTCATACTAGCATGGGTTTTCTTCCTCCCATCTTATTACAGAGACATCACTCAAAAAAGAATAGGTTTTTTTTAAATTATTTTTATTTTTATTTTTATTTTTTTTAACAAGTGACATCACACAGGAAGCAAGTTAATATGAGAGTACACAAACAAATAGTGGGCATAAATGTTATGGGCAGGCTTATCCAGGTTATGCTAGCTACAACCATAGACATTAAAATACCGATTCAAGTTAAACTAAAATTCTCAGCCTTTCAATTTAAATGACACAAGTTCAATTCCCACTAGCCATCCACATCCTTTCATAAATATTCTGTACATTATATTATAGAAACCAGTCGAAATCCAAATGTCATTATATTTAATCCACAATTCCCAAATTCCCTCCCATACAATCTGATTTTCCCCACCTCAGCCAAGAGGTAGGAGAGTACAAAATGTGAAAAGAAAAAAGGATCTTCTAAACATAGGTTCAAAACCAAATGACATGTTTTATTTCCATATATTTTTCAGTAATGTCAATCATTTGAATCGGGAATGCTTGGTTACCTGTAGCAACCGGCTCTATATTCAGCACATTCTCCACATTTGAAGCAGTCTTTTTTCTCTTGGATCGACTGCAAATTAAAAAAGGGAAAAAGGAATAGGAAATTTCAGATGGGATCAGCAGCAAAAAGGGAACAAAAAATAATTAAATATTGAGTTAAAAGAATAGCCACTAGAAGGAGATATCAATGGTAACTTATGATAGCATACTAAATAGGCTACATGGTAAAAGATATGACATAAACATTAAATTTACATTTCTAATCACACTGTCAGTGACTAGCAATCACAGGATCTGCTCATCGTTATTGTGAAGGAGACACTTCATGTCCTTTCAATATGTGCCTTGCTCTTTGACAAGAAAATTCCATATATTTATCCAACTCCAGTTCACCCAAGACAAGCCATTGTACTACCCATATCGACCGACTTCTTTCTATTTTTTGTCTTTTCCCCTTTCTGTATCGATCTCCAATTTGCGCAACATCTTTGCCATTTCAACTCATTATTCTCTATCTTCGAAACGAAATCTTATGCATCCTCAAAGTCGGTTTGACTACTCTCATTCATCCTCAATTTGGTCCCAATCGCTCAATAACTGTGCAAACAGAGGTTCACTATCCCGATATGTTTTTGGGTCATTGATTCTGTGGTAGAACTTAGGGCTTTTCAGCGTTGCAAATCAATAAGTGTATATGCATCTAGAAATATATATAAATGGATGACACTAAACAAGATGGTATCCACCTAAACACTGCTTTGTAAATCATTCGTCACCCCATAACTCTTAACTCGCTCAAAACATTTCAATTGAAAGCCCTCCTATCCTATCAACAGTAATAATCAAGATGACAACCACGGGGAAGATGATTATTATCAAGATGAAGAATTGGGTGAAGAATACAAAGAGGAGAACCATTATTTGACAATCAAGATGAGATCGGAGAAAGGGAAAGAGAGACGTTCCCAACTCTATTGAAGCCCTAGCTTAGAATAAGATAAACAAGACAATTCCTAATTTTGTAAAGGCTCAACTTAAGCAACCACAGCCAAATACTATTTATATGTCTTTTGCCCACATGAAGATAGTTCAGCGGTAAGAGCTTTACTAATTAAAGTAAATATCACCAGTTCGAAACCCCCCCCTCCCAATCATTACCCAACTTCTAATTTTGGTGAGTGGAGATGGGAGCTGTAGGAAACTAATCCCACCAACGGCAGACATACCCCTATGTATCAAACATACATCCATACAAACATATGCGGGCAAGACGACACAAAGCATCCCCGTCACACTAGTGACCAGGCTGATCAACGCATCCCTGTGTAATTGCCTAGGGTTTCTAGAAAATAAAATTAGTTTAATTTAGTTACAAAATAAATGAAATTATCAACAAAATGAAATGAAAATGCATAGGAAAAAACTTGATGTAGAATGAAAATATTATAACATGTGACAAGTACTAAAAGATATGGAGTAGATAAAGGGTCCGTTTGGTTTGCCTTTAAACTACAAAAAACAAAATAAATCTCCAACAACCTCTATAAATCACTAAAACTCTCTATTACACATTCCCACCTTTTCTATATTCAAAATATTTAAATATTTCACTAAAAAAAAAATAAAAAATCTGAAAAAAGATTAACTAAACGCGTAAATTTTTTTTAACAATTATATTCTTCGAATCGAAAGCTTTCAAACGAATATCATTGTCACTATTTTATATTAATTTGTTTGAATCCATTAGAACAGATTTGCCAAACCATTCTAACGGTTTTAATAGAAATGTGCAAAAGCCCAAAATTTCTGATAGAAATCTGTGAGAACGTACCCCAAAAACAGTTCTCACGGATTCTCTCTCTTACTTTTTACCACAAAAGTCTAAACTTCATTTCAAACATCAAATACCAAACACCTAAAATCAACTCAAATCTCATTTTTTTCTTTTCTTTTCTTGTTTTTTAACACTCCAGACACCCCCAAAACATATTTACCAATTTCCCAAAAAAAAAAATGGGCTGAACAAAAAAGTACAATTGAAATGCTTAAATTTTTCTCTTTTTTTAGTTGGTCATGCCCAAAAATTACTTGAAACAAAACAACCCAACTCAAATTAGCCTTTTCCCAATGGGTTCAGCTACATGGATCTTGTACTTAATTTAAATCTCTTTCACTTAACAATCACAGCAAATCATTAACACGAATCAAAAAGCCTATGCATATAAGTTTACTAATTATTGACTCAATCTAAAATTCAAATCTTCTTCACCAGTCAACCACAATAGGTGAATCCAGAAACCTATAACTCAATAATATGAAATGCTAAGAACAAGCGAATTAAATAGTAAACAAATAAAAGGAAAGAAAAGGAAGAATAGAATTAAATCACACTTGAATATCAACAGCAACAATATCAAATCCCATTTAATTTTCACTAAAAAACCTAACGTGTCTCCTCAAAAAGATAGTTGATTCAGCACAAAAGCTTTTAAGAAAACTTCAGATGAGGGAATTCAAAATCCATAAACAAATTGAATCCAAATTACAAAATCTCAATGAACTACATTCATATTGTCTTTCAAATTCATAACACGACAGATCTCAATTTCAATATCGGAATCCATATCTAGACCATCCTCTAAATTTGACATGAGCTTCTTTTTTTTGAAAACCATCAGTCCAAAGCTGAATTTAATTCGCCTACATATATACACAGGTATATATAAATACACAAACAAATGAATACATAGTAAAACAAGCAATTAAATGGGTGAAATTATTCGGACCTTTGGTTGGGATCCTCAACCACAGAGTGTGGAACTGCACGAGAACGACCCATCGAATCCGAATTCTACTACCTGATTAGAGCTTGGAATTTGGAAACCCTACAAGGTTCTATCCGTAAAGCTTCGCTTGAGCTCGAAATCACAGAGATTTTTTTTCCCCCCGTCCTTCACCAAATAGAGCACATGCTTATCACGTGACGATATGAGGCGTAAAGAGAGTGGCGGGAAAAGGGACCATTGCCTTTTAAAGGGAGAGAAGCCTACCTGCAATGGCAGATCCAGCCTGAACTATGGCCAAAGCGGAAACCCTAGGTAGTCTGGAAGAGATTCAAGCCCTCGTCTCTGATAAGCTTCTAAGTGGTAACTGCTCTCTCTCTCTCTCTCTACATGTATACGTATATATGCATATGATTGATTCTTTTAATTCGGAATTGCCTCGCATTGTCTCTCCTCAAAATCTTCTCAAGTCTTATTTCCAACAACTGGCTCAGCAGCAATTTACCGCTGTCATCAAATGATTCGAAGAGCTAACAGCTATTATTATCACTAATTGACATGGAAAATATGTATAATAATATACATATGCATAACTATAGTAATATTTCTGCTGGTTTTCGATTGTAGGTTGCTTCAGGAATTTGTTGATAAACAGGGAAATGGTTTGGAAGTAGTATGCATTATGGTTAGGGTAAAACTAATATAGTTATTGGAGAGTTATCCAATTTCGATTCGAAAAAAATATTAGTTCGAACTTGTTTCGTGATTAAAATAAGTTTGAATTAAGATTGGTTTGTGATTCGTTTAACTCGAGTGTGAGATCAATTTAAAAAACTCGGTTCAAAATCTCACGAAACAGTTTGATAAAATAATATATATATTTAATAATATTTTTATAATTTTTTAAAAAAATATATGTATTCTATTTTTATAATATTTTATTTTATTATATTTTAAATTAAAATGATATTTTTTTATTTTAATCAAATTCTTTCCAAGCCAAGTTCTAATTTATACAAAATTTTGAATTGAACTTGAGCTCAAGTTCGGTATAAAAAAATTCAAGCCGAGCTTAGACAAATTAAAATTTGATTTGATTCGTCTCGTTTTCACCCTTAATTATGAGCTAATTATGAGGTGTTTTGAGTTATAAAAAGTTATTATAAATTTATAAAAGTTACAGTATCTATATTCGTGAATAGAAAATTTAAATTTTATAAATATTTGTGGAGTTTTATAAAATTCCAAGCGGTGCCATCTATCTAGCTGGTTAAAGAATACTTTGTCAATTTACCATATAAGGCGTGTCTCTTATGGGGGTGTGCAAAATTTAATCAAAATTTGATTTTCATACTGTACTAATTAAATTTAAGAAGTTTGGTTCGATTATTTATTTAGTAACAATCAGTTCAATTATTTTTTGTAAAAAATAATAATTATCAATTTTGGTTATAATTTTTGAAATTTTAAAACTAAATAAATCGAAATAATCGAATTAAGAAATTGTCAATTCAAAATATGTAAGAAATTATCAATTCAAAAGATGTAAGAAATTGTCAAATCACTACAATATTGAATACACATTTTAAGTTTTAAGTAATATTTGTATAAAAATTACTATTTTATCTCTATAATTAAATTATAAAAATATATTTAAATTTATAAATTTATATAACCAAACTGATTATAATTGGGCCAATTTCATTTGTTTGATTAATATTCAATTAATGCATATTTTTTTATTGATTTGGTTACTATATATAAATTTCTTAAATAATTGGTTCAATTATAAAAATTATAATTTTTGAATGTATCAACTGATTTTCACCCCTATACGAAATTACAAATTCTTTTGTCAAACAATTTCGAGGGGATAGCTATAAACCTAGCAGTTCAGCAAATAGCGGTGTAAAAAAGGTCGGACCTTGCTCGGCCCACCCCTAATTTCGGGCTGACTAGACCTGGGCCAACCCAACTCGGGCCGACCCACCCCGACTGGCCCTGCTGCTTTCTCGGGTTGGGTCAGGTCAAGTCGGGCCAAGGTCAAAAATGCCTGCCCTTGACCCGCCCCAATTGACCCAACCTATTTTTTAATATTTTTATATATTTTTTAAAATATTTTAAATTTTTTTTTAGTGAATAAAATACAAAATAAAACTTAACCAAACACATTAAAATAAATATTGACAAAATTTAAAATTTATTATACAATAAAGAATTACATAATTAACACTAAATTTAAAATTACAATTTACAAATGTAGAATAAAAAAAAAAACAAATGATAGAGTAATAAATTGGTGTATCACTACACATCTTATACATCTTAATTAGGTTGACACCTATAAAAGTAACTATCATTTGCAAATATTACTCTATCTATACATCATTGTTATTCATCACTAGATTCACTAGTGTGTTCTTCTCTTTCACCTAAATACAATGCATCAAAGTCAAGAGGAAGTTATTCTTTTTTGGCATTTTCTTGTTATTTATTTTCGGCGAGATACCAATCTCGTAAACACATTAAGGCGTCTATTGTTAGAGGGGCTAATCAACTCTTGAATTGATTGATAACGCGCCCACTTGTACTAAATGCTTGCTCAGATGCTACAATAAAAACTAGAAATGTAAGAGTATCACGAGCTAAAGCGAAAAAAATTGGAAACTTTGGTTGATGTCCCTTCCACTAGTCCAAAAAATTAAAATTATATTCATTTTCTATTTGAGGTACATCGAGATAACGTTGGAGGTCGGATGAACTTGAAGTGGCATTTGTTGATGAGTCTGTCTGTCGAGTTGTTATTCTTCTCTAAATGGATGCATTGCCACCAAAATCATGGTGAGATGAGGATGTTGTGACAATTGTTGTTTGGGAAGTTATACGGTTACTATCATATCCACACATTAGAAATTGCAATTTATGTTTAATATTACTTAATTGTTCTTAGGCACTTTCAAATCCATATATCATATCTAATAATTGAACAAAAAAAATCTTCTTTAAATTTAGGGTCTAAAACAGTTGCAGTATCAAAATGTACGAGAAGTGAGTTAAAATATTTATCAAATTTTTCTTTTATTGTGAGAATCATAAGGGCATAATATTCTTGGACAATATAATTTTTAAAAATTTCATTAATAACCCCCAATTGAAAAACAACAGTGAAAGAAGTAGGATAATAAATTTCACAAAATATTTTAGTAGCAATGTCAAAAACATGTAAAAAATCTCTATAAAAAAATACATTTGCCTAATCAATATCATCAATACTTTCTAAATCAATTGCTTAATTACTTAAAATAAATTAATCAATTACTTTTTGATATTTAAGAGCAACTTTTAACATAATATATGTTGAATTTCATTTTATATTAATTTTTATTGATAATTTTTTAGGTTTTATACCAATTTGATTACATATGACAGCAAATAGATTTATTCTTTTTGGAGAACTGATAGTACAAATTACAGCTTTTTTTATTTTAACAATAAATGATTCATAAATATCTAATCTATCTTTTACAATTAAATTAAGTATATGGGCACAAAAACGACCATGAAATAATGAACCATTCACAGGCAAAGCATTTTAAGTAAGTAAAACAAATAAGCATTTTTAAGTAAGTAAAACAAATATTATTATATGAAGCATTATCTAAAGTAATAGAAAATATTTTTTTACATAATCTCCATGATACAAATTCATGCAAAATAAGCCCCTCAACACTTAATCCAGTGTAAGGTTGTTCAACTAATTTAAATGAAATAATACGTTTATTTAATTTCTAATTTTCGTCAATATAATGTGCAGTTATACAAATATATTCAATATCTTGGCATGATTTCCACATATCAGAGGTCAAG
>JAVXUM010000017.1:22922848-22934025 GCA_035590655.1 Pouteria glomerata | reverse complement strand
CTTGAACATTAGTAAAACTTTCAAAGATGATATTACAAGCTATTCAGCACATATATGCAAGTTTTGAATTGAATTTTACTTGAAATAGAATACAAAATTACTTTGGATAATTTGACAAAGCGTTGCCCGCTAAGACGAGACATCCAGTGAGCATTCCAATGAGTTTCTGCACCTGAATAAAGGGTCTTGACTTTTTCCGGCTATCTAAATATCTTTGATTTTCTGAACGAGATCCAGCAAGGTGCCCCTACACTTGTGGAATTGAACAACCGGAAAAGATCAAAGCTTAAAATCACCCTCGCCTCTTGCCCGCCGGCAGCTTGCTGGGTGAGACAGGCAGCGGCAGGCAACAAGCTCCATTTAGCTTGATTTTTGACATGTATCACTTAAGCATAATTTACTTGATCCATGCAATTTCCGATATATGAAAACCTTCAAATTTATATATGCTTCACATCCTAATCAAATGCCTAAATTAGTTTGAAATTACTAATTTTTTCACTAATTTGTTAATTACAAGTATGGGACCTAACAGAGTTTGAGCGAACTTAAAACAAACTTGATCTAGCCTTGGTCGATTTTTACAGTCCGATTAACAGCACACCTCGTTGACCGCCGGTGATTGAACGGGACGAGATGGAGACACCAAGAACATGAGTTGCTTCTTGCTACCTAACCGGCAGATGAAATGTTTGGTACTTTCTCATAGGGAAATTGATGCTCTACCAATGCCATAATTATCTCATTGCGAGAAAATGATGCTCTATCTACTTATTTCTGACGAATTTTTTTAAGTTTTTCACCGTACGTGCATTTGCTCTTCATTGATGATCTAATTAATAGCTTGAGATGTGGAGGATATTAAAGGCAAAGAATTTGTGATGATCATAAGCTCCTTGCATGAATGTGTGGTTTGGATCGAATGTGACTGGGCCAGGTGTTGAACGTTTTGCGTGGGTGCGTGCGTGCATGTGGTAGCTGAAAGGGGATGGGACAGTTTATTTGGGCCTCCTCCTGTTAGGGATCACAAAGAAAAATCCATTTCTTGCGAGTGACACGTCTGTGTAAATTGAATGGCTCCGGAATGCAGAGAGAGAGAAAGGCAACCCCCGGGGGGGCGTGCGGTTATCAGGAAAAAATAAAAAAAAAAAATTACGCTTTTGATTGAAATGTTTATTTTAATGAAGTTAAAATTTAAAATTCCAAATATATAAATTTTTAATTCATTTATCATTTGGGTTTGCATTAGGTATAGTTAAATATGTAAATTTTCATTTCATTTATGATTTGGGTTTGCGTTAGGTATAGTGAAAGTTTTGTGTGTATTTAGAATTTTAAAATTGTTAATTTATTAAAATAAAATCTTTAATCTAAAAATTCATTTTTTCTTTTTACAAACTATTCTGAAAAATTAAAATAAGCACTTGGGTCATTGAAGCGAAGATCCCACACATGAATTTAGCATAAGTTATTGAGGTCACTGATCTCTCACCCACACATATGCACGGCCCACTATGGCTGGTAACAACAATTGAGGCCATCAGAATGCCACACACAACATCTCTCATCGTATCTCATGCATTTATGTATGCATTAGCATACACATGGTCCACTAGGCTATATTTGAGGCTGCTAGTCTGATGCCACGACATTCTAGAATCACATATTCAAAGCAGTCCATTACCTTCATGTCTAGTGTTGCGTGCATAGACACGGCTCAAACCATCTTAATTTTAAACTACGTCGACTTGATTCTTTCATAAGGTGCATAGAAAACTTAAGCAAATTGCTTAAGTCCAATCACCATGTCCTCCAGGCCACAAATTCATTCATCTATTTATGTGCACCAGATCAGTCTAATACTAATTTACCTTTCACATGCAACTTTTAGCCTATTCTTCATCCCCGCGGAACTCATCTTTTATAAAGTATCCTTGATGAAATACCTGAAGCTGATTTATTTTAACCTTTAGATTACATTTAGTCTTTATCTAACATATAGAACCCCCTAGGGAGCATTACTGCTCAAAAGGGAAGCATTTGACTACATTCGCATGCACAAACTATGATTGACCTAATTCTCGATAAAACACATAGGTAGCCCTATAAGGATCAATCGTCTCATATTCCATTCATCACATGTCTTCTGATAATTTTTGGGTTGTATTGTATTGATTGTTATAGGTCATATATTATTGTGAGATTGGAATTGTGAAGAGTTAAAGTAGACTCTGGTTATCCCTAGGTCTTCGGATATAATAGTTTTCACACAACTAAACTCTTAGACCTATTATTTATGATTGCACAGATCAGTTAAGAGTTAGTAAAAATGACCATTTAACACAATTTTAAAATACAATCAAAGATGTTTTTTTTTTTTTTAACTAAAAAGCAAAACACGAGTTTCTTAATATGCCCATTTTTAAAGTGTCGAGTGGCAACTCCAACTCTTTGTATCATGACCCTATTCTAAAATCAAAGTCAAAATCAATTTTGACAATCGAGGAATATCAGACACACCACGTCACAAATAAGGCCGACAGCCTATGCCTTTTCTAGTGCGTAGATCTGACCACAACATTAATCAGTTTGACACAAATATATTTATGTATGCACAAAAAGTTAACTTTAAAAAAATTATTTTTCAAAGCAAATCAGATTTGAGTACATGGGTCAAATCTAGATCTTGCTAAATCCGACTTAGTTGCTATTGGATCTATGCTAGATTAATTGTTATTGGATTTGGATAGAATGTGTATCTAACGAATCTGATCTAGAATCAATCCATTAAGGGAAACAATCCCATGAGAAAGAAGATAGATGCTTTTATTGTGTAGGTAAAATATTATAATGAAATGTTGAAAGTTTTAAATTTTTTTCGTTAAAGTTTAAGTTGTAAAAATGTGACCAAATTTGTCTTAAACTTCTAGCAATTTTTATAAAATTCAAAACTAGTGATAAGTTAACCTTGTTAATATTTATCAATCTAGTTAAAGAAAAAAAATTATGGTAAATTTTTAATTATTTGGTGACAAATGATTAGATCTCGCCCACCATACAAAACGATAAAATATTTTCTCCTTTTACACATTTTACTTGAATATAATTACACTTGTTTACTAGTGCATCTTCAGATTTATGTTGAATACAATCAAATCATTTTAGATAACTTAATCAAGTTTTCTTCTATCGCTATTACCTCAATTTTTTTTATGGTATATTCATGTACTTTTTAATATTTTCTTGCATAATATCACATCCATCTTAATATCTTCATTTCTCATTATACTCATATTATGAGTGTTTTTGTTAGGATCAAGGCTCGAATCATAATAACGAAACAAACACATAATTTATGCGATTCGGTAGTCATGCCTACATCCACGGAAGAAATCGAGAAAAATTTCCCTATATAGAGAAAAAAAAAATTACAAGGCACTCTATCTCTCTTAATTAATTTTCTCATTCATCAGTTATCTTTTCTCTTTCTTTTCTCTATTTTTACAACCTATTACAATCCCATATGTATACATATTAAAGGAAAAGCAAGGTTTATCAAAACCAACAATACCAAAGCATCATAGTGCATTTATTGTGCGCTTGATTACTCCTAATGTTTGACTTGATGCTTACCGATTATTTCATCCACTTGAGGTGGACAATTCAACAATTACCTATTCCAGTGAATGAATTCAATGCAATCTTATCCTATTCTCAGGAACCATATCATCTCTTGGTATAATCCGCAAAGTCACACCTTTTCGCCGTTGTCTAACATTTTAGCACTTTCCATGCTCTCTATGTTGCAAACAATAATATCGACTTCTCACCCTCATCACCAAGAAACTGTATTCCACATCGAATGGCCGTATCCCCTACCAAGATAATCTGTTCTGCACCCTAATCCAAGATGCCTTGTTCTGTACCCTCAATCCAAGGTGCCTTATACCCCCACTTTGAGCGTGTCATATGACTCATCTTTCCAATTCATATGCACATTTTAAAGATTATCATCATAAATTTCTTTGTGAGCAAAAGAAAGCATCCTACTTCGTCTAAGCCAATACTGTAGCAATCCTATCTCTTTTCTCTAAGGTGAACACATCCAACAATCATTGCACGTTGTCATCTCTAGCCAGATTTTTGCACACAGTTGGACTCCATTCTAACACCCTTGTACCACTGACTAGGGCCTTCTGGGTACACTTTTGCGCTTATTTTCATGTGTGTCCATGCAATGCTGTATCCTTTGTTCACTTTGCCTTACTGAACTACTGGACTTGTGCTTGACAACAAGCTCTAATTGCCGATGCTCCCTTTCAGTCAGCACAGTACCAACTTGATCCTGAGTATAACCTATTCCTCAGAGTCTAATGTTATTGTTTCCCAAGGTTGGATTTCTTTTTCTTTTTTCTTTCCTTCCATCTATTTGTACTTCGGGCAGTCTCATTTCATGTGTCTTTCCTCGTCACAATAATAATAAGTAAATTTATGCCTTTCTACTGGCCTTGACTTTGACATTTCTTCGTCGATTCTTTTGTCTCCACTTCATTTACTCTATTCCGTAACTAAGGTATGTTTTCTGTCGTCATTATTGCTATTTTATTTTCCCATTACCTCTTCACTGAACAACGTATCTTCAACCATTAACATTGTCACTATTCTTTTTTAGTGCTGAATTGGTAAGAGAGATCACTATTGTCTCCCAGTTGTCTAGCAAAGAACTAGGGAAAAGCAAAGCTTGAGTCTCGTCATCATAATTGAAACTTAAACTAGACAGTTGATTGAGATAGTTCTGAAACACACTTATGTGTTCTGTCATCGAAATTTCAGGTTTGAATTTAAAATCCACTAACCTCCTCATTATGAGCACCTTGTTCCAAGATGTCTTTAACTAGTGCATTTTCTTCAAATTCACACAAAGTGCATAAGCACTTATCTCTTGGGTTACATGTTAGAAAACCTCATGTCTAATGCACTGTCTTGCAGAAGGTGATATCCTCTAGCTAAGGTACCCACAAGGTATAGTTGTCATCTATAAGCATAATCATCATACTTGTTGTGAACTACATCTTACTTATCATGTTTAGAAGAAAAATTAACCAAAACCAACCACACAGATGGATCTGGAATGTCAAAATAATCTAGAATAGGCTTTTTCAAATCTCGGTGAACCCACAGTCAACGTGCTCAAATTTCTAGTCAAATTTTATGACATGGCAACTTCTGGTTGGCTGAGAATACAAGTAACACGTCGCGAAAAGCAACCTATTGTTAATGTTCAACACGACTCGTCTCGCTAATGGCTCGACAGTGGTGGCAAGTTCCCTCTGGTAAAATAAAATAAAACCACTTGTGGCCCTCTTGAATTGAACTTGGAACCTTCTCCCATGTAAGGTAGGTACATTACCAACTAAACCGCAACAACTCACATTGTTCAATATGCCACAAATATTTATAAATAGTCCTTCTAGAGTGACCCAAGCCACTCTTCTCATCCTGCTGACCATTGAATTTTTCAGTAAACATTTGACAAAACTCTAGTGAGCACGTAAGGGTGAGTCCATGATTGTTTTTCGTCGTATTGTTTATAGCTGTGATCTATTCAACGAGATCGACAACTTAGTGTGCCCAAAACATGATTTTGAATAATTTGTTATCGACGGAAGCAAGCAATTCTTACATATCTTGGTTCGATAACTCCAACATCGCTCTAATGCAATTTGTTAGGATTGAGGGTCGAATCATAATAATAAAACAACCATAGAATTTACGTGATTCAACAGCCTTGCCTGCATCCGTAGGAGAAACCGAGAAAAATTTCATTATATCAGAGAAAACATAATTACAAAGTAAACTCTCTCTCTCTCTTTCTCTTATTTATTTCTCTTCTTCACCAGCTATCTTTATCTCCTCCTCTCAATTTTTACAGCCCATTATAACCTCATATTTATACACATTAAAGGAGAAACATGGTTCATCAAAACTAACAATATTAAACCGTCAAGTGCATTTATTGTGCTCCTGATTATTCCCATTATTTGATTTGATGCTTCTCAATAATTTCATCCACTTAAGATGGAAAACTTAATAGTTTAATACCTATTTGTTCTTGAAAAACCTAGCCTATCACAGGAAGACACGTGTACTGACATAATGGAAAGATCACGTAAAGGTTCGAAAATACATCAGCTAGTTAGTTGGCTAATTTTATAAAAGGGTTTGTACATGTTTGTCCAAAAATATTGGCCTAAAATATTTAGTTGAGATTCCCGCGGCCGATAAGATTTTTTTTTATATAAATCATGTTTTCGAATTTTGATTGGCCAAAGAAAATTTGTTTAGATCTGTCTAAAATTAATAATTTTACATGAGGTTTGATTCAGCTCATATTTGGTAAAGATACTCTAGCTGATTTACATTGATTCTTCATTGATCTTATAAAAATATTCAGCTAACCATGACCTATTTATCTTGATCATCTTGACTGATTTAGTATGATACGGCTTATGAAGATATTCAGCTGATTTAGTTCTGCCAATTCACCTTGATCTTTGGCACATTACACTTAAATTCAAAGATAATGGGAAGTTACAACCAGATAACCACCCACTTTTATGGATAAGTGAGCTCACTGAAGTAATGGATAAGTTGATAGTTACATGACAGTTATAGGCAGCAGTCAGGTCTTCGACCACATAATCAAATCAATCTTTCGTGATCATCATTTATTTCAAGTCGTCTTTCCATTTCAGTATTTATCTTTTTAGTCTTTCAATTCTAGTTGTACTCTTCATTTTAGTATTTTAATTCAGTTCTAATTCTTTCTTTTCTTCGTCTTCATGCAATAAAATTACATCTCTTTAGGAGTGGCTTAGTTTCCATCTCCATACATTATTAGGAATGGCGTATTGCTTGCTCAAATTTGATTTAGAATCTAATTATGATCTGCATTCATCATATTCTGAGTATCAATCCTACTACAATCTAGATTACCAGTATCCATATCATATTTTTGATACATAAGATTTTAATAGATCACAATCACAACACCCATATCTATATACATATCAACAAGAATCAAAATTAGAATCATATGCATATCCCTATCCTCAGTCCGTATCTGTAGTCTAATATAAATATCAACGAATTTAAAGTCTTTACAACAGCAAGACTATGGGTACCCACATTGCCTGATCCTCTCTATCCATATCCATTGAGTCCTTAGGACTCTCGCTAGCTCACACCTATACAATCAATCCAATTAGAAACCATGAAAAAACGTGCTGACACAAACAATGCCCCACACTCTATATTTTATAGTATAGTTTGCCTTACAAATGTTAAATTGTTTTTAGACTTAAATAGATATTCTCTGGTTAAATAAAATACCTAAAACACTTCTTTATTTAACCAGTTTTCTTGAATCATATGAATAAAATCATCTATAATCCTCCATTTGCTATCGAAATTGATTATGTTCACTTTTTTATCCCAAATTTTTACTATATCCTAATTTGTAGTTTTAATTTTACTAAAATTACAATTCATATGACTTGAAGTCGATTCTCACTAAAAACTAATTGTAATTGAAAAAGTAGTTGTATCACAACCAGTAGTTTTTATGCTACTGATTGTGTTGTCGTACACAACTTTACTTAATTTAATATATTTCATAACTATTTATTTCTTTCCTAATTTCATCCTAAAAATTATCTTGGAAATTAAGAAATCATGCACTAGCAATCCAAGCAATCAATTAAAAAGTATAATAATCACAGGTTCAGAAAAGTAAAGAAATAATGCACAAGGGTTTAACGAGAAAAATTCTAATCATAATAGGAAAAATCTTGTACCATAGCGCAAAGGTCCAAAACTTGTTCACTATATAATTTTGGTTAATAATACCCTCCACAATAGTTACACAATCGACTCCTCAATTCTATCATAAAGACGTCTTCCTCGTGCTCCACATGGCTCACCAACTCTAAACGAATAAAGCACGACAAACTGAATTCATGATTCACTGACATCGATCTTCTAGTAAGATGTGTTGCTATTACGACTAAGTGCATGAAAGAACTCTAATTTAAACCTTGAAGTACAAATACATATTCTCTCAAGATGTCTACAGAACCTTAGAACAAGGTTTCTATTTATAAAACCTAAGTATAGTACGATCTTGGTGGATTTTGAGTAAGATTATCGTAATTTCCAATATCCTTATCAAATATGAATTCTTTCTTTTGAGGACCACTTCCTTAGACATTGAGAAATCTTCTTTGGGTGTCCTGTAGTATAAAAACACTTAAAATCCTTGACAAAATAAGTTTTTGCGTATAGTTTTAGAAACTATGAATTTGCAGCTTGCTCAAGTGAATTTCAAGAGACGTCCCGCAGTCTTCTACGCTATTTAAGTGGACTTCCCACAGTAGCTTTCTACACCAAATTAGCTCTTGGTAATTTTTTAGCGAACTCAAAGCTAGTTTCCTATAACGGACATAAAAATTTTAATCTTAAATTTTATGACACTCTAACTAATGTCTAGAAATATATAATTGAATTCATTATTTTATTCACTAATTTGTCAGTCACAATTATCAATGTAGCAAAACCTTATTATATGCTTTCTCTAAATCAATAAAAATCATAAGGTAATTTCTCTTATTTTATATTTTTCCATCAATGTTCATAATATGATAATAGTTTTCACAGTCGATATACTAGGTATAAAACCAAATTACTTTTATAACGATTCTGTGACACATTTTAGCTTAGTATAGAGCTTCAAATGAATAAAATAGCCAACAAATTGCTCATGATTGAGTTAAACTTTATTAAGACCATCTGTATCCATTTGATAATGTAAATAAATAAACATGAGTATATGTTTCAAACTCCAAAGGTAAACAAGAGCAGTTCAAATAAAGACAATATCGTTTCTTTATCATTCATGAATAAACTTGTCTATTGTTCATGAATATGCTAATTTAGGTATTCATAAACGTACTTACAATTAGATTACTAAGATTATGTATATGGTTTTAATGACGTATCTTTTCTTATTAATAATTTAAATTAGTTTTAAGTTATTACTTATTAAAAGGGTTGAGACTAAGTCAATGCAAGACAAAATATATAGAATGCAAGTTTAGTCAAAGTAAGATAACTGGTAGCATAGATGTAAGTTTGGACACTCAAAAGATTGTAGAAAAAGAACACTTTAGGTACCTTGGATCTATGGTACAACAGACTAGAGGGATTGACACTGATGTAAGTTATAGGATTTAAGCTGAGTGGACCAAATAGAGGAGTATTTTAGGGTCTTGTGCGATTAGAAAGTCCCCCTCAAGTTTAAAGAAAAGTATTATAAGGTGGCAATAAAATTAGCGTTGTTATATAGATCAAAGTTTTGAGCAATAAAATATAAGCATGTTCAGAAAATGGCAGTTGCAGATGCGAGAATACTAAGATGAATGTGCAGGATTACAAGGAGAGATATGATTAGGAATGAGGAGATTAGAAACAAAGTAAGAATAGCACTAATAGAAGATAAAATAAGAGAAAATCGATTAAAATGGTTCAATTATATTAGAAGGCATCCAACGAAGGCACTTGTTAAAAGGTGTAAAAGTATGAATATTGACAGGAGTAGGAGAGGGAGAGAGAGAGTGAGATAAAGACCCAAGAGCACTTGAAAAAAAACTATTAAACATGACTTTGCCTACATGGATCTAACGGAGGAGATGGCCATAAACAGATTTGATTAGAGTCGTCATGTAATACCCCGGGTTCATGAGATGAATGAAAATAGCATTTAAATTGAATTTGGATGAGTTTAGGTGTGTTATGGTGCCTTGAGACCAAGAGTTGGTTGATTCAAGTGTTGATATGAGGTCTGGAGGGTTCAGGCAGAAATCGGTCTTGGCGGGCACTCGAGCTAGCGTGCGCCCACAATTGATTTGCAGCCACCAAGCCAAAATGCGCCCGAGAAATTTCCCTCGCGTGCGCCCGTGCTGCTCCAGTGTGCTTTCCAGGTTGTCCAGCCATTAGAGTTTTGGAAGTTTGATTCTTGACCAAGTCAACTCCAATTGAGTTTGACCAAGCCTTGGTCATGAGAGGAGAGAGAAAGCTCGGCCAAAAAGAATTGGAAGACCAAAACCTTTGTTTTCTTCTTAATTTGGCTTTTGCGGGAGTTAGAATTTGCATTTAATTGTGGTGGGCCCATGATCATTAAATTGGGAAGACTTTGTGCTCATTTATATATATATATGGCATTAATTGTGGTGGTGAAGGAACCTGGCCGGCCACTTGAGTGTGCATATATATATATATTATTAGTTGAAGACTTGCCATGTGGAAGGTTGTGATTGGCTCATGAGGAACTAATTTGGTTTGTCTAACTAATTTGGTTATAAAACTTTAAGGCTTTGGTTGAAGGAGAATTGGATGGCCAACTAAATGGAAAGGAAGACAAGTTTTCCAAGTAAGTTTCCAATGTGTGTGCATATGTGATTACCCGAGAGGTCTTAAGTAATTGGCTTTTCATATTCACACCACTTTAAGACTCACCAAAACAACATTTGAGAGCTAAGGAAAAGAGAGAAGGAACATTCGGCCGGCCAAGGAAGAAGAAAGAAGAGAAGGAAGGAAAGAAAGAAGAAGAAAGGAAGAATGAGAAGAGGAAGAGGAGAGCTCCTTGGACTTTCGGTAAGTTCTCCTTACTCTAATTGAAGTAGGAAGTAGGTTAGTCTCCTTTTCAAGTGTTGAATATGAACTAAAAGAAAATTGAATTCTTTGAAGGTGTGGTGATAGAATTAAAGAGAGGAAAAAAGAGGTTGAAAGAGGAGTTCATAACTTCAATTTGGAGTCTAAAGGGTTGAATTCAATTTCTCTTGGAGCTCTAAAAGGTTTGGCCAAGAAGAAGAGGTAGGGGAACACTTCACTTCCTTTAATATGTATTTGGTTGTGAAGACTTCTCTTTAAAACAATTCTTATGTTGTGAGGTGTTGGTGTAATACCCCTCACCTTTGGTGCACTTGGAATTCCTTAATGAAATGTATACTTACTTTGAACATGAATGACGAGGGTCAAGTAGTCTAGACTTTGGTTTGCATATGGAACTTTGGTGTGGTGGAATGAGGTGAAAATGAATAAGTTTTGAGCACCTAAAGTGA
>JAVXUM010000017.1:22909490-22921813 GCA_035590655.1 Pouteria glomerata | reverse complement strand
TAAACCAACCCATGCAACTTTTCCACCACTTAATCTTTATTCCACAAGAAAACCATCTATTTCATTCATCTCAAATGTGAGGGGTATCACAAAAGTATTTGAAATTACAATATTTCATATATTTATTTTTTTCCATATATTTTTATTTTTTGTCTGAAAAAATTGGTTTCATTTCAAACCCATCATATAGGCTTCTACTTATTATTAGCCAAGCAAAAAGGTTCCTCAAAAAGTTTTTAAAAGTAATCATAAATTTAATAATTTATTAATCATTAGGTTTTAATAAATAATTAATTTTAATAAATAAATAATTACATACAAAATCGAAGACAAATTTGTTATTTTGTGCTTGAAAAAAAAAAAAGTAGCTTATAGGTATGCAAGCAGAACCATCACCACATAGTCCTATTTATTTTGTTAAGTTTATTAGAGATAGAGAAAATGATAAGTTCGGGTTATATATGTATATATAAATATATTTGAATATTCATAATATTTTAGGTGGCAGTTGATTTATTTTTTTATTTTTTGTTTTCTATTTTTTATTTTCTATTTTATGCATTTTATGTTTTAAAAATCTCAAAACAAGAAAACAAAAAATATTATATTTTCCTTATTTTGAGATTTTCTTTATTTCGAATTAAAAATGCTCAAAATAATTTTTTGTCATTTTTCATTTCATGTGCAGATCTATTTTCTTCTTTTTTTTTTTTAAATAAAATTTAAAAACACAAGTGTTTAAATACATTTTAAGCCATTTTTTTGCTTATAAAAGTACAAAATGAAAAATAAGTTTAAAATAGAAAATAGAAAATAAAAATAAAAAATAAAATTTAGAAAAAAAACCAAATGAGACCTCACTAGTTTGCTTGACTCTGAACAATAAACTCAAACTCCTATCGATTGAGTTGTCACTCAAGGTTGAAGTTACATCGTATAATCGTGGGTAGAACAAAAGTCCATAATCTAACTTCGATAGAAAAATAAGGTAATTAAAAACAAAGGTCCTTTATTGGGCCGAACCTTGACGGGTTCAAGAGGGCTAGATATTGGGTCAATTCTTTGTCCATACTCGGTCCCAAAAAGTTTGTTGCTCCTGCATTTGGATTAAAGATTTGTAAACGAAAAAAAAAATAAAAAAATAATTTTTTTTGGATTTATATGTGATAAAAAATATAAGTAAAAAGACATTAAATTTGAAAAATTAAAGACAATTGATTTAAAAAAACTAATTCACTGATGAGTATATTTTATTTCATTAAATTTTTGAATTCATTCAAATAAGAATATATGTTTAGAATTGTATGTTACTAATTTACTAATGAGTATATTTTATTTCATTAAATTTTTAAATTCATTCAAATAAAAACATATATTTAAAATTGTATATTATCTTTTTCTTTCTTTTTTTTTTTCTTTTCTTTTACATTTTTTCCTATTTTTCTTTTTCTTCACCAAATGCTTACACCAAATAGAACCTAAGATTTGGACTTATCTGTCAATAGAATGCAATTTATTTTTTACGTAACAGTAGTTTACAAAGCACGACTTGCCATATATTACGATTGTGTTCTTATATTTTGCAAGAAATTTTTGCAATAATTAAATTCTTACAATTTAAAAGTTTTCTAAGATCAACCTCTTGTAAATCTCCGATAAGATTTTTACGGTTGAATAACTGCATGGCTAGTTTAGAAAAAAATAGATCTGCCAAAAAAGCTGTTATTGGTATTGTTGGGTTGTGTTTAATATATGTATATATATACATCAATCTTTGCGAATATAAACGTATGATACCATAAATTAAAAAGGGCAATTTCCATAATTTAATTGATGATTTTATTCAATATATATATTTATAATTGAAAATCCCATGTCATTTGATGCAATTAAAAAAATTAATTTTGCACTTACAATTGATTCGTATCACTTTAATAGCTTATTAGATATTTGATAAAAATTTATAAAAATTAAAAAAATAGATAAAAATTAAAAATATATTTAAAAAAATTAGTAAAAATACAAATGTAATATTACACTAATCCTATCCCTTGGTTCCTACTAATGATAAAAACCAATAATGACAATTACTTCATTCATACTTAATTTTGAATTTATAACTGACATGTGTCACGTTAATAGTTAATTGGATATTTGATAAAAATTTATAAAAGTTAAAAAATATTAAAAATTAAAAATATATTTAAAAAATTAGTAAAAACACAAACGTAATATTACATAAATCATGTCCCTTTATCCCTACTAATAACAGAAACTAATACTGACAATTGCTTCAATCATAATTAATTTTGCCTTTATAACTGATATGTGTCACTTTAGTAGTTAATTGGATATTTGATAAAAAATTTATAAAATTTAAAAGAATAGTAAAAATTAAAAATACATTTTAAAAATTAGCAAAAATACAAATATAATATTACATAAATCTTATCCCTTCATCCGTACTAATGACAGAAACCAATAGTGACAATTGTTTCAACCAAGTTTTCATATTTTGATAATGTTACATAATAATGAAAACATAATAATTCCATTATAATTTGATTAAAAATTTCCTTTTTGATTTATAGTATAGACTATTATTTAACCATTCATCTCATTCGGTATATTGCACAATTGTAGCTTCACAATCTTTACAGATGAAAGTGCTCAACGGTTGCAATTGCAATTGCAATTGCAATTTGCAAAGTT
Source organism: Pouteria glomerata (assembly GCA_035590655.1). NCBI lineage: Eukaryota > Viridiplantae > Streptophyta > Magnoliopsida > Ericales > Sapotaceae > Pouteria > Pouteria glomerata. The sequence goes on along the minus strand of JAVXUM010000017.1, from coordinate 22,919,101 downwards.
AACGGGCTCCAGGCTGATGAGCTTGCAAACCAATGAATAAACTAAATATTTAAATAATAAATTTTTGAGACAGACAAGTAAGATTATAATTAGCAAAATTATACAAGTCTGCATAAAAGAAAATATCTATACAATATATATATATATATATTTTAAACGCAGTGGGTTTTGAGGCCGCCTGGGCCTACCATATCACTTAATAGGTTTTATTTATTTATCTATTTATTTGGAAGAAATCATTGTTTTTATTAACCATATATACATATTTTAATCTATAACTTAATAGGCAGACAGTACTTGTTTTTCTTTGTTAATACCTCTATTGTATCCTGTATATAAATTAAACACTCAATAACTTAAAATTTTTATTTTTAATTAAAATTTGGCACTTTAAACAGACACTAAATAAATATATTAATTAAAATAAAAAAAATCCTTTACTTTCTTTGATTTAAAATTGAACTTGTGAAACTGCACTATGCACACTCGGCAACTTCCATTTTATTACTTTGGATGTATTTTGAGTGCTAAAAAATCAAATAAAGTGTGATAAAATAAAATAAGTTGTGAGAACGTAATTCGTGTAATAGTGAAATAAAAAATAAATAACTATTAAATATTTTAAAAAATTTTTAAAAATTATTAGTAAACTAAACGGAGTCATTGTCTCATAGTCTACATTTGAAGAATCGATTGATACTTAGGCCACTTTGTTGGTTGTCTTCCACGTAAAAGGAATACTCTTAGAGGGTGTTTGGTATGATGAAAAGTGAGATAAAATGAGATAAATTGTGGGTTCGTAAGGCGTGCAGTGAGATAAGTTTTAGAGATTTTCAGAGTTTTTCAGAATTCTGCCTTTACCCAAACACCCCCTTATGTTTTTTTTATACCGTACGTCAAATTTTATTCAAAATTCAATTCTTAATTAGTGATGTTAAATATCCCCCAAAAATTAACTTCTTAAATTTTAGTTATTAAGAGGCTTATTTAAATATGGATAATTTTCACTTACAATAACAAATGAAGAAAATGCATCAAAAATAAATAAATAAACGACATGCAATCCTCATTCTTCTCCGAGGTAAGCCTGAAAGTAAGATAAGATCAGAATGAAGGATCGGTAATAGGTGGCCAGCCGGAATCACTTCAACGATCAAATTGACTATGACTCGGTCGATAGAATAGTAAGGAAAAAAAAGGGTTATGATCTACGTCAAGCAAACCGTAGGCTGTTGATCTATCATCCTTACATACATGGTTTTAAAAGATGATAATTTTTAGTGTAATAGTAACGAAAAATATAAATATAACATGGTGTAATAGAGATGTAATGAAAAAAAATATATCTACGAAAATATTGGTGAGGTCCAAAAACGTTATGTAACAGTAACGTTACTGTTACAACGACAATTTTATTTAAAGAATAAGGGCATTAATGGACTAGCTGCGATATGGGCGAGTCAATAAGAGATTGAGTGAACTAACATTGAGGTAGAGGTGTAATGAAGTACTCTTATCTCATATTATTTGAGTAAATGAACTATTTTATATGTATAACTCAACATCTTATTGTATAATATGTCCTAAAACCACACAAAATTTCATTAGAAATCTAGGATTAAGTGTGTTTGTGTAAAAGCAATACCAAGATATATAGTCCCGTGAAAAATGTTCCATTTACACCTAAGGTGGACATTGGCCGCTGTCCTGAAGAACTCGCCTAGCCCAGCCCAATATTTGTAGGGTTTGAGTTTGGAAATTTAGCTCACAAGGCTAGGTTAGGCCAATTTTTTAGGCCCAATTTAATTTTGAGTTGGGTTTTGGTTTAGACATTGTAGCCCAGCCCACCCCGGCCCGAAGTTAATAAGTGAGTTAGCCTCACATCCCCCAGCACACAAACTCTAACCTCGCTCTTTTTCTCTTTCCCCACAAATCCTAGCCTTCTCAATTTGTAATACGAAGTATGTATCTCACTCTCATTCTTTTCTTCGTCTCTCTTTTTCATCTTTTCAGCCTTCACTCTATCTAGTTTAATTTTATTGATCCTTTTTTTTTTTAATAATAATAGAAGCAATATACTTAATTTTATTAATTTTCTTTTTCAAAAATAGTTTTACAACTTGGGATCACGTACAAGATCAAATACTGAATCCAATCATAGAAAACACATTACAGACCCTCACGGCTTTAATTAACAATAAATCAAGACTTTTAGATAAAATTAAATGAAAGGGACACAACACAGTGATCCCTAATTCTGACTCAAAAATAACCACTTATAGAAGAATCCACCAATCGGATGCTATTAGTAGCTAAATTCCACATATCCAATTGCTACAAGCCCAATATAAAAGTTATAAAAAAAAGAAAAAAAAGAAAAACTTTTCTTTTTAACTCGTTTATATTGTTTTACTCATGCAAATTTGTAATTTTCACCTTTAATTTTTTGCAGCAAATGAGAAGATCCACAGTATGAATCTATAGAGATATATAATATAAACAAATTTATACGCTTGTAGATTACATGGATCATCAATCAAAGTAAAGTGAACAAATAATATGATCACAAAGAACCATCAAAGAATAAGATAGAAATTACCAGGCATTAGAATCCACTTAGTGCAAAAATCTTCACTTTCAAAATTGTGTTTTTTGACTATCATTAATCTAATTAATCAGCATTTTGTGAAATAAACATGAATACACACATACATATATTTAGGGTGCACTAAATATACGCTCGTGTGTTTATAAACCAACCATATTCTGCCAATGTTTTTATTAATTATGAAACTATTTGGTAGTTATATTTATGTTTCCATATATTTATTTTTCATCACTTTCTTTTCTCAATATATATATATATATATATCATTGCCTAACTAGCATATTTTAACCATAATTATTTTAATTTTACTTGCTAATTACTCTTCCTTTGACTCAAATGCAAATATACATAGTTTTTCTTAGACTCAACAAGTAGACATAGTCCATGATTATTTTAATGTATACAAAGTTTTTATTTGTTTTGCACAACATCTTGTTTTGATGGTAACTAGCAATACGAATATTATTATGAATTCTATTGTGAATTTTATAGTGGAAATGCTCAAAGGGTTTTAGATGCTGTTTTTATTTTAACGGTTGCCTTTTCTTATTATTTTTCACACATTTTATCCTGTCTACAGGTACCTATATGTGAGAATTATGCGCATATATAAGTGCCTGAATGAAACACTTTTTGTTTCATTCTTTTTTTAGTGAATTTATGTTTTCTTTGTTTACTACAGTAGATTAACATGACAACTGAAAGCAATTTTGTAAATACTTCCCTGAATGACGACAATTATTGTCAAATTGTTAAATGCTGAAAATCTACCTCAAAAGCTTGGGATAACTTCATAAAACTTCCCGCTACTGAACATAGAGAGGCGAAGGCTCAATTTAAGTTTTGCAAAAAACTCCTTTCAACTAGTGCCAAAAACAGAACCTCTCAGTTGTTGCATAATATTTTAAATTGTCATAAAGCTATCAATCATGACATTAGATAATTTATGCTTTCAAGTGAAACATCAACTGATGGAACTTCAATGTTAAAAAGTCATAAGTTTGTGTAAAGGCTCAGAATTTTAATTTTTAGTTTTGATTATTTTTAATATTTAATTTGATAATATATATTTTTTATTTTAAAGTATTAACAAAATGTCAGTTTTATTGTGGATAAGGTTTAATTTGATCATGTGAATGAGATTGAAATTATGGTATTGATTAAATAATATTTTTTTACGAGATATTATAGAATTTATAAATTTTAATCACATTTAAAATCCAACTATGTGTATATATTTTATATAAAATATATATGTTTACGTATAAACCAGCAAAAGTAATGATGAATTTAAAAATAAATTAAACTTTTAATTTAAGAGATAAAGAATTGTACAGACATTAGATTATTTTAAATTTAAATCTAAAGAATCTCATGTATATATACGTATTTATATTTGTGTATAACATGCTTGCCTACATAACTGAAAACAAATAGAAGCATATTTCTATTTGAACTCTTAAAGTAATCATATGATTTGCATATATAAAATATATTGATAATAAAATATAATTATATAATATATTAGATATGAAAGTCACGGTTAGTTTAGGATATTTGGTCAACTTGGGTTATTTGGGGTGCATTGAAAAAGTGAAAATCAAATTTTGAATGCACTTGAATCCTTATAACAATCTGATACATCTGATAATGTGTATATATATCGAATATATGAAGTATGTAAAAAGAAAACCCTAGAGAAAGAGATGGAGAAGAAGAAAAAGAACAAAAAGAAAAAGAAACAGTGTAAAAATTTACGGATTAAGATTGTTGGGGAAAAGAACCCTCCCAAACAATGCCACGTGCGAATTAAAGAAAATAAAATAATAATGCAAGCCAAACGCATATAAGAAAAAAATAAGAAAAAATTTAATCACACAAGACACCAAGATTTAAGTGGCCTCCAATGTAAAGGAAAAAAACCACGGGACCAATCTCAAATCTTCCACTATCATCATTAAAATAATAGGTACACTATCTCCAATAATTGGGTAATCAAAGACTCTAAAGTATTCACCAAAACTTGAAGAACAATGAAGAAAAAAAATCTGATTACCTATCAACCTTCTAACCAAGTGGAGAAACTCTAAATTTGTTGAGTCTTTAAGCTCCAAGCAAATCTGAATCAAAAACCAGATAAAATTTTTTTCCCAATCTGCCGTGAAATCAAGCACTGCCGCAGCCCCAAATTTCTTATTTTTCTTCTTATTTCGTTTCTGCCGTTTTCTTCTTTTTTTTTGTTGCTCGAGAGAAAAAGACAAAACCTTTATATATATATAATTCACACGGCCAGCCCTATTCCTAATCCAAAACAAATACAAACACATGGGTTTTAATCCCATGTGATGCGGACCACCATAGGCCCAACAAATCTCCCCCTCCACATCACATGGGAGGAAGGAACACCAACCACGACCCTTTACTTGAAGTCCATTCCGGCCATGTCTATGCAAATCTCAAGTTTTTCTCTTGGAACAACCTTTATCATCATGTCAGATGGATTTCTCTCTGTATGAATTTTCTTCAACTGCATAAGTTGCTTCCCTATTATTTTGCGTATCTAGTGATAGCGAACATCAATGTGCTTAGTACGGGAATGGTACATGGAGTTCTTGCTCAAGTCCAAAGCACTCTGACTATCACAAAACACCACATACTCTTCTTGCTTCAAACCCAATTCTTGGAGAAACTGCTTCATCCATAACATCTCTTTTCCTGCTTCAGCAGCAGCAATGTATTCTGCCTCGGTTGTAGACAAAGCAACACACTTTTGTAGTCTGGACTGCCATGACACAGCTCCCCCTGCAAAAGTGAATAGAAGACCAGAAGTTGACTTTCTACAATCGAGATCACCTGCCATATCAGCATCTGTGAAACCTTCCAAGACTGGTGTAGAGTTCCCAAAACACAAACACAATCGGGAGATACCCTTCAAATATCGAAGAATCCATTTGACCACTTCCCAATGCTCTCTTTTTGGACAAGAAAGGAACCTGCTCACAACTCCAACTGCATGAGCAATATCTAGCCTAGTGCAAACCATAGCATACATCAAACTTCCTACTGCAGAGAAGTAAGAAATCGTAGCCATCTCTTCTTTTTCTTTCTCAGTAGAGGGACATAAACTTTACTTAATTTAAAATGATTGGCTAGAGGTGTACTCACTGGCTTAGCATCCTTCATGATGAACCTTTCAATCACCCGCTTAACATACTACTCTTGTGATAACCATAGCTTCTTAGCTTTCTTGTCACGAATAATTTTCATACCCAATATTTGTTGTGCTGGCCCTAAATCCTTCATATCAAAAGACTTGAACAACTCTTCTTTCAGCTTACCAATCATCCCAGTATTCTGACTCACAATCAACATATCATCAACATAAAGCAAAAGGATAATGAAATTACCATTTTGGAATTTCCTGATATAAACACATTGATCCGCAGTAGTCCTCTTGTACCTATTACTCACCATAAATAAGTCAAACTTCTTATACCACTGTCGTGGCATTTGCTTAAGGCCATAAAGACTCTTCTTTAACTTGCAAACCAGGTGCTCTTTCCCTTTTGCTTCAAAACCTTCTGGCTGTGTCATATAGATCTCTTCATCCAAGTCACTATGAAGAAAGGCAGTTTTCACATCTAATTGCTCAAGCTCAAGATCCATTCTAGCTGCTAATCCCAAAATCACTCGAATATAAGTCATCTTCACAACTGGCGAGAAGATCTCATCAAAATCAACACCTTTCTTCCGCCCAAAGCCTTTGACAACCAGACGAGATTTATGCTTCGCTAGCTTTCCATTGCTATTGCTCTTTAGCTTAAACACCCATTTATTCTTTAATGTTTTTCTGCCATTAGGAAGCTCCACTAGCTGATAAGTAGCATTCTTCTTCAAGGAATTCATCCCATCCTCCATTGCTTTCATCCAGCTAGTCTTGTCTTTGTGAGTCTTTGTCTCTTGAAAATACTCAGGCTCCCCCTTATCAGTAGGCATATGTACTCAGAAGGCAGGTATCTACTTGATGGTTTGGACACTCTAGTTGATCTCTTCAACTTAGGTACTACAGTGTCTGCTGAAGGAGGCTGCTCCCCCTGCTCAACATCCTTTATATCCATCTCTGAATCTATCTTATCATCATTATCCTCCATATCTGGAATATCAACCTCTGGAACCTCTATCTGCATCTCTCCCCCACTTGTGGCACCCTGTGATGGTGAGGAATTTGGTATGAGGTCTGGACTACCAACATCTGTAAACTGTGTAGGCTTCTTAAAGTCTGCGAATGTCTGGGCCTCATAAAAAATCACATCTCTACTTCTGATGATTTTCTTGTTCTCTAGATCCCATAATCTATACCCAAACTCTGCGTCTACATAACCCACAAAGATACACTGTATAGTTTTATCATCTAACTTGGACCTTTGCTCCTTGGGCACATGTGCAAACGCCTTGCAGCCAAAATCTCTTAAATGAGAATAAGAGACATCATTGCCAGACCAAACTTGCTCTGGAATCTAAAAACCCAAAGGAACTAATGGAGATCTATTAATTAAGTAGTAGGCAGTACGAACAGCTTCACCCCAGTATGATTTAGGCAGTTTAGACATTCTAAACATACACCTGAGTCTTTCCACAATAGTACGGCTCATCTTCTCGACCACACCATTGTGCTGTGGGGTACCAAGAACAGTCTGCTCATGCTGAATACCACGACTGTAACAATATGCTTTGAATTCATTAGAAGTGTACTCTCTGCCATTATCTGTGCGTAGACACTTCAATGGTTTTCCAATCTCCCTTCCAACCATGGCATGGAATGTTTGAAAATGCTGAAAGACCTAGTCTTTGGTTCTCAAAAAACACACCCACACCTTACGTGAAGCATCATCAATAAAAGTCACAAAATATCTATTGCCAGCTAAAGACTCCACCTCTATGAAACCACAAACATCAGAATATACTCTACCCAAAAGCTCAGATTTTCTCTTAGCAAGTGAATGAAAGGTAACTCTATGATGTTTGTCAAATAAACAATAATCACAAGGGTTCAAAGAAGTACCTTTGACAAAAAGGAATGAGTGACTTATTTGCCAAGATTTATAACCCCTTCTCACTCAAGTGAGCAAGTCTCTTGTGCCACATATTTGGTGAACACTCATCTTCAACTGCATGTAAGCCATTAGAACACACCTTCACATGAGTCTTGTACAATGTACATCAAGCCTGTCCTCTTGCAACAACCAGAGACCCCTTCGTCAGTTTCCACTTGCCATTACCAAAATAATTCGTATAACCTTGTCGATCTAGTGCAATCCCAGAAATAAGATTAAGGCACAAATCAGGAACATGCCTCACATCTTATCTTTGAGAACCATAGTCCACCCAACATCAGTTTGAATGCAAACATCACCTATTCCTACAATCTTTGAGTGGCTAGAATTACCCATCTTCACAATGCCAAAATCACCAGTTTTGTATGAAGTAAAGAACTCAATATGGGGAGTAGCGTGGTAAGAAACTGTTGTATCAATAACCCACTCAATATCATGATCTATAAAATGAAGGCACTCTTCCTCTACAAAGGATTGTACAACAACATCCTCAGCTACTGCAGTTACAGTGTTACCATCTTCATTATTCTTCTGATTGTCATTCTATTTCATCTCTCTTTTTAAAATACAACAGTTCCTCTTCATATGACACTCCTGGGCACAATGGAAGCACTTAACTCTTGACTTTGACTGACTCCGATTATCTCTAGATTTGCTGCGGTCTTTATTCCATCTGTTGTTATTTCTGTTTCTACTTCTTCCCCTGTTTGCATGCTTGTTCTCAGTAACAAAAACCTGTGACTGATGTGAGCTTATCTTTTTCCTCCTTACCTCTTCATTAAATAAAGTACCTTTGACTATGCTCATAGTCATCTTCCGATTGGGAGTAGAATTACTCAATGACATAACCAATGTTTCCCAGCTATCAGGCAAAGAATTTAAAAGTAACAAGGACTGAGTCTCATCATCTAGTACCATCTCAACAGTAGCCAATTAATTCACAACACTCTGAAACTCACTCATATGCTCTGCAACTAAATTGCCATCTTTGAATTTCAGGTTCATAAGCCTTCTCATCAAAAGAGCTTTATTACGTGCAGTCTTTCTCTCATACATAGCCTCCAATTTTATCCAGAGAACATAAGCATCAATTTCTTGGGCAACATGATAGAACACGCTGTAATCAATCCACTGTCTGATCTGTCCAATAGTTTTCTTGTTAATTCTGGTCCAGTCTTTCTCTAAAATCTTTTCATCAGTCTTGACTCCCTTGTTTTTAATAGTCTCCATCAAATCCTTGCAATATAACATCTTCCATCCTCGGCTTCCAAATTGTATAATTTGGAGCAGTTAATTTAATCATGAAACTATATGTTTCGACCATTTTAATTCACACAAAAATAATCAAAGCTCTGATACCACTTTGTTGGGGGGAAAAAGAACCATCCCAACCAATGCTATGTGCGAATTAAAGAAAATAAAATAATAATGCAAGCCAAACGTAAATAAAAATAAGAAAAATTCAATCACACAAAATACCAAGATTTACGTGGAAATACCCTCCAATGTAGAGGGAAAAAACCACGGGGCCAATCTCCAATCTTCCACTATCATTAATAAAATAATGGGTACACTGTCTCCAATAATTGGGTAATCAAAGACTCTTAAATATTTACTAAAACTTGGGGAACAATGAAGGAAAAAAAAATCTGATTACCTATCAACCTTTCAACCAAGCGAAGAAACCTCAAATTTACTACGTTTTCAAACTTCAAGCAAATCTAAATCCAAAACCAAACCAAAAATTTTTCAATCTGTCGAAACGCCGCCCCTCAGTTTTCTTTTCTTCTTTTTCGTTTCTACCGTGCGTGTGTTCTCAAAAGAAAACAAAAACCGAACCCTTTCATATATATATATATATATATTTATAAGTCACGTGGCTGGCCGAT
>JAVXUM010000017.1:22896588-22908053 GCA_035590655.1 Pouteria glomerata | reverse complement strand
CCTATCGTAAGTGAGATTAATGCACGCTTTGACCTTGGGATTTTGATGCTATACACCAAAAGGTCAATATGAAGTAACGGGAAAATGAGCCGAATCAAGTTGAGCTTCAACCTGTTCGAGCTCGGCTCGAGCTTTCTGAACCAGGCTCGATTCAAGCTTTTATATAGGCTCGAGCTTAGCTCGATAAATAAGAACATAGGTTCGAGTTCGGCTCGCGAATAGTTCGATTAAACTAGAAAGTCCAAAACGACATCGTTTTAGTTTAAAATATAATAAATAAAATATTATTAAAAATATAATAAAAATACTATTTAAAAAAATTAAAATATTATTAATATATATATATATATTATTTTATTGAGCCTGCTCGCGAGTTTTCGAGCCAAGCTTTACTAAGCTCGAGCTCAAGCTTGAAACTAAGCGAGCCACAAGTCGAGCTCGATTCGAGCTCATTTTACTTACGAACCCAACTCAAGCCGAGCTTGAGTAGCTCGCAAGCAACTCGATTCGTTTCCACCTTTAATATGAAGCCATTTGTTTTTGATGTGTTATATTAGTTTCCCAAATCCCACATTGGAAAAGGGAACAATGAATGGGGGGCTTGGCTCCTATAAATAATGCCTCCCTCCTTAGATTATTTCTTATATGAAAATCACAACTAAATGCCTGTAGATTATTTCTTATATGAAAAACATAACTAATGACACACCCAAATTTCAAAACCTGAGTGCATGAATAAAAGGATACAAAATATATCATTTAATAATTTTTTCTTTCATCCATCAGAGCCATACACACATACACACTATGGAGTAGTGAAAATAAAAATAAGTAAAAATCATACTTTAAATTTAAATAAATGACTTAGTCAAAATCAACTAGGCAACAAAACTCTAAAATTATTCCCAAATAATCTCAAAAATAAAAAATAAATAATAGTAATAAATAATTAACTTCACCTCACAAATAGAGGTTTATTACAATCCACTAAAAATATTTTCTAAATCTAAAATAATTATATAAAAGTAAATAAAACTTTAATTCCTATGCTCAAAAGGCTCAACACGAGACTCAAATTCATTATTAGTATCATAAGCTGTAAGGGGATAAGTACTAATACCACGTGTGCTCAGAACCCTAATAATAATATAAATGCAATCGTGTCCTAACATGCTATTAAATGAAACAATTATGCACCAATAGAAATTTTTAAGAAAGAAATTAAATTTATTTATTATTTCTTTTTCTTTACTACTATTAAAATCATATAACACATCAAAGAAAAATAATTTAATTTCAAGGTACAGCTGCTTGGTTGTCACGTGAAAACAAGATCTAACAAATGTACATCATTATTTGATGTCTGTTTGGTTGTCTCGTAGAAATAAGACCCAACCAATATACACCATCCTTACGTGTTTGCTTCATTGGGCGAAATCTTAGGAATATAATATGTCATCCTTAGACATCTGCTCGTTCATAGGTTACTAGCTTACTAGAATTGATAACCAATCCCGCGTGGGTTTTAGGACTTTCAACCCTTAGGTATGTATACCCAATATTTTTTTCAGTACCTCTCAATGTAAATAAAATATATCAAATTTCACTTTGAACTCACATTAAATAAATTCTTTAGAACCAAAATTTTTAAACCTTATTAATCATTAATTTACCAACAGATGAGTAACACAAACTTTAATCCCATCCAACAGACAATCATACAGTTAGCATCCACCATACATATACATGCAATAATATTTCAGCTTTAAAAAAAAATTTATTAATCATGCCTCAAATTTCCAATCATATGCAGACGCTATTGACATATATATATGTATATATATATATGATTAAGGATAAAAATAACAAAAAAAACTCATTAACTTTTAGTTTCAATTACATGAACCTTGCTGATATGCAAACACACACACATATATATATATATATATAATTTAATCAATCACCTTTTCAATAAATCAAGATGAAGACACAAAAAAAAAAAAAAAAAAAATTAACAGAAGGAAAAAAAAAAAAACTTTAAACAACCAGCAGTGGCGTCCAATGCTTAAAGGCAAAAATTCATAATATACATAGATATATATATGTGTATATATATAATCAATTAAGTTTAAAACTATCAAACCATTCGAGGGCACATTCAATTACCTATTTGTATATATTTTTAGTTCAACGTGAAACCATCAAATGGATTGTGCCAACAATTAACTAACAAATATATATATAATTGAAACCAATGTTTTGCATCCTATACAGTTGACTGCACTAGGAACATACATACAAATTTAACAAATCTAAAATTTTGAATGGTCTGTTTGTTCATGTTAGATTTAAATAATATATATAATTATTTTTTTACATAAATATACATATATTTAATATTAAAAATTCTGCCCCTTATCTAATTATGGAGACCTCAAATTGTTTCTTTTTCTTTTTCTCTTTCTCCCCTTCTCCCATTCTCTAGGGTTTTCTTTTTTTTTTTTTTTACAAAATAATTAGCATTCCATAGATATATATAGTAACAGAGTTTTGACCCTAACCAACTTTAAGTAATCTCCTATTCCCATAGGTTTAGGAAAAATTATACTATTTTTCCCTAAAATTTTAAAATTCTCTCAAAAGTTATCAAAATTAACCTTTTTTTTTATCACCATTAAAAATTAAATAGCAAAATTTTAAAATTACTAAATTTAAATAAGAAATTAAATTTACAAAAAAAAAATATAAACTAAATTAACTAAAATATGGGTCATTATATCCTACCCACTTACAAAAATTTCATCCTTGAAATTTAGAAGGTAAATAAAAATCAATAAAACAACTCAGGGTACCTACTTCGCATATCTGCCTCTCGTTTCCAAGTTAACTCCTCAACATGATTGTGCTTCCATAATATCCTAACTAAAGGAATAGTCTTCCCTCAAAGCACTTGCTCTCGAAAATCTAAAATTTTCACTGGTTTCACCTCATAAGTCACATCTGAGTCAACCTCAATCTCGGTCCAGTCCAATACATGTGAAGGGTCTGGATTATATTTTCTGAGCATAGAAACATGAAATATCTCATGTACTTCTAAAAGTTGTGGCGATAAGGAAAAACAGTAAGCTACCTCTCCAATCCTATCCAAAACTTCAAATAGTCCAATATACCTCAGGGACAACTTCCTTTTGTGCCCAAAACAAAACTTACCATTTCATGGTGAAACCTTTAAGAACATGTGATCTCCAACCTCAAACTCTAATGGCCTTCGTATCTTATCAGCATAACTCTTTTGGCGGCTTTGTGCTATCTCGAGTCTCTGTCCAATTACTTTAACTTTTTCAGTCATTTCTTACATAAACTCAGGCCCAACAACTACAGTTTCTCCAACCTCAGCCCAACAAATAGGAGATCTGCACGGTCTACCATACAGAGCTTCCAAAAGAGCCATCTCAATGCTCGACTGGTAACAATTATTATATGCAAATTCAATCAAAGGAAGATGATTCTCCTAACTACCACGAAAATTAAGCACACACGCCCTGAGCATATCCTCCAAAATTTGAATTGTACATTCTGACTGTCCATCGGTCTGAGGATGAAAAATAGTACTAAACAACAACTCTGTCCCCATGGCCACCTGGAGAGTTTGCCAAAATCGAGAAGTAAAACATGGATCCCTGCCTGAGACAACTGACACAGGGGTTCCGTGAAGCCTTATAGTTTCTTTAATATATAGTTTAGCCAAAACATCCATCGAGTCGGTCAACTGATGTAACAACCCGAGACCAACACCACTTGAAGATATTGTCCGCTTTGGCCCCTTGGGTCTCTTCCCGACAAGCCCTTACGGTTTTGTTCTTGGCGAGGGCAACCGCAGTGCCCCCCAAAATGCGTCCTTAAGGGAGAGGTTTCAACCCCCTACTTATTAGGTAGGCTTCGTTCTCCTTTCTAACGGCCCGGAACCAACACTACTTGAAGATATTGTTTACTTTGGCTCATCAGGTCTCTCCCCGGCAAGCCCTCACGGTTTTGTTCTTGGCGAAGGCAACCCCAGTGTCCCCCCAAAACGCGTCCTCAAGGGAGAGGTTTCAACTCCTTACTTATTAGGTAGGCTTCGTTCTCCTCTCCAACCGATGTGGGATCTCACAATCTACTCCCCTTGGAGGCCCAGCGTCCCCGCTAGCACACCGATCCGGCACTAGCTCTGATACCATTTGTAACAGCCTGGGACCAACACCCTTTGAAGATATTGTCTGCTTTGGCCCCTCGGGTCTCTCCCCGGCAAGCTCTCACGGTTTTGTTCTTGGCGAGGGTAACCCCAGTGCCCCCCCAAAACGCGTCTCTAAGGGAGAGGTTTCAACCCCCTACTTATTAGGCAGACTTCGTGAGGGCTTGCCGGGGAGAGACCCTAGGGGCCAAAGCAGACAATATCTTCAAGTGGTATTGGTCCCGGACTGTTATAAGAGCACTTGTCAGTTTTTTATTTAATTGTGCTAGACATCAGAAGATTTGATTTGATTTGATTCTCAACACGAACTAGTTATCTGTCTATTAGGTGATGATGAATTGTTCTAAAGGTCGGGTGACCTTATTTACTCCTGAGAGAGATTGGATATGATTTTTTGGTGATCGCTGTTGTCCTCTGCTCTTCCTTTCTCTTGATGGGTAAGGACGAGTAGACTTATGCAGTTTACTTACTTGCATGGCCTCAAAGGATGAGGATAGTGACAAAGTTAAGTTACCAGGGGTTGTTTATGAATTCCTAGAAGTAGTTTTGGAAGATATCTCTGGATTACCTCCTGGATGAAAGAGACGAAAGATTGAATTTGGGATTGATCTAATTCCTAGCACAGAGCCTATTTCCATAGCCCTGTATAGATTAGCACTTGCAGAGTTAGTGGAGTTGAAATCCCAGATGGAAGAGTTGAGCTCCAAGGGATTTATCTGTCCTAACACTTCGCCTTAGGGTGCACCTGCACTATTTGCAGCCAAAAATAATGAAACTCTTAGAATGTGCATAGATTATCGGAGGCTAATCCGGTTTATGATCAAGAATCGGTATCCTTTACCAAGAATTGATGATTTATTTGATCAATTGATGGGCTCAGTTATCTTCTCAAAAATTGATTTGAGATCCGATTATCACCAGTTGAGGGTGAAACAGGAGGATATTCCCAAGACAATATTTATGACTCGATATAGCCACTATGAGTTCTTGGTGATGCCGTTTGGACTGACTAATGCTCCTGTTATGTTCACCGATTTGATGAACTAAGTGTTCAGCAGATACTTGGACAAGTTTGTAATGGTATTTATCGATGATATCTTGGTATATTCTCGATTAAAGGAGGAACATGAAAAGCTTCTAAGAGTTGTACTCCAGACGTTGAAGGACCACCAGTTCTACACTAAATTGAGTAAGTGTGATTTCTGTCTCAAGGAGGTAAAGTTCCTCGGGCATATTGTTTCGGAGAAAAGAGTTGCAGTTGACCCATCTAAAATTGAGGCTGTCATGGATTGGTTGAGACCGAGGATAATTTTTGAGATTAGGAGTTTTTTGGGTCTAGGAGTATATTATCAACGTTTTATCTGTAACTTTTCGACGTTAGCTGGGCCGATGACTAGGTTGACTCGGAAAGATGTCAAGTTGTTTGGGATGAAAAGTGTGAGTAGTCTTTTCAAGAGTTAAAGAAGAGATTGACTACTACACCAGTGCTTGTAATTCCAAAAAGGAGATTTGGCTATTCAGTTTATTGTGATGTATCCAGGGAAGGTATAGGTTATGTATTGATGCAAAGTGATAGAGTAGTGGCTTATGGATCTAGACAGTTGAAGACTCATGAGTAAAACTACCCAATGCATGATTTGGAGTTAGTAGCAATTATCTATGCTCTGAAAACCTAAAGACATTATTTGTACAGTGAGAAATTTAAAGTATTTTCCAATCACAAGAGCCTAAAATATCTTTTTACTCAAAACGATCTAAAGCTAAGGCAGAGAAGATGGATGGAGTACAAGAAGAATTACGGTTTTGAGCTTCAGTATCATCCTGGTAAGACAAATGTGGTTGCTGACGTATTTAGCAGGAAGACTCGTAGTTCTTTAATGGGTCTTGTCGTGCGAGAGTGGGAGTTGATTAGAAGTCTTAGAGAGTTTGATTGGGAGTTTCAGGAAGATGAACGTTATACTATTCTATATGCTTTAGCTACTTAGCCAATTCTTTTGAGTCGTGTGATTGAAGCTCAAGGGACTGATGATGAATCTGAGGCTATTCGGGCTAAGTTACTGAGTTCTAATAAGATGCTAGGATGGGTGATTGGTGCCAATAATGGTTTAAGATATTTGGGGAGACTTTTTGTGCCTATCTCAATTCGAGATATGGATCTAAGGGAATTCTATCACTCTAAATTTATAGTACATCCTGGTGGTACTAAGATGTATCGCGACCTGCATCGTCAGTTCTTTTGGGTAGGCATGAAGAAAGATGTGATAGTGTTTGTGAGTAGGTGTCTTACCTGTCAGCAAGTTAAGGCTGAGCATTAAAAACTGGTAGGTCTTTTATGACCTTTAACAGTGTCAGAATAAAAGTGGGAGGACATTATAATGGATTTTATTTCTAGATTGCCGAGATCTCCAAAGGTCCATGATACTATTTGCGTGATAGTAGATAGGTTGACCAAGTCGGCCCACTTCTTGCCAATTTAGTTGTAACAGCCCGGGACTAACACTGCTTGAAGATATTGTCTGCTTTGGCCCCTCGGGTCTCTCCTCGGCAAGCCCTTACGGTTTTGTTATTGTGAGATCCCACATCGGTTAAAGAGACGAACAAAGCCTGCCTAATAAGTAGGGGGTTGAAACCTCTCCCTTGAGGACGCATTTTGGGGGGCACTGAGGTTGCCCTCGTCAAGAACAAAACCGTGAGGGCTTGCTGGAGAGAGACCCGATGGGCCAAAGCAGATAATATCTTCAAGCGGTGTTGGTCCCGGGCTGTTACAAATGGTATCAGAGCCGGTGCCGGATCGGTATGCCAACGAGGACGCTGGGCCTCTAAGGGGGTGGATTGTGAGATCCCAAATCGGTTGGAAAGGAGAATGAAACCTGCCTAATAAGTAGGGGGTTGAAACCTCTCCCTTAAGGACGCGTTTTGGAACGGGTATTGGGGTTTTTCTCGCCAAGAACAAAATCGTAAGGGCTTCCCGGGGAGAGATCCAAGGGGCCAAAGCGGATAATATCTTCAAGCGGTGTTGGTTTTGATGTAGGATCTCACAATCCACCCCCCTTAGAGGCCCAACATCCCCGCTGGCACACCGATCCGGCACCGGCTCTGATACCATTTGTAACAGCCCGGGACCAACACCGCTTGAAGCTATTGTCCGCTTTGGCCCATCGGGTCTCTCTCTGGCAAGCCCTCACGGTTTTATTCTTGACGAGGATAACCCCAGTGCCCCCCCAAAATGCGTCATCAAGAGAGAGGTTTCAACCCCTACTTATTAGGCAGGCTTCGTTCTCCTCTCAAACTAATGTGGGATCTCATAATCCACCCCCCTTGGAGGCTCAGCGTCCCTGCTGGCACACCAATCCCGCATTGGCCCCTCGGGTCTCTCCTTTGTAACAGCTCGGGACTAACACCGCTTGAAGATACTGTTCGCTTTGGTCCCTCGGGTCTCTCCTTGGCAAACCTTCACGGTTTCGTTATTGGCAAGGGCAACCCCGGTGCCCCCCCAAAACCTGTCCTCAAGGGACAGGTTTCAACCCCCTACTTATTAGGCAGGCTTCGTTCTCCTCTCTAACCAATGTGGGATCTCACAATCCACCTCCCTTAGAGGCCCAGCGTCCCCGCTAGCACACCGATCAGGCACTGGTTTTGATACCATTTGTAACAGCCCGGGACTAACACCGCTTTAAGATATTGTTTGCTTTAACCCCTCGGGTCTCTCCCCAGCAAGCTCTCACGGTTTTGTTCTTGGCAAGCGCAACCCTAGTGCCCCCCCAAATCACGTCCTCAAGGGACAGGTTTCAATCCCCTACTTATTAGGCAGACTTCGTTATCCTCTCCAACTGATGTGGAATCTCACAGCTCTCGTCTCGAAACCTCATCCCTGATAGTGATCTCACAACCCTTACAAACTCGGTTTAACATAAAATAGCCACCTATTGGTGTTTCAACTTGTAATGGTAGAACCAGCTCATCCATGGATAAATTCAAGACAGATATAAATGGTACAGCAATGAATGAGTGAGATGCTCCTGTGTCTACAAGGACTGTAGATTTAGTAGCATAGATAAGAAATGTACTTCTATTCACTATAGGCTCCACAAGTTTATCATTCTGGGCCACAGCGAAAACGCACCCTTGAGCTAGTGCTGTTGGTAGCCTACCCTCATTTTTACCCTGCTATGATTCATCCTGAGCTCTTTGCTATTGTTGAACACTACCTGAAACACCTATCTGATACTACTGTGCCCCGTTCTGAGTACCTCTCTAAAACTGAGTCTACACTGATTATGACCCTGCTGGCCAATTGCTCTGTGCTGACTGAGTTGGTTGAGGAGGTCTCATAACATTACCATTACCTTGTCTCTGCAGGCAACATCTCTGCACATGGCCTAGTTGACCACAATTATAGCAAATCTTCACCTCATAATTATTTTCAGATCCACTTGGCATATTTTTGAAAGGGCACCGAAACTGACGATATCCAGGTTATCTGCAATTATGACAGATAATAGGACTTTATGCAGAAGCTCCTGTTACTGCTGACCGACTTAGGGCTATACTTCCCTATTGAAATTGTTGAGTCTGTGCCCCAATGACTTTTTTCTCTATCGTTTTGTAGGTCTGTCATCTTGTTGTTGAGTCTTACCATGTTTAGCCTCATTTTATGCCTTGGTATCTGCTAAATTCTTCTCTACTGCCATGGCCCGATCAACTAAAACTTCATATTCATTAAGCTCCAATGCCACTATCTGATCCCTGACAGTAGGTCTCAGTCCCTTCTCAAATCGTCTACACTTGGTGCGTTCAGTGGACACCAACTCCTTAGCATATTTGGCTAATAACATAAACTTTCCTCCATAATCCAGTACTGACATGGGCCCTTGAGTTAAGTTTAAGAACTCGTCAAGCTTGGCATCTCTCAAAGATTATGGGAAGAAGTCATCTCTGAAATGCTCCTTAAAATCATCCTAAGTAAGTGTAGATGCCCCGCGAGACTCCTTCAAGTTCTCCACCAATCCACTACAGATCCCTTTAATTGAAAAGCAGCAAGCAGAACTCTGGTCTTATCCTTATTTAATTGGATCACTTCGAATATCTTCTCATTTTCATGTAAAAATTTCTTAACTTCTTCAGTATCAGCTGCACCAAAGTAAGTGGGATGCTTCATCCTCCTGAATTTCTCGTATAGGGTTGTAGGCTGACTTGCTTGTATTCCCCCAGTAAATATTGCCGCCATTTGTTACATCCACATCTGAGGGTCTACCATTCCTGGTTGTGGCACATTTGCTATTTCAAATTGCATCTTTGCTATGTGTGGTGTCCCTAATGGAACCTTTACTCCAATTCTGGCATTAGACCTTTGCTCTTTTGATGCTGCTGCAGCAGCAGGAACATCATCAACTATAGCTTTGTGGCCTTACCCAGCCTGAACCCCTAGGCCTCGGCCCCTTCCATGACCACGACAATGACCACGACCACAACCTTGGCCCCTATCTCCGTCATTACTTCTACCTTTACCCTTAGCACCTGCAGCGACACATGGCGGCATTCTCTAAAAAAATCATAAAAATATACTAAGTTAATGCATTCTTAACAATATAAGTTTGACAAAAAAATGAATTCATATATCACAAATAAACAAAATGTCATGTAACGACGTAACACCTAAAAAGTAAAAGACCCATTGTCCCTAGGTATTCTAAACCTAGGCTCTGATACCAAGTTGTCACGCCTCAAATTTCAAAACCCGAGTGTGTGAATAAAAGGACATAAAATATATTATTTAATAACTTTTCCTGTCACCCATCAGAGCCATACAGACACAGTATGAAGCAATGAAAATAAAAATAAGTAAAAATAATACTTTAAATTTAAATAAATGCTTTAGTCAAAATCCACTAGGCAACAAAGCTCCAAAACTATTCCCAAATAATCTCACAAATAAAAAATAAAAAAATGATAATAAATAATTAACTTCACTGCACAAATAGAGGTCTATTACAATCCATTAAAAATATTTTCTAAATCTAAAATTATTATATAAAAGTAAATAAAACTTTAATTCTTATGCTCAGAAGGCTCAACACGAGACTCAAATTCATTACCTGCATCACAAGTTGTAAGGGGATAAGCATTAATACCATTTATGATCAAAACCCTAATAATAATATAAATGCAATCGTGTCTTAGCATGATATTAAGTGAAGCAATTATGCACCAATAGCAATTTCCAAGAAAGAAATTAAATTTATTTATTATTTCCTTTTCTTTACGACTATTAAAACCACATAACACATCGAAGAAAAATAATTTAATTTCAAGGTACTGTTATTTAGTTATCCCGTAAAAAATGGACCCAACCAATGTACATCATTGCTTAATGTCTGTTTGGTTGTCTCGTAGAAGTAAGACATAACTAACATACACCATCCTTCGGTGTCTGCTTCCTAGGACGAAGTCTTAAGAATATAATATGTCACCCTTAGGCATTTACTCGTTCGTAGGTTACTAGCCTCCTAAAATCGATAACCAATCCCGCGCGGGTTTTGGGACTTACAACCCTTTGATTACACTTTAAAAAGGGTAATTACAAGTTCTTTAATTTAAATATATTATTGCATTATTTAAATAAATTAATGATTTTACTTATTTATTTTAATTTTATTTAATGTTTTTCTTATTTATTTTTATTTTTATTTATTTTTGCAGTGAAGGACACGGAGATCCATAATTTTTTCAATTATGGAAACCAAGTGCATGGGCCTTATTTTAGAGCGAGAAGCACTGGATTTCTTTCGCTTTCTTTAAACCTATATAAAGATGTTTCCAGCAGCCATGCGGAGGAGGGGGGCCACCGAGAGTCTTGTTTTTTTTCTTTTTAGGTTTTTCGCTTTCTTTTTGTTTTTCTGGAAGATCAGGAGGCGGCGGAAATTGTTTGTTTCGTTTCTTTATGAACCGAGGGCAGCAGAGAAGACATTAGATGCTTTTAATTAGGAGAATCGAGTTTCGTTTTTTTTTTATTCGTTTCTGGTTTGGTTTGCTTCCGTAGACGTTGATTTTGGAGATTAATTAAAGATGTTCTGGAAGTGTGTTTGTGCGTTTGCTTTTTCCATCACTGCAGGTTTATTTTATCGAATCTTGGCTACGAAGTATGTTAATTTTTTTTTTCATTAATTTAATGCAGAATATTTTATTTTATTTGATCTTTTGAATCTCTTTGATTATTTATTTAATTTATTTGCTG
>JAVXUM010000017.1:22850433-22877933 GCA_035590655.1 Pouteria glomerata | reverse complement strand
AAAGCTGGAGAAGTTGATGGAAGATATGAGAGAGGCTGGATTTCAGACGGAGACTTCCACAGCATTGCATGATGTGGAAGAGGAAGAGAAGGAGCTTATGATGAAGGTTCATAGTGAGAAGTTGGCAATTGCTTTTGGGCTTATAGCTTCTGATCCAGGAACAGATATCAGGATCATAAAAAACCTTCGGGTTTGTTTAGACTGCCATAATTTTACTAAATTCGTATCCAAGATCACAGAGAGAGTTATCGTTGTAAGGGATGCTAATAGGTTCCATCATTTCAAGGATGGTGTGTGTTCGTGTGGAGATTACTGGTGATTTTTTTATTTTTTTTTTTCACCAATGAAGTTTATTTAGGGGGGTATTTGAGATTTACATCCAATAGTCATCAAAGTCACTCTGATCAACATGGCTGCAAGTGGACTGGGATTTTGTTTTTAAATGGACTATGACCAAAATCGTGCCAGGAAAAAGAGGTGACACTGAACTATTCATTATTGAGAGTTCAATTGATCAGTTGATCTCTGTTTGTTTTTAAATGGAGGAGTGACCTCTTTGTTCTTCTGCCAGATGTGGAATGGTCAATGAATCCTACAGACTTTTCATCATTACCAGAATCTTGTAGTCCTTTTGTCTTGGGAAAAGGTCTTGTATCCTTTGCTAGACCCATTCAATAGTTCAGTTCGTTCAACACACTATGTGAAGTATTGAGAAATTCATTGTTGGGTTCCATCAAAGTAGAAGTTGCTGTGGGAGACTATTGTGCTAACCACAATCATCTGATCAAAATGAAATTTTGTTTTATCATTGTTCATCGCATGATATGTCTAGATCCTGACTCTAACATTTGCATTGCTTATTTGTCAGGAGTCAAATTGGGTATATTGATTGAAAGATGCACAACATTTCACCTCATTGATTGTGCTGTACTTGGAGAACAACTGGCATTATTTATTGTACTGGCACAAAGTGATTTAATATTGGGCGTAGAGTTCTTCCATGTGAATCTCAGGTTTTCCCTAAAATTTGGGATGAGAACCACAGTGGAAGATAGGCTTCTTCATTCCATGCTTTCTGCTTCCTTATATGGCTGCTGAAATGTTGTAGACCTTTTGAAATTCAGTGTTTGTAAAAATGGCTGTTTGAGGTGCCTGACTGCACAAACAGGTATCCTTGTGAATAGTTCTTTCTTATGTTCTCCTTAAAATTTGGTGTGAGGTACCAGTAGGACCATGCTTTCTGCTTCGTTATTTGGCTAAAGAAATAGGTTAGACCTATTGACAGTTGTACACAGTGACTTGGGAAATGACTGTTTCAGGTGCCTGACTGCAGGAACAAGTATCCTTATGAAGGTTTACTTCTCAAGTTTTACTTAAAAATTTGGAGTGAGAACTGAAGGGCCATATAGGTTTCTTCCTTCCATGCTTTTTACTTCATTTTTTTGGCTGAAAAAATATGTTAGACCTCTTGGCAGTTGACAGTGATTTGGAAACTGTCAGATTGAGGTGTCTGACTGCACAGATAGGTATCCTTAGGAGGGATGCTTTTCAAAACTTTAAATTCACTTTTATTGCAAACTTCTCCTCTACCAATTTGTGTTAATTAAGATTTGTTAATTCAAGCAAGAGTCCATGGAGATGAATGTGTTTTTTTTCATATTATCACAATCATGTTTTTGGGTCCCTGTTTTACTTATCAAGAAAAAAAAAAATGGTCCGTGTTTGGTTTTGTTTTGGGTTTCATTTTCTATTTTGTGGTTTCACTTCATGAAACTGCATTTGGTAATCTTGTTTTTAGTCTCGTTTTCAAGAATCAGAACCAAAAAAACTAGAAATCTGAGACCATCTAAAAGATGTTTCTGAGACCAAATGTTAATTTTTTTTTTCTTTTTTACATTCTAATGTGCCATTAAATTATATATTTGTATTCCTTTTTTTTTTTTTTTTTTGGGGGTGGGAGGTAATTTTCCCTTTCTGAAATCAGTCTTTGCTTATAATCACCAAACATTTTGAAGAATTACAAACTAGTTTTTAGAACACTTTTTGAAAACATGTTTTCGAAACCAATTTTCTGAGACCAATACCAAATAGGGCTACCATTCAACAAGCTTGTTAAACTTTTCTTTGGTTTTCATATTGAATTTACTTGTCAATGTTATCTAGATGTGTATAAAATTGTGATTGTGTGAGAAAAACTTGAAACCATTTGGAGAGGTTCATCAAATTTCAAAGCTAGAGTCAAAACAAAACAAAATATAGAATTGTGGTTTTCAGTTTTGACGGAGTTATTTTTTAGTGTTTTGAGCTTCTATTATTTTGAAATAACAGTATTAATAGGCAAAGTGTTATATGTTGCAGTATGTACAAACAACAAGATTTGTTGGAGCACCTTGCACCATCCCACAGTATTGTTTTAGTACTGTCTTTAGAAGTTGCTTCATTGTCTTATGTTAATGACAATGATAAGCAATTTTCATTTTTCCTCTTTCCTTTTGTTTCTCTGGGAAGGAACTGAGCAAAACTTCTATCACGGGTTCCATTTGTATTTGATATTGACACATTTCCATCCAAAAATTCTCAAAGTATTTTCTTTGTAATGCAGAAGAAGTCATTCTTCTTTTGATTGTGTTCCTTTTGATTATGGAGACACTCTCAGGCAGTTGAGATCCCGAGTATGACAGAGGTACATTTAACTCACTTGAATCTGCTTTCAATTTCAGAATGACAGTGTCTTAGATAAATTGCAGAATAGGATTTTGCATTCTAGTTTGTTCTCTAATATCATCTAGTTATGTTTCAAATATGGGTAAGAAAAGTTCCCTTTTCCTTTACCATTTTCTCAACTTATTCATCCACCATTAACCAATGCAGTTATTTTGTTGATGTATTTTTAACTTCCGTGAATTTTTAGCTGAATGCGAATGCTGTGATATTGTTGGGTTGATCTGCTTGCCTCCTAAAATTTGGGGTCAAAATAACTATTAGTAGCATCTTTCTTTGATTCACATACAAAACTGAATACAATTCATAATGCTAATGAGAACTCTCCTCTCTGAATTTATTTTTTGCAACTCCATTTTTCTAGTACATGCACCATACCCATAACATACCAAAATTTACATGTATTTCTTGAGCAAGCATAAACCTTAGAAAGAAAACAAGAGAACATTTCAACAATTGATACCACATTGCTTCACATCAGGCCCCTTCGTTTTTAAGACAAATGGGTCAATGCGGACCCAGAGCAAGGAGAAGATAGAAGCCAAAAGCACCGACCATATAACAACAATGGTGGGTGTTCTGTTTTGCCTCCCCATGAGACCTTTTAGGAATGGGTAGAGATGGACAATGACCCAAAAGGCAAAGAAGAGCTTGCCGAACAGGGGACCCCATGATTGGTACCCATTGTTGATGGCATCAGAAATTCCAGCCACAACCCCAACAAGGTTGATAATTAAGATTGTAGTTGGAGGGATAAGAAGTGTGGTCCATTTAAAAGTGTATAGCTCTCCAAACTCTTCATCATCAGCTGCCTTTGATGTGACAGTAAAGTTTGTGTCGATGCCTGCCAGCACCTTGAGCAGGCCCTGTATAACAGCAAACAGGTGTGCAGACACACCACCTATGACCCAAAATTGCTCGTTTCTCCACCATTCTTCTATGCTTACCCCACTCCACCTTAGCTCAAGAATGCCCGTTGCGAAGATTGAGATGAACAGAGCAATGAAAAAGAGACTTGCGAAGGTGCTTATCTAGATTCATAATAAACAAAGATTTAAGTTCTCTAGCAACTAAAGATACAGAAATTGAACAGAAATTTGGAGAATACGTAAGCATAATCCCCCCTCCCCTCCCCCCCCCCCCTTCCAAAAAAAGAAAAAAAACATAATCATCTATTTTTCTGTTGGATATAGTTACTTTATTTACTTGAATTAACAGAACATATTCATTGCAATAGGGCCCAAAGTTTAAGTAAACCTTCCTATGTTTTAGGCATTGATTTTTTTTTTAAATGTGATGCTACTGTTTCCACATGCATAGGGTTTTGACATTTCCCAGTTAATGTGTTCTTGGGAAGAACAAGGATTATTTCCCACTAAATGTGTTCCTGGGGAGAACAAGGATTAATATCATTACCTCTGGCATGATGAATTTGTCTGTGAGTAAGCAGATGGCGGGGAGCGTACAGTATGCAAGTAGAGGTATGGAGGTGAAGGGATAGACAGTTGTGTTGACATATGAGAAGCGCTCGAGCCATTTAAGTTTCCCTTCCTTGTACCCATACCAAACTGGGCTATGACGGCTGAAAAAAATTTCAACTGAACCTAGAGCCCAACGAAGCACCTGGTTAAGGCGATCAGAGAGATTGATAGGAGCCGACCCCTTAAATGCAGGCCTTTTTGGCATACAGTATATGGACCTCCAACCACGGCAATGCATCTTGAAACCAGTTAGAATATCCTCTGTAATTGAACCATAAATCCAACCCAACTGCAAAGTCAAAAAACAATTAAGAGCAATGAATCAATGGCTTGTACGAGTCATTATAGGAGAAGCTTAGATGCATATGTTTTCATTTTTAGAATTATAATACTGTAAATAAAAATTATATTTATCAAAAAATGTACATGTATATTATATAGAGTAATGCTGAGGCAGAAAAGTCAGGAATTTCACAACCCACTGGATAATGGAAGATTGTTGGTTTCACATGTGCTTAAATCCATGCGCTGCTATAATCTGTTGGGGTACTACTAAGCACGATCTTGCAGTGGCGGATGTGCAATCACGTATGTCCATTTAGGTGGCGCTCACATTGGAACCCACGGGATGGATGACTGTGATTGTACAGTCGCGCAAACCACAACTGTGCCTAGACTTTAGCAATTGAATATTGTAGGCTTTGGGAAACTCTTGTAGCATGGATTATGTAAAACTTCATGTTATTATGGTTATTAGTACTGAAATATTACCTCAGTACCCCATTCAGTTTTGTCTTCATAACCACAGCTGATTACATGTATGGCTTCTTTCAGCAAGGCTGCTGGGCTTGAGGAAGGAGGGACCCCACCTTCAACCATTAAGGTAGAAGTGACAAAAATTGCTGATTGTCCAAACTTCTTTTCAAAGTTCATGTGGGACATTAGAAGCTCCTTGTCATCATCAAATCCTGATCACAAGACCAAAAATAAGGGCCTTCATACAATTGATGGGGGGGAAAAAATTCCAGTACAAACCTTGAGTATTTGCAATGTCTTCATTTGCACCATCTTTAGAATACTTTGGAGCCTTTTTGCGGCGTCCAAAGCATGGGCAGCAATCACAGCTTACCATTTTTGGGCGCTTTGGACCCTTTGGAGGCTCATAACCATATAATGACTGTCTTCTGAAGACACATCCTGTGCCGACGTACACCGGACCCTGGATTCCATCCAGACCTTTCATGTTGATCTGCCAAAAAGAAAAGTAAATGCATAAAATAAAAAAACAGATAATTAGTCGACATGTGCATAATTTTACTCAAATTCTGATCAAAATGAGCATCATATAATATTTTCTTGTAGTGTTTCTTGCAGGGCCTTACATCAAAGAAGACTGTGTTTCTGTTGGCATATCGATCGTTTCTATCAATACCATCAAACCTTTGAGGGAATTGAACGTAGCAAACTTTTTTTCCAACCTGTGGATCCATCAAGAAACACATTGCCTCTCGTACAGCCTTGCTGTTGTTTACATAATGGTCACAATCCAAGTTCAGCATGAATGGAGCATTGGTGAGCACTCCGGAGACACGAATCTGCCATTGAAAAATCATACTTAATCCTCTTAAATTTTGCAAATTTATTTCCATGGAAAGGGAAAATGGTGACAGATTCACAGTAGAATGACTGCTAAATTTCAATTTGCCCCTGAGATTTGCCCTGAAATTTCACTTTCAGGGCCTGAGTTTTTTTGTAACAATTAAGGGTCTGGCCTTCTCATCAATCACAATATCTCCTTCGGTGACTATTTTGTCGCTGTATTAACGATTGGAGTACAGCGGCAAGAGGCTGAGGGAGAACATTTAACTAATCAAACTTCAGACTCATAACTATTAGGCTTGGTTTGGAAAATAAAATAGTTAGCTTTTTTGTAGCTAGCAACAAAAAAAGTTAGTTTTTTTTGTATTTAGGAAGGGAAAAAATTTAACTTTTTAGTAGTCAGCCTTTTAGTTTTTTGTTAATTTGATAGTTTTACCCTTTATAGTTTAAAAGAAATTTAAAATATAAGAAGGTAAGTTTTGTCATTTTAGAAAAAGACAAAAAAACTAAGTAGTTGGTTAAGGGTTAGCTCCCTAGTTTCCCGATAGAGCCTTAAAAAGAAAAAAACTCAATCCCCAAAGTGAGATTCCTGGTGTAGCTTTTTTTTTTTGGGGGGGGTGGGTTGTCGCGGAGAAGAATGAAATTTGCCCCAAGAATGAATAACATGAGAGATCGTGTCATCTTTACCAGGGCATTCATGGCGCCTGCTTTCTTGTGATGTTGGAAACCAGGCCTCTTCTCACGAGATACATAAACAAGACGAGGAAGCTCATTTCCCTCTATATCAAGACCCCCACTCTGACCCAAAAACACTTGAATCATACCCGGATGATCCTTGGTATTGTTTCCTGGCCATGGTGTGCCATCTTGCATGATCCATCCTTCCGGGGGAACTTTCATGGCCTTTGCAACCAGTGCATTGATCCGAACCTTAAATTCTTCGTACTCTCTCTGTCAAAATAGCGAGCTATTAGTATATTAGCTTACACCATTTTTTAACTGTGAGATGAGTGGAAGAGGGTGAAGATTCAAACCTTCATGGCTCTCCTTTCCTTGACAAATGTAGGCTGGACTTTGTCCTTGAGATAGTCAATTTTGAGGGAGAAGTACATCTCCGGTGCTCGAGGCTCTATCAAAAACTTCTTACAAAAAGGGACCCATTTCCGGGAAAATTCAGCAGTTTCTGACAGAGCTTCGAAGGTAAGCATCGAAGCGCCATCATCGGAAAGGTAGCAGGAGATTTTGTCAACAGGGTAGTCCACCGCCAAGATCGATAGAATTGTGTTTGCAGTGACAAGAGGAGGTTCTTTCATGGGGTCCACTGTACTGACAAAGAAATCAACTGGAGCTAGCATGTTCGGTTCTCCTTCTCTCTCGTACCTGCATTGTCAACAAACTTGTGATCTGTAAGTCCAGCTTCTTTCTCTTGAATCAATTGTTGTTTTTACGGTTGTGTTGTGAGATATTTAGCTACATAATAAAAAGGGTTAATTATAATGTCACTCCTTGAACTATGATCTAATGACACTTTGCTCCTCTCAGTTAAGGCGCTGTTTGGAATTCCATAAAACAAAAAAAATACTCTGAAAAAAACTTCTGAAAATTTCTGAAAACCTCTAAAAATCACTAAAATTTATTTCACTGCACGAATTATAAATTCACAACTTATCTCATTTTATCTCATTTTTTATCACTATAAACACATCTTAAATATTATACGCAGTGACTTCTTAACCTATTAATTTGTAACAATACATCCCGTACTTATACTGATATTTGCAATTTTCGTAATTTAGTCAACTAATAAGAACACGAGGTAGAAAAAAAATATGTTTCATACTAAATAGATAGTCCATAATTTTATTTAGATAAAACAACACCTATGTAAAAAAGTACAGATACTTTAATTCCATAATTTTAGCAAGCCTCTTAGGATTTTATTTACAGAAGTTTATATTAATATGTTTCTCTTTTGCCTCACGTGCACATTATTTACGGAAGTTTATATTAATATTTTTCTCTTTTGTCTCACGTGCACATTATTTAAATAAATTTTATCAAACTCACGAGGATAAATTACGTTTAACAAATTAATTTTGTACTTTATCCTTAATCTCATTTTGATTTATATACTTTAAATTATCTCATTTTACCCATTTTTCATTCAATTTTTTTAACACTAACTTGTAGAAATGCAAAATTGAACAATTTGAAAGCATAGGAGGCAAAGTGAAATGGTAATGGTTTAAAGTATAAGTCCTAAAGTAAAAATAGTAGTAAAATAAATGTATGGTAATTGTAATTTACCCATATCACAACTATCAGGGTCACAAAATGGCATATTGCCATCGATACTATTATATAGATAAAACACCAGGGGTATGGTAAAACTTAAAATTAATAAAATTTTTATTTTTATAAAAAAAATTTTAATTTCCTAAAATAACCTTTGATCCCTCGTCAAATTTAAATTTTAAATCAAACAACTCTTAAAAATTATCCATAATTAACATTTTACAAATTTTAAAATTTTAAACTCTTAAAAATTATCCATAATTAACATTTTACAAATTTTAAAATCTTAACCACTATATTATTTTACTTTTATACTCCTAATGAAATTACAAGAATGAAATGACAACCCCAACACATGTACACACATATAGTAGATTGATAGTTTTAAGCTATAATTGTGTAACATTTTTTCAATTGAGGACATGCTTAGTATGAGATGAAAAATTGAGAGTAAAAGATTACCTGATATAATTATTACCCTAATAATAGTTACTTCAATAATAGTTACTGGAATAACAAGTTTATAGTACTTATGTTTAGAATGAAAAAGTAAAAATTATCCGGTAATAATTATATTATATTTGAAATGTTAAAAATTTTGAAGAAATAAAAATTAATTGTGGTTAGAATAAGGATAAATTGACTAAAGGTAAAAGTTAATATTTAATTTTAATAAAATATTATAATAAAATAAATCATCATAATTATTGTTATTTTAATAATAATTAATTTTAATAAAAATATATATTATTAAAATATAGCTTTTAAGTAAAAATATTAATTATAAAAAATAATTTTATCATAGATTAATATTTCAATAGTAATTAGTTTTAATAGTGAATTATTATTTGTTAAAAATTATTTTGATTTTGATAAAATAATTTAATAAAATAAATAATTTTAGTTTATTTACATAAATTATTGATTTTAATAAATTATATTAATACGATACATAATCTAGTAAATTATTATTTATGAAACATAATTTTCTTTTAATAAAATATTTTAATAAAATAAATTATTTTAATAAGTCATTATTATTTAATAAACATTAATTTTAATTTGAGAAAATAAATAATTTTATTCATAAATTAATATTTCAATAGTATTATTTTAATAAAATAAAATAAGTTATTTTAGTAATAAACTATTATTTATTAAATATTATTTTAATAAACTAATTTAATAATTAATTAATTTTAGTTTGGTTAAATAAATTTTTATTGATAATATATATTATAATTATTTATAAGAGAAAGTTGCTTAAGGTTTACACGAAAGTAAAGAAATATTTTGTAAGCGTAATGAAAAAAGGCAAAATTTTTCTACTTTCTCTTGTTACCGGCCTTCTTTTAGAGTAAAAATTTACCTTATATGAAGGTAATTGTTAACTCAATAATTATTGCCCCTCCAAATTAATGTGATAGAGAATAAAAATTATTTCCATTAAATTTACCCTCCATTACTCCAAAAGGCCAAAGCAAACATCTCCTCAAGAGTTCATTATCTAAAATTTATCTTTCTTTCCTTTTTAAAAAACAAATAGTAAAAAAAAAAAAGAAAATTAATTTTCAATAACTACAACGGATGGATGTTCTAGCTTCTAGAGAATTTAAACCGTTAATAAATTGCATGATTTCATGTGTAGATTTTCAAGTCAACAGCAATTTCCTATTTCAAATTATTGGACAAGATGTTTCTTTCCCCTTTTTTTTTTCCTATCTTGAGTATTGAGGATATATCATAAACCAATGCAGCATTAAAGACAACTTAATACACAAGATGTTGCGGAGTTACTGTTTAAAGTTTCCAAAAAAAAAATTAAAACTTTAAGGAGCATCACCGATGGGTTTGAATTCCTGCAGCTCCTTGAAGTTGATCCATGGTTGCTCCCAAATTTTGGCTTCATAAATTTCGTTCTTCTCACCATGACGTGCTTCCAGTGTTATATAGTACATAGTTCCAGCAACTACTTGCTGTCTGGCCCCTAGAACTCTTATAAATTCAAGAAGCACGTTCTGCCAACGGTTTAAAATCTTAATTATACAAAATATATATGTGTATATATATACACAATCTTAAAAGAAGAAGTGATGCATGAAGAAAGATATATATATATATATATGAAATTAACCTCTTTCTTGTTGTGTTCTTCCACGGCAAATCGGGCAAGGCCATCAATCTCTAAGTTATTCTGATCATTGATTGGAAGCTCACTAATTCCTCCAAGCATTGTCATCTCTACCTTTTTTCTTAATTAACTCTTACAAACAACTGAGAGAAGTATTTAGAAGAAGATGGAGAAGATCAAAGAGGGTATGTTGTTTAACTTATAGAACGTATAAAACAAAAAGGACATAAAATGAATGAATAAAATATTGACCACCATCGTGGTTCATGGAGTGCCAATTTGACCCAAATAATTAAAGATAGCATAATCATGGAGTAAATTAATTACTTGATAGCTAAGGAAATGACTCATTACTATTATTCAAACTGAGATTTGAGAGTTAGAGAAGGATGTACAAGCTTCTGTCTTTTTAGGGGAGCTTCTTCATGTAACTTTTCTTTCAATGTTTTTTGAAATGTTTCATTTAAAATACACGAGGGTTTGTCACTTTGTACAACGTATAGCAAAGGGACATAAAATGAAAAAAATAAAAGAAAAATCAAGTTTGAATTTCGTACTTCCCACCATCATGGCTCATAGAGTGCCAATTTGACCTGAATATTGGCTAAACAAAGATATTTTTTTTATTATCAATCAATTTGTGTGTGAGTTTCTGGAAGGTACATGAATGCGGTAGTGTATTTTTCATTAAGTATGGATAAAAATTCTTCTTTACGTGTTGAAAAAGGTATTCATTATGATTGATGTGACAAAGGTTGAAAGAATAAATTACATATATTATCGTTGTTCTCCTTATAATCGTTTATGTTAGTTTTCGTGACTTAAAATTTTTCTCTCCCTTATTCAAGAAAGATTTTTCTCAGAAAAACTTTTGTATTGTTCAATTTATTTTATTTTTCATACTTTGAGATTATATTTGTACGGTTTTTCCATGACTAGTTGCAAAATTTCAATTCCTATTCAATACGTGGAAGCCCAAAAAAATAATTTAAATATTCTTTTTTAATCCAATATTTTAAATATTTTTAACTCTTATATTGAATGAGGAGCTCACCTAAAAAAGCACAAAGACCACATTGACGATATTCCTTTAGATATTTCATACTCTTGTAATCTTGAAAAAAAAAATTGATTTGAATCAGCCTCAAATGGATGGCACCAGTAGGAGGAAATTTCAACAAAAAATCAACAAATTAAAATCAGTAAGAGAAAGAGATTTCTCAAGTCTCTCCATATTAAAGAAGATATATTCTAACTCTAGTTAGAAAAAAAAGGGGGGGCGGGGGGACATTAATGGGGTATTTGGGTTGTTGAAAAGTTTTGAAAAACTCTGAAGATCTTTAAAAGTTATTTATTTTTTATCTCACTTCACGAATTACGAATCCATAAATTATCTCATTTTGTCTCACTTTTTATCATACCAAACACCCCATAAGATTATTTGAAAATAAATCTTTTCACATTAAGAATCCTTTATTTTTAAAGTATGTTATTTTGATTGTGTAAGGGTTTTACTTACTATTTTATAATAGAGTAGTTGCGTTTATTATAAAATATTTATTTTTTTTAAAGAAATAAAATAATTCTTGCCCTCAAGAAAAAAAAAAAAAAAAAGAAAAGAAAAAACTCACAACTTGAGCTTAGTTTCAGGGGGAAAAATGTTAGCTATTAACAGGATATTTTTTTTATTGTACTTGGGAAAGAGTTTTTTATAATTCATGTTTTAGTATTTTTATTAATTTAACATATTTATTCTTTATTATTTTAAAAATATAAATATAAATTTAATTATTTTCAAATCAAAATTAATAAAAATTCAACATCGGCAGATGATATTTGGGCTGCATTTAGTGGAAAATTGTACCGCAGATTATATTTGTAAACGCACCCAACCACGCGCAGGAAGATTTATTACTATAGGTAATACAAGAATTGCTTATTTTAATATAGTTACATTTACATTTAACTTCGTTTATATTGGGCGGTCTTACGTATATATCAACTCTAAAAATTAGTTGAAGGTGTGAGATTTTTCTTTATACTTATTTATTAATCATCAATCTCTTTTATAATCGATGTAAAAACATCCAAATAATCTCCCCTTCATACATCGAGCCTTGGGTTTTGAAGAGTAATAACCCGTTTTTCTTTATGAGTTGAGATTAATGTTAAACTTAAATTATGACATCAATGTTGAGTGATATTGGGTTTATCTCATATACCATCTCGTCAGCTTATATAAAAGTTTTTCCTTAACCTTTGTACATTATCACAAATGTATAGAATTCTTTTTTTTTCTTTTTACTTTTATTTCAACACATTTATAAAGCGTATATGGTGCTAACAATTAGGGGTGGTCGATTAATCGAACCGTGCCGTGAGCTAGAAAAAAAAAATCGAACCAACCAAATTCAATTTTTTTTCTTTGGTCCGAAACTGAACCATTAACAATAGTGAATTATTCAGAGGTTAACCCTCAAATTGGTTCAATTAACTATTTTAAGCGATTTTTTTAAATAATTGTTAACTTGTAATTAATTAATTTATATTATTATATAATATATTAATATAAGAAATATATATTATAAAATTTATAAATTATATAATATATTTATTTATTAAGAAATTATATAACATATTAATATATAATAAATATATTATATAATTTATATTAATAATAAAATTTAATCGGTTAATCAAATCAACGGTTAATGCATATTAAAAACTAAAATTAAAATCGAAAATTGAATATTTAGACAAAAAAAAAGAAAAGGAAAACTGAAACTGTCAGTTTGATTAATTATAATTTTTTGTTCGATTTGTTTAATTCAGTTCAATTTTTCGGTTCATTGGTTTCGTTTGTTGGGCTTTTTTCAAAATAGGACATTGGAGTGACAACTTTTCAATTTTACCCAAATTGTATTCACATTCTATAATTACCCAATTTTGTATTCACATTCTGTAATTACCCAATTTTGTAACTCACTTTTCACTCTATACCCAAATTCACAAACCTATATTACACTGTGCACTGCAGTGCCGGTTTGGCAGTGCACAGGGCCAAAACGGCACTGCACTGTGCCAAAACGGCACTGCACATGGCCAAAACGGCACTGCAGTGCACAGTGTCAGATCCAAAACGGCACTGCACAGGACCAAAACGGCACTGCAGTACAAATGACACTGCACAGGGCCAAAATGGCACTGCACTGCACAGTGTAAGATAGGTGAGTTACAAAATTGGGTAAGTGTAGAATGTTAATACAATTTAACTAAAATTGAAAAGTTGCCATTCAATAGGGTAAATTTGAAAATTTCCTCCTTGAGCTTCAGTTGCTAGTGCTAAGAGCACCCGTATGCGGCCGTAGTTGACTTCAAAAACTACTCCCTTTGCATCTCTGACAATGACGGCAAATGCAACAGTATTTATTGAAAGCATCGTCACAATTGTACTTGAGCTGGTCCTTTGGTGGAGGTGTCCAATTGTGCGAACAAGGTCAGAAAGATGGAGCATTCTGTAACTTTGTAAGAAAAGATTCCAAGTGATCTTTGGTAGCAATTGAGGCTTTACCAATTATGTATGAGGGAAAAAGAGGAGTGGCATTGAAGACAAAGTCATTTCTAACTTTCCATGTTGCCCAGCAAAGATTAACAACAGAAGAAATTATCTAGTTCCTTATTGGATTACCTTTCAGTCCTAGCAAGATGCTTTCAAACCATTTGCCAAAGGTAGAGTTGCCAGTTGGGTTTAATTTATAAGACATATTGCTGCCAAGCCAAACCAAACCTCTTTCGTTCGTAGACATCTAAAAAATATATGCTCAATAGTCTTATCTTCTGCGTGGCATGTTTGGCAAGTGGGGTCTTTGCTGTACTTTTTTTTTTTTTTTTTGGCCAGGTTTGATTTTGTAGGAAGGAGATTACCAGTAGCCTTCCAAATAAAATGTTTGAGCTTTGAAAGGGCGTTAATGTACCATACAACCTTCCAAAGTTTACAGAAAGGATCTTCCGAAGAGTTGGGATCAAAGTGTTGGGATATATATCCTAAAGTTATATATTAAATGATGAATTAATTTTATTTTAATAAAGAATTATTATTTAATTTATCAAAAATTTCTTTATTATTTATGGATGCATGTATTTCATGTGATGAATGTAATCTTTGATTAATTAATAAACTTGATTTATGTGTATGAAAGTGTTTTATACATAGAAAATATGAATCTAAGTATTGATCAATCTAGATTTTTTCGCAGTCAATAATGAGATGGAGACATCTCAACTAAAAGATTATAACATTTGAGATTTCTATTTGATAGAATAATTTATCTCAATCATTAGAGTAGTGGGCTCTGAATCTAAAGTGTTGGTGTGAAAAATACTGAATGGGACAATAATATGAAATACATCTAAGCTATGCTATTCGCATTGATGTATTTCTTATGTTCACTCTTACCAATTACTCTAAATCCTAAGATAGTGATGGATACTATTTTATGTAATGATGACTTTAATTTAATAAGAGTGAGACTGATTATCATTAGGCCAACACTCCAGTGTTTTGGGAAATTATTACATAAAAGTAGGGAACAAACACTATTAAGAAGGAATTCACAATCTCATTTGAGATAGGATATTATCCATATTAAGAATATTAACTAATCATTAAATTCGGATCCTATCATTTTAATAATATGTTATTAAGATGATGACCAATACAAAATGATTAGAATAATAGTTTTTAAAGTATAGAGAGAGATATTAATTAAATTGGATAGTTTCTTAATTCCAATTGTCTCAATATTTGGTAGATGGGCTTAATTGCAGAACTAAAAAGTGAATAATGTATTTTATGAAATTATTTCAATACACTGGGATTGGAGTTCAATTATACTTTTTTAGTGGAATAAGGCATAATTATTTGGGGATGTATTTGTAATTGTGAGATAATTATGGATAACTTCCTAATTAGCTA
The DNA here is from genome assembly GCA_035590655.1 of Pouteria glomerata. Lineage (NCBI taxonomy): Eukaryota > Viridiplantae > Streptophyta > Magnoliopsida > Ericales > Sapotaceae > Pouteria > Pouteria glomerata. Next base: position 22,862,731 of record JAVXUM010000017.1, on the reverse strand, counting down.
ACTTAAGTTTATTTGCACCTTGGCCCTTTACTCCTACCTATATAGAGGATCAATCTGTTAGGTTACCCACACAACCTTAGATGTCAGAAAAATTCTAAGAAGATCCTAATAGGAAAAAGAGTAAAAAATCTAGGGATTTAAACCGTCATGAAAGAAAAGTTCGAGAAGCTAAGATCAAATCAAGAAACGACAAAAGGTCAGTTTTGTTTATTAATTTGATTTTATTTTTATATTTTAAATACAATTACATAAGGTGTTTATAATTTTTCATACACAATCGATTCAAAAATTTTTTGAAAATCTATTCCGCTACATTCTTGATTCTAACACAGAGTCATGCAACCTTTTTTTATGGAAGGCAAAGTGATAACCAGACTTAACAGAATAGGTACCTTGTTTGGAATAATGCCAAATAAGATCATCCTTGACATTCTTTCTCCAAGATATAGGATGGCAGATATGGCCTTTGCTTCTTCTTTAGTGAACAGTTGTTGAAGAAGGTTATGATCCCATTGGTTACTATCATCAATTATCAGCTCCTTCACTTCGGGGAGAGAACAATTTGAAGCTTTGGAGAAAAGGACTTGAAAAGTATTTGAGGTTGCGATCCATTTGTCTTCCCAAATATGAATGTTTTCACCAGATGTAACATCCATCTTAAGCCAGAGTTCAAGAGGTCTTTGCCAAGGTATAGACTAGACCATGCTTAAGAGGCATAACGGCCTCTTTGTGGATGCAAAGGACTTGACTTTGGAAAATAAATGCCCTTCAGAGTTTTCGCCCGAAGTTGGTTTGGATTTTTAATCAATCTCCAATATTGTTGTGCAAGGAGGACTATATTAAAGCTATCCATATCCCTAAAACCCATGCCACTTGTGTGTTTTAAGGTCTAAAGCTTCCTCCATTTACACCAATTGATCTTGCTTCTATCTTCAAATCCTACCCACTTAAAAGTTTCTCATTGCAGTGTTAACCTAGTTGTAAAGTGAAGTTGGGAATTTAAAACACATCATAGGGTAAGTTATGATAGCTTGGGCCACTGCCTTACTAAGGACCTCTCTTCCAGCAAGAGAAATAAACTTACTCTTGTCCCTTTCCAGTTGGAAAAAAGAACTTACTCTTCTATCCCTGCATTTTGGCAACCATTCTATCCCTTATGAAAGCTAGAGCTTCTCTTTTAAAATTTCCCCAGATTATAAAAAGGCCCAAGCATTTGGACTGGTGTTCCATTGGCCTCGTTCCAAGAAGTTATAACAGCTACTTATAATGAGGAGTTCCTTTGTTCGGAGAAAAATAGGCAAAAGACTTTTGATAGTTTATGGAAAGGCCAAAAGTTTCACTAAATTCATGGAGATTTCTAAGAAGGTGGGAACACTCTTCCTTGTTTGAGGGAAGAAAAAACAATGAATTATTAGAAAAGAACAAGTGATTAATAAGAGGGCAGGCTTTCTTCGCCTTAATGCGAGGTATATTTCCATTCTCCATAGTTTTTTTCACGAGGGAAAACAAAGCTTCAGTTGCAAGAATGAATAAGAAGGGGAGAGATGATCACCTTGTTTGAGGCCACGGTTAGGGAACACTTCACTGATTATTCCTTCATTGACCAGTATGTTGTATTTGTTAGTTTTTATGCATTGTATGATCCAAAGGATCCATAAATCACAAAAACCCATTCTTCTCATAATTGTCTTAAAAAAATCCCAACATACTTTGTTAAAAGCCTTGCACATATCTACTTTGACAGCCATGACAACTTTCTTTCCTTTTTTCTTGTGCCTGAAATGATAAAAAAGCTCATGTGCCACAACAATATTATTTTAGATTTGTCTCCCCTCTATGAATGGAGATTGGTTTTCAGAAATCAATGCGTTGAGTAAGGGTTTTAGTCTATTAGCAAGAACTGTGGATATGACCTTGTAAGAAAAGTAACATAAACTGATGAGTCTAAATTCCCGATAGTTTCAGCGATCTAAGTCTTTAGGATAAGGACAATATTTGTGAGTTTTAGTTCTTTGAATAGAATGTTACTATCAAAAAAGCTTTTTACTGCAAGGGTAAGATCAGATCCCACAGTTTCCCAATAGTGATAGTAAACAAACTAGGGTAAATATTGGGGCCAGGAGATTAAGAGATCCCATTTGGAAGGCAGCTATTTTTTTCCTTAATCACTGTGCAACAGAGTGACACATTCATTGATTCAGTTATTTTGAAAGTAACAATATCAAGAATATGTGAGAAATCCCAAGGATTTGGAGCAGAGTAGTGTTCTTTGAAGTGATTTGTAATTAAAGTAGATATCTTATTTGGATCTTTAGTCCAACTTCTGGAGGGGTCTTTAAGCTGTATAATCTAATTTCTCTACCTCCTTTGGATTGTGGTTAAATGAAAGAATTTTGAGTATTTATCCCCACGTCATAACCATTGAGGTCTGGATCTTTAGTGCCAAAATAGGGTTTCTTTTTCCCATAGGTCTTTTAGCTTGGCCATAAACCCTTCTCTTCAGCTTTCTCTCTGTAGTGCATGGTTCAGTTTGAAGATTGGCAATGGTGGCTTTAATGTTCTCAATGTGTTTTAAGACATTTGGAAAATATTCTCTGCTCCAGCCTTTTAAGGTTTGTTTGTAAGTTTTCAGTTTTGTGGCTACCTTGAACATTCCAGAGCCAGCACAATCCACCTTCCATCTAGCATTAATAGTATCTAAGCATCCTTTGTTGCCCACATAGACTCAAATCTAAAGAGCTTTTGTCATCTTTCCATGAGAAATCTTAGTGTAGGATGATTGGGCTATGATTAGAGCCTATAGCTAGTTCATTTATGACTATTACTTAGGGAAAAGGATCCTCCAATTTGCATCTATAAATGCTTTGTCAATCCTCTCGGAGATGCCATCTTGATTCATTTTGTTGTTGCTCCAAGTGTAAGCTTGACCTTTAGCTTCGAAATCAATTAACCCGCAATCAATGAGCATATTTTGGAAATCCTTGATCCTGTGTTGGTTTGGAATTCTTCCCCCCTTGTTTTGTAGAAATGTCTTTAATCTCATTGAATCTCCTATGCATAACCAAGGAAAATTCTCAGTTGGAGCTATGTTCCTCAGAGCATTCCAAATAAGCCTTTTATGAGCATATGAGGGACTATATACAAAAGAAATTTCCTAACTGATAAAATTGTTGCTGCTAGGTGTATATACATGTACAAGGTTCTGGATAGTAGTCTCAATGATGAGGCTAGTATCCTTATTCCACCAAATTGGAAGGCCCCCTAATTTTCCAATAGGCTCAATATAGAAGTAGTGAGTAAATTTCAAGTATCTTCTGATCTGGTCAACTATCTTAGTTCTATTTTTTGTCTCTATTTGAAATACAATAGAGGGGCAATGGTGTTAAATGCACTCCCTTTAGGCATGAACTGTCAAGGGTCGCTCAACTCCTTGATAATTCCAAGATAGAATTAAGATAGGAGTTGTGGCTGTTTGGGGTCAGCCATCACCTTTTCGTGTGTTTTTTTGTTTGCATCAGCACTTCAATCATCAAGATCAGGCAAGAAAATAATTATGGAATCAAAATTTCAAATGGGAGTTACCTCAGTACTTGACTGCAAAGGAGGATATAAGTTCAGATTTTCTTTGAACTGGAAGTAGTGGGTGTGCTCTGTGTTTGTTCTTATATAAATGTTGTGGGCACTTTTTCTTGAAGGCTTGATTGTTTTCCTATTAAGGGGAATAAGGATATTGGCTTCAACTACGGTGTTAGGATCATAACCCAAGATTTTTTTTCTTTCCTAATTTTGATTTCGAGTTGTAATAGAACTCATCGCCAGCTCCTTTTTCCATTTTATAGAATCTTGATTTTATTCAAAATCATTGGGATTCTTCCTTTTTAGGCTTAGGATTTTGTTGCAAACTACCTTGAGCTTGATGTCGGAATGAGCTAAATTTGGAGTAAATTGCTTAAGAGGGTTTTGTGAGTTTCTTTGATGGGCTTAAATGCAGCATTCTGTTCCTGATTTGGGGGTGGGTTGAAATATGGTTCCAGGCTATTGTGGAAAATAGTTGGGCTTGTCTTCGTTAGACTATCTGGAGGCTCAGTTACATAATAACTTGGGGGGCCTAGTTGGATTCTATAAAATGAAGGAATATTTTCAAATTCCCTATGCCCTGTTTGATTGTCAGATGACCAAGCTGGATTGGATATGAAATCCATGGGGCCCACTCATTGTAGTGTTTGTTTATCTTTTTGCTTGCGGGATTTGTAACGCCACCTGGATGAAGAACGAACCAAAATGCCGGATTAATAATCTCACAAGGGTGGTGGGATTATTAATCCCCTACTTCCGGATTTGTTTCCCACCAAGATCTAAAAGTTCAAAATTATTTTCTTTCATATTATATACCAAATCACATCTTTTATCATATTTTATATTCCACCAACTAAACAAAAAAAAAAAATAATCTTACATAAAAAACTAATCCCATATTATATTAAATTCTATATATTATTCTATGATATTACTTATTCCTCATCATCCAATCCCCCATAACAAACATAGCCTATGTGTATATACTTTGGTTGGTGATCCCCTAATGGCCTTGAGTTTTACTAACATTGTCCCTTAATACAATTCATTCCCTCTACCATGATGTCCTTCTTGTTTAGGTGGCCCTAAGATGTCATGCCATCTGTCTTCTTTCTTTCCACTTCTTCTATTATACTGGTTGTCGGTTTCATCTGTTGTGCTTTTTTTATGTTTGTCTTTACGGACAAAGTCATCCGTCTCTTGGCCTGAGGGAGTAGCTTCATACGCCACCAATTTTTTCACATTTTGCAAATTACTATGGTCTTTTTGATGCTAATTAGGGTTGGATGTATTCAATCTGCTATTCAGAGCTTTTATCTTAGGACTAAAAGGCCATAGAGGGCCTTTTTGAGTGTTTGAACTAGTGCATTCATTATGGTTGTGACCAATTCTTCCACAAGTAAACAAAAATTTGAGAGACTTCTGCGTTTAAACTTGACCCATGTCCCATGTATCCTCCTTACATGCTCTTTTGAGAATGAAGCCCTTACGGAAGGGTTTTTCAATGTTAATAATAACTTTTATGTGTAAGCAGGAAGACACAAAATCAAATTCTATATCCATTCGATCAATCTTGAGCAGATCTCTAACGATATTTGTGACTTTCTGGCCTGAAGTGGGAGGCCATGGATTTGTATCCAGAAGGGACTTTTAGAAAAGTCTATTTCCGCCACAGTGCTATGGGTCTCCTATTTCTGCAAGACCAACAGTCCACTCATGATGGACTAGGGACCTAGGTTTAAAATTTTAGCAAATCCTCATCTGTTTTGAAAGCAAAGTCGAAAATATTGTGGCCTATTCCACAGATCGTAAAACCTCATTTTTTTTTTCTTGTTTTTCAAAGTAGCGAGTAGAATATTGTTTATCCCTCTCTTGTTAATAAGCTTTGATGAGAGCATTTTCCCTATTAGGAATAAATTATTATTAGTTGTAGAGCTTTCTTCATCTTCGTTTAGCTCAAGAACTAGTTCTGGGCTTTCTTCTTTATCTCACATAGTGGTTTGAGACGGGAAAAGATTTGGAGAAAGGGGTATGTGGAATAGAGCCTTAATGTGAAGGTAAACCTGTGTTGGTTTTTATGAAACTGTGAGAAGGTTTGTTGATAAAAAATAAAATTAAAAAAAAAAAGATGACTAGTGTTTTGAAAAATAAAAAAGGTTAAGTTTAAAAGAATTCAGAAGGAATTTTCAAGTAGGGAAGGACAATCTGGACATAAGCTAGAGAGAAGTTGTGCCACTGTAGCTTTTATTTATATAACAAATTTGATTAATGATTTGATATTTATATAGGTGTCAATAATAGACTGTTTTGGGTGGGACTCGTCCATGGCTTTAGGCACGGAAGAATACTAGTTAATTACCAATGTTAACTCACGTGCATATAAAAAAATTAAGTTTGTTTTTCCTATTAAGAGTACTGTATATATTTAAAAAACAATCTATTGTGATTTTTTTTTTTATCATATTAGACTTTTGTGTGTATCAAAAATACAAGAAAAATGTAAAATATAGTTCAGATAATCTGATATCATTATAGGATTTGATTGTCAAATTTAAAAATTGTATTATTTTTTTTTTTAATTGAGATTTGGATTTGGATGGTAATGGGAGAATACATGAAATGTGAGGGAAACCTGATTGTGGGCCCATTAATTTAGGGCTTTAGGTCCACCTAATTCCAAGCCCAAGCCCATTCCAACCCTCCCCACAAAAATGCTCCTCCCGCTCTTTTCATCAGTGCGAATTCAGGAAAGCCCCCCTTTCACGCAGACACACACACACACTCTCTCTCTCTCTCTCTGAGCGGCCGATCAGACCCAAAATAACCGGAATGAGGGAAGAAGAGATAGAGAAGCTCAGGGGTGTGGTTAGGGACTGCGTGAGCAAGCATCTATACTCGTCGGCGATCTTCTTCGCCGACAAAGTCGCCGCTCTCACATCGGACCCCGCCGACATCTACATGCAGGCCCAAGCGCTCTTCCTTGGTCGTCACTACCGACGTGCCTTCCACCTTCTGAACGCCTCCCAGATCGTCCTCCGTGATCTCCGCTTCCGCTACCTCGCCGCCAAGTGTCTGGTGCGCCGCGCCCACTCTCCCTATGTGGTCATACAGAAATTTAACTTTATCCATCTGACTAAAGTAACGGTGTTAATTATATGTTACATTGTATGAAAATTTAGCATCTATATTTTTAACTCGATTTGCCCTTGAGTGGTTGTAACATTATTCTCACCGGAAAAAAAAAATGTTGATTGACTTACATTTAGAAGCATAGCACCCAAAGTATATTTATTTTTTCTGTTAGCTTCAAAAAGTATAGGAGCTCGAGTATCTGGGGTTTCTGGGACTTTTGTGAGTTGACACTAGTCTAAGGGGAGCTAAAGCTGAAAATATGCCAGCTTTGCTCTTTCAATTTGCCCGGAATTGCCCATTTCTTTTTTGATTATCCAAAATTTTAGAGATTTAGTTGGAAATGTAGCTATTATCGCTATTTTTTTTCATTTTATATCCAAATTGATTGAAGTTTTATTCAAAGATTTTTATTTTCTTGCAAATGATGACTGGCATCTTTTTTGCTGTATCATTTCCTTATCTTACCTGCCTTTTTTTGTTGTTGTTTTCAGCTACACGGATCTTCTCAGATCAACAACCCTTTATCCCAACAAATTGAAACTAGATGGGTCTTTGGATTTTATGTAAAGCCATTATATTGTTGTTATTTTAAATGGAAAAAACCATAAGTTGATTTGAGTTTTAACATATGGGATGCCTGTTGATTCTGTGTTCCTTGGCATGAATCTCAAGGGGCATTGTCAATTTTGTTAAAATCTCGATTTAAATCTTAAAATCTTACGATTCTAAAATTTTAAATGAGAAAACTTGTTTGATCTTATATAAAATCTTAATGGGGGTAAAATAGATAAAATCTTTATTTTGGAATATAAAATCAATAAAATCTCAATTTTATATGCGATTTTACTGATTTTAAAAATGAAGTGAATTTTTTGTAATTTTGTCAAATAAAATGCACTTTATGGTTTTTTTTTGAAGTAATATGCTCCAACTAACATGATCTTGCCTACATGGATTAACGGAGGATATGGTTCTCAATAGATTTGATTGGTGTCGTCAAATCCATATAGCTGATCCCATTTAGTGGGAAAAGGCTTGGCTTGGTTTGGTTTGGTTTGGTTTGGTTTAATATGCTCAAACTATTTCACTTGTTATTTTTTTTTGCAGTTTTTTTTTTTTTTTTATTCTATAATACTATTATTTCCTATGCTATACCAGTTGATGACCATATACATTGTTCTATTGAATTGACTACCATAGTAATGTTACTGGAAAGATGATTGGAAGGGAAAATTCGCAAGTCATGGGTGGGGAAACCCTTGTTATAGCTTTATGGGATTGATTCCTTTCACTTTGTATGCCAATAATGCTACTACTATTCCATTTTGCATCATATATAATGAATGATAGAATATTGACAAGTTTTTGCGGCATTGGATTGATCTATTATTTTGAAAGTTAAAGTTTGTGGATTGCAATACATTTGTTTGCGTGCTAGCTTTTTTTGTGCTTAAGCACTATTAGACTATTTTGTCCGAGACGAGCAGCCCCATCTTAAGTTTACATAATTATGTTGGGTTTACTGTGTTTTTTTTTTTCTTTATTTATTTGTTTAAATGTTGTCTTCACTCCTCTGTTCTTTTTTTATTGTTTAAATAAAATATATGAGCAGGAGGAATTAAAGGAGTGGGATCAATGTCTATTAATGCTTGGTGATGCTAAAGTGGATGAGCAAGGGAATGTTAATGACGTGAAGGATTGCAATGTTATGTACTTGGACAAAGATGGGGAAGATCGTGAAATTAATGTAAGAGTTATTCCTTTATGATACTTGCTAAGAGCTAGTAAATTATTCCACCTATGGCATCCCCGAATTTCCCATTGTTAAGTGCTCTAAATCTTTCCTTTTAAAGATTTGGAATACACATTTTCTATTTTGGCGAGGCTAATTATAACATTAATGTAAAGAAATAAAATCTTTAAAAATGGGTTAAATATGGATCGTTATAGAGGTTAGAAGAAAAAGAGTTCCTCTATTCCTTTGTCTCTCGATTTGCTAACAATTAAATAAAATGTGGTACCTCGCTTGAGAGCAGGAGAAGTACCGTTTCAATGAAACCAATGGACATTGACAAGTAGACGTGGTGGCAAAGGGCCCTTCTCGGTCCTTCATCAAATGGTCATCGATGAAGGAGATCCTAATAAGTTTATAACAACTGAATTCTCTCTATCTACTAAAAGGCCTTCTAAAACTGTGACAAAATTGGACGATATCTTAAGGGATGGAGCAGCCTAAGTGTTACATAAAATATGTACTTAAAATTCAAATTTTTAATATTGATTCTTAGCTTGGAAGCATATATAAGAAGTAGAATGTGTGTGGGTGGTGGGGGGTAGGTGGATTGGAGAAGTCTAACCTTTTCAGGAATAATGTTAACTACTGAGAATGGCGAAGTCTGGCGGAGTCATCGGAGTACTGCGGAGGGATGAGAACCATCACAATTTAGAACGTGCGAGAGAGGGAGAGTATAATATAGGTGAAGGTGATAGAATGGCGAATGCTTGATGCCGGACCCTCCAGAGGAAGAGGGTTATATAGGTGAGGAGGGAATCCTTTTAGGCAGGAGTTAAAGGTTTGAATCAGTTAGGAAGATGTTCAGCCTTGACTTGGTGCGCCATAATGGGATCAGGATTCGCCGCATGATTTTCTCTCTAGATTGGTTGGGTGAATCCCCAACGGTCCCCTGATTCTAGGCTTTGTTTGCGAGTTTAGGGCGGAAAAGAAGAGAAAAGAAAATATTATTTAGAAGAGAAGAGAAAAGAAGAGAGATGATTCTATTTTTTTTGCTATTTGTTTGTAAGTTCAGGAAAAAAAAAAAGAATAATAACTTTCTTTCTCTTTGTTTATGAGTTGAGAAGAAATAGAAGGAAAAGAATAACCATTCTATTTGTTTGTAAATTTAGGTAAAAAAAAGAATAATAACTCTCTTTATTTGTCAATAGAGAAGAAATGGAAGGAAAGGAAAGGGTAAATGTTTATTTACCATTAAATCATTTGAAAAATTGTAGTGTAATCAATCTATTTAGCCTTAGGACTTATTTGTAATTTACTTTTCTTATTCTTTATTTTATAGGCAAATATGTCATTTTGAAAATTTCATTAATTTACTTTTCTCTTCTCTCCATTTCTTCCCACTTTTTGCAAGATGAACATTTTAGAGTTTTAATCTTCCAATTTCTTTCCATTTCTTTTCTTTTCTCCCCTAAAAAAATTCACAAACAAGTTGTTGATTCTAAAATATTTTCTTTTTTGTCTTATTTTCTTTCCATTTCACTCCATCCAAATGAACTATTAGAGATAATTTTTTATATTGCAAATCTTTGATCACATAAAATTTTATCTATGCTAAACAAAGGAGCTGATCTTACCTAGTCATGATGTCTTTTATTTCCTAGTCATGATGTCTTTTATTTCCATGCCATCAGCACACAATACCGAATTCTAAATGTGAATGGTACCCATTCTGTTGATTCTTTCACTAGATAATTTTATTATTTGGATGAATTGACTTTTCTTTCCTAGGCTAATAATATTTTGGGAAATTTGGAAAACAAAAGCATGGATATATTTTTATGAGATGGTTATAAAATCAACTATGCTTTGTGGAACAGAGTGTTGGGCCATTAATAAGCAACACTCTCATAAGATAAGTATAGTGGAAATGAGGATATTAAGATAGATTTGTAGTAATACAAGAAAAAATAGGATAAGAAATAAATATATTTGAAAAAAAGTTGAGATCATACCAATAGAAGAGAAGTTGAGAGAAGGTTGTTTAAGATAGTTTGGTCATGTTCAACGTAGACTTGGGAAGGCCCTAGTACGGAATAGTGAGTCAATTTAAGTAGAACGAGCATATAATGCCCCAAATTATCATAACCTGAGAACATGTGTTAATTACATGCAATCATAAATAATCACAATTCATAACCCAGCATCAGAGCCAACCACAATATTCGGAAAACCAGCTATCATAAATAACAAGTGTACAATCCCAACCACTAGCTGGCTAATTGTTCTCCATATAGAACTTGGGCTCAACCTAACCTAAATAACCCAATCACAAGTCTAAACAAAAGCAATTCAACTCTGCCTTATCATTGAGGGTAAACTCAAGTGTGAAAATAACTAAAATCTTTGTCCAGTGGGTCCAACAAACTGCTCATGCTCTATGGTACTCGGACCTGCTATGTCAACTATAGGAGAGTGAACACTGAATTACGTGTGCTCATTATACTACATAAAATTAAAATGTCCTAACATACCATTATCGTGAATCATGGTAATATAATCAATTGTTAATAAATAGAGTGATAAAACTATATCATTAGTTTATAATCCAAAATAATGTATAATAACCAAATCTCAACCATATTCATTTGTCAAAACACATATGGTTTGCCCTTTCTTTAGATGTTGCGATTAAGGCGTTACTATCTTGGTTGTCATAGCTAGTTTAGACAACAACTATATCATTCTCAAAATTTCCCATTCCCTATGCTTAACAAGAAGTGATAAAAAAAAATCTCTCCAAATTTGGGTTATATACCATTTAAGTGTGAAAAATCAGGGTTTAAGGATGCCTTTGTACAAATATAGGAGGTGGGATAGGTTTTTTCCTTCAACTCTCCCCTCCCAATGCTTACAATTATTGTTACTACAGTGGAAATCTATTTTTACCATATATAAGTTTTGTGAAGGAGATTAGTGATGCTTCTCTATGTGACTTTTTTTTTATTTTTTATTTTTCCTTTTTTTGATCGGTAAATAAAGAAATCGCATTTAAAGGCATCAAGGTGATGCCAACTGTTTACACATAGATCATCTAACAAACAAAAGTCAAAACATCGACACATTCTCATTGAGATGTATCAAACTAAAAATATCTGGCTTAATACCATTGCATAGCCATCCATACAAGTGTGACAAAAAAAATACCCTTCAATCTACATGTGATTATTTTTGTATCTTGCGAATTTCTTATATTCCTCTCCCCCATATAATCGAAGCTATACAAAAAGGTATTAGCCACCACGCCCACCTCTTCATCTTATGGATTCTAGCTAGCTCTCCTGCAAGACTCTTGGCTTCCCACGAGAACACCCATTTCAACCCTTAACCAAACAAAGTCAACTTCCAAAACTCCCTAGTCTATTTGCAATGCACAAATAGGTGATTTATGAACTCCCTTTCACATTCACATAAAATTCATGTCCTCTGCGTATTCTAATAAACCAATCTGGATGTAAAAGGTCTCCTCTTAACCCACTAAGGAATCTCATATATTGAATCATCGTTCACCCTTACCATCGTCGGAATTCTGTGTCTGTCCCCTTCACTTGCAGTTTAGCCCACTAGAAATGTTCCCTTGCCTTCACTGTGTCACCAACTTCAATCAAATCTCCGCACAACTCCCTTCTTTGACCATTTCCTTGCCTTAGAAAAATTGGCAAGTTGAGGACCCTTACCCACACAAATGTAGGTTCCCACTTCTCTCTTGAACATACCCCTCACTTTTGCAACCAATCAAGCGAAATGGCATAACCCTTCAATCTTCTTCTCGTTAGTTGAGCTTTTGTCGTAGCTTCC
>JAVXUM010000017.1:22835765-22850378 GCA_035590655.1 Pouteria glomerata | reverse complement strand
GATCGGGTTTAAATCAGATCCAGATCCGATCCGAATCCAATAATAGTAAATTCGATTCAGATATGAAAGTAGTCAGGTTTGATCTTGCAAAATTCAGATCAGATCCATATTCTGGGGTTTGATCCATTTTGAAAATTAAGGTTTTTTTTTTTTTTTTTTAAATCATTATTTCATAAAAAAGAATATGTATATTTTATTCAATTTATATATAGGCATATATTTCTGTTAAGACATGCAAAAAGAAAATAATCCATTCCTTCATAATCAACCATAAACTAGACACTAAATTTGGAATGTACATAGGCAGAAAAACCTTCAATTGGCCTCATTTTATGATATAGAGAAATATTTGTATATATAAATTATATTATAGATATATTTATTATTGCAATACTTCGATTTTCAAAATGTCAATCTAATTTTTCTAAGATTGTTAATTTATAAAATATAAAAATACCCATATAACATTATAGGAGACATGGATTTTAGTAATGAAAGGATTCTAAGCCAAAAAGTAAAAATTCGTTTATTGCTTATCAATGATATTGTCACAAAAAATTATAATAATAGATGTGATACAAAAAATGAACAATGATAATAATTATTTTCGTAACAAAATGATAATATAGTAAAATAGTCAAAATGATTGATTTTATTTGTGCATAAATTTTCTTATTTTTAAATATTTTTAAAATTTTTATTTTTTCTTTTTAAAAATAATGGCTTTGGCTGATCGACTGGATTTAGATTCATTGGTCCTTGAACCCAACGGTTCTCATGGATTGAATTGGGTGGATCTGGTATAATATTGTTGGATCTGGTCCGGGTTGGATCTAGAGCAAATTCGGCCCATTAATAGGCCTATTTTTCACCCACTCCTGTACTTCCCCAGTATTCATCATCATTGGTTTCTACCTCCCCTGCTATTCTAACCAAACACCTCTCCATGAATTGTTGGCTTTCTTTGTAGATTGGTTTATCCAATTTCAGACTACGCTCCTCCCCTTAAACCTTCTACCTTACACCTAAATTGGATCTTAGGCCACTCTTGGATTGTTGTTGCCCAAGCATATGACTTGTTATATACCCTCGTTGGTGCCGCCTCGTCTCCTGGGTCGAACTCACTCAATATCTCTGCAAAGAAGACCCACCCTCTTCCACTATCTCTGGAACACACAGCCCAAATCGCATTATGGCGTATCTTGTTTTTTTTTATTTTTTATTTTGCATGGGATATGATTAGGATACGAGAAGGATATTTTTGAGATACGGACGGGGTTCAAATATAATATTTCAAACTTTATTTGGGGATAAAATTGAAATGATAATATTTAATGAGGGGTCAAACAATAAATAATTAAAATATAACTTAATACAAATCCTAGAAAACCTAAGACGTGATCAACGAAGATTTTAAAGAATGGATTTTTATTTTGAATGGTTTTGTTTTCATGCTTTATAATTTTTATTTATATAATGTTTGGTAGTATATAAATGCTATATTTAAAAATATTTTAAATAAAATATATATTTTATTTTATTTTTTTGCCATATTTTTGCCATGTCTGTATCCTTATTTTTTAAAAATTGCCATATCCTGTATCCATATCTGCTCCTCGTATCTGTATTTGTGCTTCGTAGTCATTGTTTGATGTGAGAATTTGAGTTCAATTTCCCGATATCTAATGCACAATAAACTTCCGACTCTTTTTTTCTTTAATTTTATTTTTATTTATTTATTTTTATTTTTATTTATTTATTTTTATTTTTATGGAATACTAAGGCCATGCTTGTAGAAATAGTTGTTGTCCCTCTACTCTCTGTTTCATCAAAGAGTGACTGTTGTAGACATGAATGAAGCATGCTGCAGCTAAATAAGTCATTGCAACATCTAAAAGTTATGATCTAGAAGTTGACATATAAATTATTGGACGTTTATTGGGGTTGGTTGGAGCCTTATCATTGTACTCAACCCTCTCGAGCTCCCTTTGCTTTTTGAGAAATCTGTTTTGTAACCCCCATTATTCTAGATAAGATTATGCCAAAAGAAGGAAAAAGTGATGTGATGTGTAAACGTCTCCTGTTGACAAATTGCTCTCTCACTCATACAGTGTTAGCATTAATTTGATCAATTATCTACCTATCTATTGCTAGCCCCAAGTTTATGAGGATTCTAGTGTCTGTTATTGATTGCTAAACTTGCATTGATTTGATGAGGTGTGATATAACGTAGTGCTTACATTTGGTATATGATCTATTGAGTTTAGCGGTAATATTTCTATCAAATTGAAGTAGAGGCATTACCTAGCTCTTAGTTTTGGTGGGGCGGGTTAGGAGATTTGGGAATTAGTCCCACTGAAGGTTGGGATATGTCACGCCCCTAACTTAAATTGTCTGGGACGGACAGCATGGGAAAATAGGGACTAATAAAAACAAATAAACCCTACACCAATGTCAAGTCATAATACAATAACATTCATCAGAACAACTACATTCGTCCCTCATTCCCATATTCAATAAAAATGCAACATATATCATCATAATCAATGGGACCCACAACCCGGGTCGCACAAATACAATACTAGAATCTCACGAAATATTAAATATTCCTCAGGTTAAACCATCGGTCAACTCAACTCGGGATGCTCACTGCTTTGCCTCCCTGTATCACCTGCAATATGGATGGGATGAGCTAACTAGCCCAGTAGGTAGGATAGTGCAAGTGTGCACCAATGTACAGATTTATAACACAAAATATATGCACAACAACATAACATAAGCATGCATATCTCATGCAATGTAATAAAAAGAAATGTCATGGCCATGCATCCTATTTCTCCATCTATCCTCAACCTTATTCTAGGACGGGTGACACTTAGCAAGGTCTTCGGCCAAGACACGCGCGGTCATCAAGCACACCGTTTCAGCGCTCACGGCAAACGCATATACATATATATATATATATCTCATATTTCTGTGGGGAACCAAGTTACACCTCAACAGGTGTAAGACTCAGGGGTTCCGAGTTACACCCCCTAGCCCTTCCGTTAGATAATCGAGTTACATCTTTAGTCAGGCATCTACCTATCTCAAGCAGGCATTTGCTTACCTCAAGCAGGTATCCGGCTGCAGTCCGGAGAAATCATAAGGTCCACAAACCCTATTAACGTCCCAACTCCGCATGACTAAGCTCTAGTCACGTTTATATAATCTGGGGATCATCCGGTGTTATCAAATTCTTATATCTCATGTTTATCAAAATTCATATATAACACACGTGCCTCGGCACGTCACATAAATATGTGGCACACTCGACCAATCCATATAATTCATTTTCACTGGATGAAACCACCCCAATCCTAATGCACATGATATGCTCAATCATGAAATTTAAACATTAACTCAATATAAAAACGTATTCACATTCATCTAACCTATAATTTGAAATGCATTTAATGCTTATAAAATGCATATAAACATGTTTAGGGTCTAAAACAAGTATCAGGGGTTCAAAACTAACCAATCCACACAAAGTGGATCTCGGTCGTCCGGATGCCCAACCGTCCGGACGCCCAAGACCTGGAACCCCAACTGGTTTGTCCAAACTCTAATCCAACCTTGTTTTCCTCCAATCCAAGCCTCGATTTCACCCAAAACTCAAATAGAACTACTCCCACATATATATATCATGTTTATACAACTTTAATTCAAGCAATAACTCAAAAATATGCAAGATCCATCAACGTATATGCATATATATATACACATAGATACATATATATACATTTATATATAATTTTCTTCACATCTAACTAAATCATGCATATATATATACGAAAATGCTCCTTACAACGTCTAGAACACGAATCTAAGTCTCACCTACCTCGAATCTAAAGAGAAATGGAGAAAATCGCTTTGAACTCTAAACTTCAAACTCTGATTTCTTCCTCCTCGCTTTGAATCTCGTGAAACGGGTTGCACCATGACAATTACGGCGTTGAAAACTCCCTAGATCGATTATTCTTTTGCTCTGGAACTCTCTCTCTCTTCTTTCTCTCTCCTCTTTCCTCTCTCTCTCTGTCGGCTGAACTGGAAACGGAAAGGAAGGAAAAACGAAAAAAAGGAAAGGAAGGAAGAAAAGAAAAGAAGAGGAAAAGATGGTCGGGCCTTTGGCCCACTTTGTCCAACCCAATATCGCTTCGGGCTCAACCCAGCTCAGGAAAAATATGATAATCCATTTAAACTCGATTTAAATATTTCATTTATACA
This sequence comes from Pouteria glomerata, assembly GCA_035590655.1. Classification (NCBI taxonomy): domain Eukaryota; kingdom Viridiplantae; phylum Streptophyta; class Magnoliopsida; order Ericales; family Sapotaceae; genus Pouteria; species Pouteria glomerata. The sequence continues at coordinate 22,846,109 of JAVXUM010000017.1, read as the reverse complement.
AAATAATACAAAAATATCACAAATTAAAATACCGGGTGTTACAGGATACCTCTAGTATAAAAAGAACGGTTGTTGCTTGTTGAAAAACATGATAACATGGTTGTTTGTTTATGTACATTTTGCATCAGATTTCATCTGCTATATGTTTTTTAAGAGGCAAGGCATATGAAGCTTTGGAAAATCGTGCCCAGGCTCGGCAATGGTGAGTTCTAAACTGTCCTGCACAATGATTCAATATTAGGACCGTTGTAATGGTTTATTAGCAGTTATTCATAAACACAAATGCATATACTTGTTTCAAAGTTTTTGGATATTCTTCATTCCTAGTTGTACACTAACGATTTGACATATACTTTGGTGCGGAATGATATTTATGTTTGTATGGATTTAAAGCAAGCAAACACCTAAGTTGCTTGAGAAAGTGTTCCTTTTTTAGTTGGAGAAATGGAATTACTTTGAATATGGTTATGCAAGTTTCTAGAAGTTCTATGCTAATTGTGGGAATTTATTGATCAGTGAAGAAAAATAGGAACATGTTCTGAAAAATGCTTGAAATAAAATAAAGTGCTTCATTTGTTCAAAGCAATGAATTTTGCTCAAATGCAAACGGTATGTTCTGTAATTTTGTAAATATTCTTAAATTTTGCACAATGTGTTGGCCTAGTTAGCAGCCATAGGATGGCTGAACATGGTTCAAAATATTTGCAACTATAGACATCAAACACAAAAACTGCACTCAAAATAGAGTATAAAAAATCCATACTCAACCAATATAAGATCAAATTTCGATAATAATGGAAGAGAATGAATTCTTGATCAAATGAAATAGTGATAACGAATGCTTGCAATAAATATAAGGAGTATAAGAGAAATGAGAACAAACACATTTATTGTGGTTTAGCTTCAACATTAGTTTACATCCACTCATCCAGCTCTTTTTTGAGATTTTTCACTATTCATTAGTAGTTTTATATCAATTTGTTGAAATAGATGTTAACACACCTTTAGGCCAAGCAATTTGGTCCAAAACAACACTCATAACAAATTCCCCTGAAAACAACCTTTGTTTTGAGTTATGAAGTAAAATTTTTTCGAAAAGATTCTGGTAATCTCTCAATAAAAATATATGAGGCATGAATCATGGAAAATGATTTGCAACTGTCAAAGGTCAGTAGTCCTCCCCTACAATAGGTAGAATAGTTCTATCAAAATTAGGATTACATATTAAGTTCATGAGATTTGAATATGAATAAAATTAGGGGTTGAAACTCAAAGAACATGGATTTTGATTTGGGTCTCTCCTTTATTCTTTAAATAAGTTGGGGTAAAGACTCCCATTGTTGCCTTGAATTTGTTGGAGTTCATTTAATACTTTTTTGTCCGTTGAAGTGTTATCAAGGCCCGAACCAAGGCTTATGAGATGGGAAAATGGGACTTGCAATACAAGAAATGAATAAATAAAATATATTTGACACACAATCATAAACAGAAGAGGCGAACCACTACAAATTAGTAGCCTTGGTTAATGGTGGTACAATACAAGTATAACTTGCATTAGAGTTGTAAAACAATATACGCCCCTTACTCCTATCTGGATAACAACATATATAATATAATCCTACAATATAATTAAATAATGACACCACAACAACATCACATTGTACAATAGTTAAGCTACACGACTATCCAAAATCAATACAAATAGTGGGAAATAATAATCCTTGGTGGTAAGCCATACTTGAAAAATAGTAAGGGTGCGTTTGGGAATTTTTTTTTTGTTTTGCCATTAATGTAATATAAAATATAGAGAATGTTGTCCGGTTAAAAATATTTCTCAAAATGCTGTTATTGAAAATGCAATTTAATAATGTGTTTTCTCTAAACCTAAAACGTAGTTTCATCTTGTGTTTTCCTAGATTTTCGGTCCTACAAGAATGCATTATCATTTTGCGTTTTCCTATATTTTTGGTCCTAAGACAATGCATTATTATTTTGCGTTTTTACCCAAGTAGAAAACGCGATTTGATTATGTGTTTTTTGCAAAATTCATTTGCCTGGAAAGTGCATTATCAAAATGTACTTTTGTCCTCACTGAAAAAAATGCATTATGATAATGTGTTTTCTACACTGAGTAAAAACCTACTCAAACTTGTTATTCGTCTATCCTATTGACCTGCACAAATTGCTCGAAAGCACCAACATCTTCAGTGAACTAACACATAAATCAGTAAGATGCTGCAACAATTTACATACGACCTAAAAAGAAAAATACTAAGTTATCAAATTCAAAAAATATGACAAACATGAACCTCATGGTGTTCATGAGAAGCAAAATGCACGACGACAACATAAGTTTATAAACAAAGTAAGTTATGATAACAAAAATAAAAGCTGAAGAATGTAAACTAAGCTTTAAAAATGCACATTGGCAGAATTGCAAAATGCATACACTAAGTTTTTTGGAAAAAAATAACAAAAAAAAAAAAAAAAAAAAAAAAGAAAAACATTACATTAACATATTTTCTTTACAATAATATATTGTTTATGTGACAACATTACGTTTAATATTGTTTGAAACAATATCAAAACGAGCAATCATATTTCCAAAACAAGTGTAGTAGATGCCTACTGCATCCTACAACTAGACATTCTCCTAGTACGTGCAGGGTTCCTCCTAAGGTCGAGTCAAGGGCGCAACAAGCTGTGATTGAGCAGGGGGGTCATCGGGCAATTGGATATGGTTTTGGAGGCTTTATGTTCGTGTCATAATGAGCCATAGCTTTCTTTCAAACGTACTATGATGCACTGTAATGTTAGCTGTGTTGGAGGTGATATGCTGGCATTAAGAACTAAAGGCGTAGCCTACAATGACGGTGACTGTGTAGTGTCCACATCATTTATGATATGGTGTAGTTGTACCTACTAGCTAATGGATCACATGGATGAGCATTAGATGATGGTGGCCCGGTAGAAGTGGATGGTCTTACTCTTGCATATGTGGATGGTCTCACTCTCGTAGATGAGGTTGTCTAACCTTAGGAGAGGATGATGGTCTTGCGGCCCTCTCAACCTTTGCAAGTTGGTACTCCTCTTCTGTGGCTACGGTCGTCCTACGCCTAATGCTTCTCATTGTCTTCACCAAGCATTGGGCCTCCTTCCAATCTCTACAACTTAAGATATCTATGGCTATCTGAGTAGCTTTGATTGCAGTGTTGAACTAGTAGCCAGGAAGTGATCTATGCTTGACAGAGGCAAAGAGTCCTTTTCCGACTTCAACGTTAGACAAGAACTTTTGGGTTCACAGTGTTTGACACACACAGGATCAGAGTTGATGCTCTGATACCATGTGAAAATTGAATAAAATTGAAGTGAATACCACACACCCAATTGGGTTCATGTGTGTTAATTTATACATATTCAAAAATGACTATACAGATTTTATATGGTCTAAATATATCCCCTACAATTAGTATACATTATTACTATAATTAATATATGTTAACACTACTCATTTTTTGCGTTCTTTATCTCTCACACGCTCGCGTGCTCATGCGTGCACACGCTCTTCCTTTATTTTTCTCTTTACTAGTTGAAACTTTTCATGTTATTCATATGCCGATTCCTTGTCGTTTGAAGTTTAAAGATCTCCAGCATATGCACATTAGCTATATTGTTAGGAATTATATTAGTCTACCTATTTGTTTCTTTTTTTTGGTATGTACCTAATTTGAATGTGTGCTAGCTTGTCTCAAACCTTGAACCTATGTCCTTACGGATGATGGAAGGTACCATTCCACAATTGTCAAAAATAGTTGTTCTATCTTGAACGCTTTTGATTTTCGAGACAAAAAGTGCAAGAACCTGTTTCAACAAGGATAAACTGCATTTATTACCCTTTTAAGTAGTGCCAAAATTATGGTCTAGTCCCTCATTTTGTGACTGTAACAAGAATTAGCCTTGGACTGTTAACTTATACCTAGATATCATTGTCTTCCTTTTATCAATAATCATGGTATAATTACATGGAATTTTGGCATTCTGTTGTTACATGATTTAAGCTTTAGGGATTGACCATTGTCCCCTTAATTTATATACCACTTTTTGCCCTTTAATTTCAATGTGGTCCTTGAAATTTAATTGCATTGGACGTACTCGTTATGTTATAACTTTCGATCAGATTTCAATTAAGGCCTCTATTATTTCTTAAATGTTGAAATCATGTAGAGTTGATTATTAATTTTCTTACTGGAAAATGTGTTGGGGATTTTATTTTAAGGAGAGTAACTGAAGGCAGTAGTATTGATTGGTTTTTTTGACATAAGATGCAATTGCCAATTTGTTACTTGTGTTCGCATGCATGTGTGTGAGAGAGTATAATTGCTTTGAGTTTCATTGATTGAGGTGGTGGGTAAAGAGCCGGATTTCAACATTTATTGTCTTTCATTGAGCATACGGAGGTTTAATTTTTTTGGTTTAGTTTGTCCCTTTCTTTTGTAAATGGGTGGCATCCCCTTGATGTTTCTTATTGATATATCTCTTATATATAAAAAATCAAAAAGGGGGTGGGATAGGTGGTGATGAGTTAGAATGAGAACAGAGGTCATGTTGATTATGGGTTTTGTTAATACAATTCTTGTAGTGATTTTTTTAGAGGGAAACAAAAAAAGATGAAACATGAAGTTAATTTTCAAGGGCAAAAAGGAAGATTAAACTTGGAGGTTGGGAGTGTGTCAGATTAAGAGCAAAATGGTAGGATGGATGATGATGAGTTAGAATGGGAACAAAGCCACGATAAATTTGGTGGTGAACTTTGTTTTGAGGAAGGAAACAAGTGAGTACGGAAGAGAGTTTTCAAGGGTAAAAAAAAGAGTTGAAAATGGGAGGTTGGGAACTGGTAGTCAAATTATGGGCAAAATGTTCAATATAATAAATTATTATCAATTTAACGGTGACCATTGATGGGCTGGCAACATTTCAGGTGGAAATTCAGGGTAGACATTTTGCAATAAAAAAATGATAGATAGTAAAATTTTTGTATAATTGTAGTATGATAAATGTAATTTTACTTCATTTGTTGTTCTTTAGTTTTGAAATGGAAAGTAGCCTATAGGCTTGGCTTGTGACTTTGTTCTTTGCCCTTGGTTTCCATTCCATTTTGTACTTTCATTTTTATTTGTTGTTTTACTTCATTGCTTCTGTTAGTGGCTTTGTTTTAACACCAACACCAACACCCCCCCAAAAAAAAAGTTATTTAAAATATATCTACTTTTCGGTTCAAGGATCTCATGTTTATATAAATGTGATTTTTTAAGGTACAAAGCTGCTATCAAAGCCGATCCCTTATGCTATGAGGTATTTATAGAAGCTTGAGTTTGTGTGTGTATGTGTGTGTGTTCTATGAACTGATTTATTAGAATTATTTTTAACTTCTGACTTAAGATTTGTCAGTAGGGAATGCTGCTTATTGGCTTAGAAAAGGGCTCAATTTTCCTAATCTAATAGATTGTCCTTAAAGAATACTCAAGTCTTTTAAATTTTCATTTATTGCCAAACAATTTCATATTTTAACCTTCTGTAGTATAATTATATGCAACCATTTTTAGCGAAAATTTATTGGAATTTATTTCCTTTCCCAAGAAGTGATCTTCATATTTAGCTAAGAAGTATGGATATGGATACAGGATACTGTACGGTCACAGACACAGATACAAAAATTTAAAAAAAATGAGGATAGTGACACGGTGGGGATATGACAAAAAAATTCAAATTTTGTATATTTTTTTTTAGTTACACATACAAATATAACATCCATAACAAAATAATTTAATATACAAAATATAGCAAAATATAAGTTATCAGGTTTTATAATTTTAGGAGTCTTGGCTACTGAAATTTAGATTTATCTTCATCATATATTTGAAGAAAAATGATAAAATATTAGGACACGCCATGTGGCGTATCCGACAGGTATCTTGGAGTGTCCGAAGAGTATGTGTGTCTGATACTTTTCGAATACGCATATAACACCTAAGTGTCCATGCTTCCTAGATATTTAGTAGCTTGTCTTTTGATTGCGTGTTTTATTGTCTAATTTTATTTTATTTTCTCACTCCCTTTCAGGCACTAGAACGCCTTATTGAGAATCACATGCTTACATGTGAAGAAGGTGAAAATTTATGGAAGTCATTTATGTTCGTTATTTTAGAATCGAGCAAATTCATGTTATCTAATCGCTATTATTTATTTATTTTTTCCTCTATCGCCTTCAGTTAGAATTATTTTATAACATTGCTTAGAATCATCCACCGGATGTGCTTGGTTTTTCCTTGTATTGCTTTGAAACAACCATCTTAGTTGCTTCTGGACTGAATATGACATGTTTATTCTGCCACTGGATTGCAGAGACTAGTCTTCTTTCATCATTGCAGTTTGCTGCTGAAGATGGATGGATCTCATCATTCTATTCATGTTTGATAAAGAAGGTAAGCATGTGCAATGGTGTGACCAGAATGTAATACAAGTCATGAAGCTTGCCTTTTTTTGGTGGGTCCATTTCAAACATGTTATATTCCTAATCTACATGCTGCTAACATTTTCTTTTGTTTCAGTTTCTGTCATGTTTTTTTTTTTCTGTGCTTTCTGAATTGAGAAATTATTTTCCTTTACTGTCTTATGCAGTATGATAAGGAAAATATCATAGAAGCCAAATTCAGGGAATTGGAACACCAGGTTTGTAATGTTAAACCTTCAGACCAGTCCATGTCTACACTGAAAAACAACACTGATCTGTTGGCCTGTAAAGCTGAATACTACCATCAGTGTGGAGAATATCAAAAATGCTTTGAACTAACTTCCATGTAAGTTGACAACTGCTTCGGAACAAAATAATATTGATTCTTTCTTTAATATACATTAGCTGATTGGAGTCTGTATCTTGTTGTTCACAACCCAGTTTGCTTGAAAAGGATCCTTTCCATCTGAAATGTACATTGGTGCATTTAGCAGCTGCTATGGAGCTTGGACACTCAAATGAACTCTATCTTATGGCATGCAACTTAGTAAAGGATTATCCTCAAAAGTGAGCATCCTTATTTTGTTCTTTTGTTTAAAAATAGAACAATTTTTATAGTTTTATGGTGAAGTCAAGTTTACTTTTCTATGTTCTCACTCAAATGACAGTTTTGTTTTTTAGGCATAAACTGTCATCATATTTGTTAAGCTGGAAAGCACACTTAACACTAAAGTTGAACATAAGTCTGGCACAACTTTACTGTTGAAGATTTTTTTTTGCTCTGTTGTAAGTCAGAGATTTATTTATAATCTCAACCAAGATGTATAACAAACAAAACTTTGAAAAGATAATTTTTTACAATGGAAGCAAATAAGTGGTAATAAAATTTCTACTTTTTCTTTATTTTGGGATGGGGGAGAGGTGGGGCTCGATCTTCATTGTATTACTTTATCTCTCTCTTTGAGTATAAAATGACTGAGCGAAGTAGAAAAAATGGCATAGGGCTATTTATGGTGGTGGATGGAGGTTGAGCATTGGTTTAGCCATCTTAATTTTGGCACCAAGTTGGCACTCCAGAAGTTTAGGTAAGGAGCCTCAGAGGCAACCAGAAGGCCTCCCTAATACCACGAATTGATGTCAGAAGAATATTTAACTCTTTAGCTTAATTCATTGCATTTGTAAGTATTTTCCAATGTCGATACACCAGCGATTTTACTGGACTGCAAAACCTTTATTATGTCAAGAGTGTTTTAACATTCTTCTGGGCTGATGGTGTCTAAAGATTGGATGCTTCGAGGAGATCCAAAACATGATATAGAAGCAGTAGTGATTTGTGCAGCATTTGATGTTTGGAAGTGTACAAGAGATTGTTTTAAGCTTTAATTGTCATGAAGTTTTAGAAAATATTGGGTCAAGTATTGACATGACTAGTTGATAAAGTTCTGTCCTTGTTAAGAGCAATCGGTATTTTCACTTATATTGTTTTTGTTGAAGCCATGTTTGTTATTGTTTGAGGCCTTCAATTTGCCTTCCAATGTTAGAGCAAATTATTCTTTTGTGCCATTCCAAATCTGTTTGATGATGCTGAAAAATGGCATCAAGACAGTAGATTTTCAATTTTCTGTTAACTATAATTCAATTTTCTAAATTATGCGATTGCTTATCAAAATATTCTATATACATTCAATTGTGCAATAAGTTGTTTCTCATTGGGACTTGTCTTTTAGGGCGTTGTCTTGGTTTGCAGTTGGTTGCTACTACTATTGTATCAAAAAATATGACCAATCACGCCGTTATTTCAGGTGATAACAATATCCAATTTCTCAAAGATGCTATTCCAGTGTTCTTTTAGTTGCCAACAAATTCAAGCACATGATTTCTTAGTTGCGGTTCTCTTGTATGTTAAAAAATTTGCTTGTTCAGATTTTGTGGGATGTTTTATCCCTCTCACTACTGATACATAAAGTTATAAAAAACAAAAAATAAAGGAAAAAGTAGGATTGCTTAATGAAACTCTAGGAGTTACTGCGAGTCCCATTGGCAAGATACCTATGATGGAGTTGAATCAGGCAATCCTCGAAGAGCATAACTGTTAGGATTTGGGCTCGTTGTTTAGAAAGTTGGGACTTGGGCCAGCAAAGGCAATAGAAGCCTGTTAAAGATTTAAAACTTATTGGCAAAGACTTGAAAACATACCAACTACAACTTGGCTCTGTACAGTAAGTTGCAAAATGTCGCATACTCATTAACATGAGACAACGTAATATAATCAAAGCGGCAGTAAAATAACATAAAGATCCGTTATTTTATTTGAAAGTCATGATAAAATAACTACATGGTCCATTGTTAAGAAAGAGAGTAGAAGAATTGAGAGAGATTAATTATCCATTCCTCGTACAATATATTTATAACAAAGAGTTTAAGTGCAATTTGGAAACTAGCAAAACAAGAAAATCAGATGAATCATTATATTCTTTCTAGAGGATATACACAACATTCTAAGCATCCTAACACTCCTCTTGAGTTGGAGCGTAAAGGTTGAACATGCCCAGCTTAGTAGACATCTACTAAAATGGAGAATGAGATGAAACTTTGGTGAGAATATCAACTGATTGAGAATTTGAGCTCACAAATGAGGTAATAAAGATCACGCTTTAATAGAAGATCCCGAATAAAATGACAATTTAGTTTCATATGCTTGGTACGTTCATCAAAGACTGGATTATTGGCAATGAGGATAGTGGCTTGATTGTCGCATTATATGGACATCGGAATTGGAATTTTGATGTCAACATCACGAAAGAGAGAATGGAATCAAAGCATCTCAGAGACAGTATCGGCCATGGCACCATACTTATTCTTAGCACTTGAACAAGTAACTGTAGCTTGCTTCTTACTTCTTCATGTCATTAGATTTGCAAATCAGAACCTTTATAAGTAATAGTGGAGCCTGGCTCAATTAATAATTAGTAATATTACAATATTGCCTAGTGTGTATGGGTATAAGTAGAAGAATGTAGAAAGTAGCAAGCATGGGAAAACTTGTCTGAGTTGAAAGTAGTAAGCATGGGAAAACTTGTCTGAGTTGTAGTATGGCAACTTGAGGTCACCACTCTCGAAGTGGATCTATCTTTAATTCAAGTATCTATTTCCATTTCTTCCCCAATTTGATCTCCCATTTACCTCGACTGTCTGTTAATTCATCACAAAGATAGGAAAATCAAGACGATCGGTAAAGGGTTCACATCAATTTCTATCAACAAGAGTACAGTATCCAGACGGTCAGAACGATTATTAGCCCAATCTGCATAACTGTGGCCAATTACATCTGTAACGCCCCGTATTTTAATTTGGTATATTTTGTATTAATTTTGAGAAAATGAAGTAATGAAAATGAGTTTTAATATATGTTTATATTTTGCATGGGCTGAGTTAGCTCGAATTGTGATTGGGCTGGACTGAGTGGGCCAGGCCCGGGGTTTCTTTTTCTTTTTCTTCTTTCCTTCCCCTTTTCTTCTTTTCCTGCGCGTGAGACCAGAGAAAGGAGAGAGAGGAGAGAAGGAAGAGAGAGAGAAGAGAGAGAAAAGAGGAGAGAGAGTGGATCGGAGTGAGTGGATAGTCCATCCTAGTAGATCTCGGGGTGGTGATCGTCGTGGTGACGTCCGTTTCGCGTGAATCGAAGCGAGGTGGGAGAAATCAACGTTTGAAGCTTAGAGGCCATTTCGGTTTTCTTCTCATTTCTCCGTTTCTCTTCAAATTCGAGGTAGGTGGGACTTAGATCTATACTCTAGACGTCATAGGGAGCATTTTGATATATATATTGCATGATTTGG
>JAVXUM010000017.1:22800606-22813769 GCA_035590655.1 Pouteria glomerata | reverse complement strand
GAAGGCCCAAAATTTCCTAATCATGTTTATAAATTGAAAAGGCACTTTATGGCTTAAAATAAGCACCTCGAACTTGGTATGAAAGATTGATTGCAGTTTTACTTGAGCTTGGGTTTACTCGTGGGAGTATATAAAACTTTGTTTATTTGCACAGAGTCTAGACACATTTTAATTGCACAAATATATGTTGATGATATTGTGTTTGGCTCTACGTGTGAAAAATATGCGATTGATTTTGGAAATTTAATGTCTACTCAATTTGAAATGAACGTGATGGGTGAACTAACTTATTTCGTAGGTTTTCAAATTAAACAAGAGGATAAATGAATTTTCAATTCTCAATCTAAATATGCCAAAGACTTAGTGAAAAAGTTTGGTCTCTCTAATGCTTCACATACTAGAACTCCCATGAGCGCAAGTACTAATTGCACAAGGATCCCAGTGGACAAAATGTTGACTAGACCTTGTATAGAAGTATGATAGGTAGTCTTTTGTATCTTACATCCAGTAGACCTGACATTTTATTTAGTGTAGGTGTGTGTGCTAGATTTTAATCTGATCCTAAAGAGTCACACTTGCATGCTGTGAAAAGAATCATTAAATATGTCAGTGGTACACTAGATTTTGGAATTTGGTACATATGTGGCACCAATCATGATTTGGCTGGATATTCTGATGTTGATTGGACAGAATGTGTAGATGATCACAAGAGCACTTCTGACGGAAATTTTTACGTAGGTAATAATATATTTTATTGGCACAATAAAAAGTAAAATTCCATATCTTTATCTACTACAAAGGTTGAATACATCGCTGCTGGAAGTTGTTGTACCCAACTCTTATGGATAAAGCAAATGCTTGCTGACTATGGGGTTGGATTTGGGCACTATTATTCTATTTTGCGATATTATAAGTGCCATTAGCACCTCTAAGAATCCAGTCCTACACTCTCGCACCAAACACATCGATATTAGGTATCATTTCATTAAAGAGTTGGTTGAGGAGAATGTCATTACATTAGAGCATGTGCAAACTAAAAATCAGTTAACTGATTTTTTCACAAAACCCCTAGACGCCCTTCGCTTTGAATCTATCAAGAAGTCTGTAGGCGTTTGTGCATATCTAGTCAAGTGATAGGATTTCTGAAGTTCATTAATTGAGTTAGAGAATTTTTATAACTTCTATATCTTTTCATGTACGTTAAATCATTCAATCTAATAAATTTTAATGAATTAAATATTTATTGTGCCATGTGAATTAAAGAAAAGCGTTTGGATGAATTTTGCCATAATCTTGACATGCTTATCTCTTATCACTTGACTAGATATGCATTTGTCTTCTCATTTTCCTATATATGAATTATAGATTACTTTTTAATGTGTTTAAAAAATGTTGAGGAGCCTGGATTAAAAAAAAAAAATCCTACCTTAGAAAGGGCTACCGGTGGGATGTGTAAGCCCCTTAATGATTCGTTGATTATTGAGGGAAAAACTACCTGCCTATAAGTGTGTAAAAGCCGCTAAGACCTCAAAAGGGATTAAATTAAAAAAAAAAATGAAGAAGTTTGGCTTTCAATTCATTTGGTGTATCAAATTTTATTTAATGATTCTATGATTGGATTGAGGAGGAGTCTATATACATTTTATGGTTATAATGCTTCAATATTATGGCTTAGTTCATTCCATATCATAAATCTGCAAATTTATTTGATATGATCAATTTTAGTTCATTCATCTTTATTGGGATTGCCTGATAGATTTACATGTTTTAGTATAGCGGAATTAAATTTTCTCTAATCAAAATTAATTAATTTCTCTATTTTTTGTTATATTTTTTATTATTTTTCTGGTGCACAAATTTGGTCTATGAAGATTTTTCTCGAGAAGGACACAGGTAGGGCGCGGAGAGCCCGCCCCATCGCCTTTCTTTGCGCAGGGTGCACGATGGATGTGCGCAAGGGCGACCTGGCCTATATATGGGCCCCGGTCAGTGCTGGTCTTCATTTCTTTTGGCTTCTCCTCTCAAGCCCACGATCGTCTAGTTTCTTTCCTGCGTCCTCACTTGCATGCATGCATTTTAGGTAAGTAAGTGTCCTTCATTGTTAGTTTTTCTTTCATTTTATTTAGTTTCTGCATAGTTTCTGTTTCATCATGTCTAAAAGAGTTAAAAATTTTCTTTCTTCATCATCTAACCGGTTTTTAAACCAAAATGAGTTTCGCACTTTGTTTTCCAAATGCCCAGTTCTCATTGAACGAAAATTAGATTTGAATGATTTTCCCATGTTCAACCCTTTATTTGCACAGTTAGGTTAGGAACTAGTTATTCAGATTTTTGGTTTTGTTCCCCATAAAGTTGGTACAAGAATTTTATGCAAATTTTCTTGAATAAAATTTTAAAAATTGTGTTTTTAAAACTTCTGTCAATCGCATCCACTTGACTGTCAACTCAAATATGATAGCTTCTATTCTAGGTATTAAGAGACCATCTCTTGAGGAAAAAATGACATTGTTTTACGCCACACAAGATGGTGTTTCTTCTACCAAGGAGGAATTGACTGACATTTTTAGTGTTATCACAGGTTCATTTCATTGAAAAGGTGAAATCTATGTACATGGGTATCTTAAGACTGATCACCGCATGCTTAATCTTTTTATGTCTGCTTCCATTGGCCCCACCTTTTATTATTCTGATGTCACACTTTGTAGAGGTTGAGTCATGTATGTCATTCTCATAGGTATGAAATTTGATGTTGCATTGTTCATTTTTCATCTCATCTTCACTTCTCAACAACTTAAGTGCACTAAGGATTCACTACCATTTGGTGTGTTAGTCACCAATATATTACGTGCACATGATGTTGAGATACCTACTTCAAGTCTCACCCTACAGTCTATTCCGATTATCCGTTTCACTGCTAGTACGTCAGTTAGTCAAACTGTGGATGACACAATTGATAATCCTGATGTCAACGAGTCCTCTTGTAATACCTGACCCTACACTCTTAATACCATGTCTTTATCCTTGCTTCATCTTGAGGGGGAGGTGGAAAATTTCCCTACCGATCAGAGTATTTAAAGCCTTACAGGGTTATGCACGCAAAATTTCTAGTCACTGCATCAACAAATAGACAATCTAAGCTTTGATATGGATCAGGACGATGAGGATGAGCATACTAGCTTCGGTGGTGGCGGTCCCAGTAGTGATGGTTTCGATTATGGTAGTTTTTTCTGATCTCTTGTCTTGTTTTTGACCCCTTACACTTGTTAAGTCCATATCAAAAAGGGGAAGATGATATGTACTTGTTATTTGACTTATGTAACGATGTGACTTATGTTTATGCTTTATGAAATTGACTTTGGTTGCTTATGACTTCTTTGATTCTAATTTGACAGTTAACTTGCTGGTAGAGTTCGGATTTATGTTAGCTTTATGTTGCTTATTATGGTTAATTATGATTATGGTATATTTTTCCATATGATGCCTTGATTCGATTGTTTTAAGTGTGTGCAGAAGAAATTCAAAAATAGTCACGGATTACATTTAGCTTAAATATTGATATAGAATTGCCAAGGAGGAGACTATAAGGTTATATATTGTGTGGCAAATTCATATGCAATCTTTAGTTAAATGTAAATCAATGAGGAATTGAAAACTGATGGAAAGTTTCCTAATTAATAAAGAAATTCAATGGTTATAAAGTTTCCTAAATCCAAGAAGTTAAGTTTAAGGAATCAAGATGATCTAGAACTAAATCCAATTCACAGTCAGAAGGTTGCCAAATTCAAGTCAAGGTTGAATTCTAATTGAAGCAGAACACTGAACAACATGCTACACCTAAACAAGAATTCTAATAAGGTTTGCAGGCAGTAGGATAGAAACACAAGAGTTCGAGTTTTGTATCTTCTGAGCGAATTTGTTACCTATTTTGCCAGATTAGGGCAACCTTATGTAACTATTTATATATGTACCTAGTCTTAATGAATAATAGAGACTTTGGGGACATATTATAGAGATTTAGAGAGAGGTTTTATTCTAGCGCTCTTAAGTCTTCTTTCTCTAGTTTTTTTTTTTTTTTTTATCGCAAGCAGGGCGTGGGGAGCGCGCGACTGTGACCTTAGCTCACTGGCAGACTGCTAGGAGTGTGCGCATGCGTCGCCTTTGATATACACCTAAATGAAAATTCCAGTAAGGTCCGCAGGCAGCAAGATGGGAACGCGAGGGTTTGAGCTACGTATTTTCTGAACGAATTTAGTTTCCTCTTTTGCCAAAACTAGGGTAACCTTTTGTAACTCTATATATATATACTCAGCTTTAATAAAAAATACACACTTTTGGGGACATATTATAGAGATATAGAGAGAGTTTTTATTCTTGTGAGTTTAAGTGATATTTCTCTAGCTTTTCTTCTTGTATTCTATCTTTTCTTTCTGTCTGAGGTAGAAAGTCTACTTGTAGAATTCATCAAATGATTCGAGCAAGAGTGACGAAAAGATTTGTGCAAGTGAGTCGCAGAGATTCTGAATAGAGTCTTATAACCCATTGATAGTGAAGATTTTGTAATTGAGATTTTTCTCCCTATAATAGGGTTTCCTCATTATTCTCTGATGTGATTATTTTTGCCATATGTGATTTTGTGGTTTAGAATTTTCAAGTGGTATTAAAGCAATTTGATTTGGTTGAAATTTTTTTCATTAATTATATATTATGTATATATATTATATAAATAAATTTTTACAAAAACAAGAAGGGTTATTGCCTGTTCTTTTTTGTTTATTTTTTATTTTTTGGGTAACTACAGTTTCATAATTAGGTTAAGTTAAGGAAGGAAAAATTATTTTTTTTTTTTGTATGTTTGAAAAGGAAAAAAAAGTTAGATTTTTAGTTATTAACTTTTTAACTATTTGCTAATTTGATATTTTTGTCCTTCATTATTTAAAAAAAATTTACATTGCAAGAGGATAAATTTAATCATTTTAGAAAAAGTACAAAAAAGTAGTAGCTAATAGTAAAGCCATCACCTTATTTTCCCAAACAATCACTTAAGTTAACCAATTTAGATATTTAGATTGATAATTAATCTTTGTGAAAAAAATTTATCTTCATTTAGTAGCCCAAGATGAAAAAATTCTAACTCCGCCTTTATCATATATCAAGTTCTCTTGTTTAATACTTCTTATTTAATTATTTATTTCAAAATTTTATTTTTTAAATTATTCATGAACAGTATTTGTGAAAAAAATACAACCTAAATAAGAGTTGTCTAAGATTTATATCTTTTGTTTTATTGAATAATTATTTAATTGTGATTGTGATGATGGTATATATTGATCATTAAAATTTAGCTGTAATATGAATTAGTAATGTGATATTTTGTTTGTATTTGTATTTTTTGTTTTTTATTTTCTATTTTATGTGTTTTATATTTTAAAAATTTAAAAATATGAAAAATAGAAAACGCATTTGAGTTGTCATTTTTTATTTTTTGTCTTTTAAGATTTTTCTATTTTATGTTAAAAATATTCAATAATTTTTATTATTTTTCATTTCATGTGTAAATCTACTTTCTATTTTTGAAAATAAATTTTAAAAACACAAGTGACGAAATATGTTTTAAGCTATTTTTCTTGTTTTTAAAAATCACAAAATAAAAAATAAACTCAAATCAGATGTACCTAATGACACCTATTATTTTTTAGTCAATTCTTAATCTCGAAATCGTTCCAAACCACGCAACTCTTATCATATCATAGCCCACAAAAATATTTGCCCAAGCTCTTTGCCAAAATCATAATTGGTGCAATCACTAACCGCTCCCAATCCTTTCTGATAGTACAGTAAATTCGTCTTCTTCGAAAGGTCCACTCTAAGTTTGAAAAATGCAAACTATACTGGTGTGTGTCTGTCAAAGAGTTTTCGATACTTAAGTTAGTTAAGGGGTTAAGAGAAAATAGTTTGGCAGGATTTCAGTAAAAATAGAATATTATACCTATATACTTGTAAAGTAAATGCACTTGTATGGAACCTTACGTAAATGGATGTGCATGAGTTGCATATAATTATAATTTTCCCTCCAATCAGATGATGTCACCCGTATTATAGATGTCAACGTTGATTCCTCAATTGGTTAGCAATTAACAAATAATTGATTATAACAATACTTTTGTAGATGCATAAATCGAAATATGTCATGCAATGGTTATACACATGACCTACGAGATAAGTTATTTTGTCAGATACCCGATCGATATGTCCTATCAAGAGTCAGTCGAGTGAACCAAATTCCTACTCGACAAGGTGCTTGCTTGGACTCATTTAAGTGTTCCTAGTTGGTAACTTGGTGAGGTATGAAATATCCCTATATCACTCTCTTTGGCAAACTGATCTTTATCGACATAATATTATTTAAAGTTTTCCATAAGCAAAATTTCAATCTAGATAGAATTTTCGAGCCCCAAACTTTTTTCAGATGATACGCAAGACCTCATTTGTTGTTTCTTGATGCCTACGTATTTCTCAAATAAAAAGAAATTCATTTAACAGAAAAATCTCGTCATTGAGACCTTCTCAGACAATTTCTTTCTCGTAGACAAAAGGAGCATAAAATTTTTTAAAGTGGCCTCGCTAACATCACTAAGGAATATGCACTGTAGCCAAGATTCCCTCTACTGACCTTAATAAAACTTTCAAACTTTGCACCATAAGAGAAAAAGGGTTTTTTCGGCCGCTTGAAGCGATCGAAAAAAGCCTATAAAGCAGTCGACAATAGCTATCTCGACCGCTTGATAACCGACATTGATGCTATGATCGAGAAAGCGTTTTTTCGACTACTTTTGGCGGTTGAGAAAAGTCTCGTCCACCACAACTGGTTGATAAAAAAAATCGTCTAGAAGCTTTCTCGTCCACCTTCAAAAAATATACTCATCTCATCTCAAATTGTTTTTCCACAACCTATACATTCATATAGCAAAGCTTATACATTGAATAAACCTATATATATTACGACAAATTTAAAATTATTTAATAAAATGAATAATTTTCATAAAATATGTAACAGAAACCATACTTCAGCATTTATAGCCTCTAAAATAGCACCTGGGACAAGAACTGGGCAGAACTCATCTAGAGTGAAGTTGCAGAGTATTCGTTTAACCAAGGGAAAACCAATAGATGGGCAGACCTACAAATCACAATGAAACAGAAGCATTATAATTATGCCAAGGGAATGTTTATGTATGTATCTTTTAACGCCAATGTTGTAAAATTATAAGGTGAGCCTCCATCCTGATTGATCGGTCCATGAGTATGTCTTTTGGAAGCATTAAAAGATCACTCAGGTCATCGAGAAGATGAAAGTGTTTTGATTCAGGGTCCCCACTCTACTTGTCACTATCCTTATTGTTATCATCGGCATCGATGCCAAGGAAGTCATTATGTAACAGCCCGGGACCAACACCGCTTGAAGATATTGTCCGCTTTAGCCCCTCGGGTCTCTCCCCGGCAAGCCCTCACGATTTTGTTCTTGGCGAGGGCAACCCCAGTGCCCCCCAAAACGCGTCTTCAAGGGAGAGGTTTCAACCCCCTACTTATTAGGCAGGCTTCGTTTTCCTCTCCAACCGATGTGGGATCTCACAATCCACCCCCCTTGGAGGCCCAGCGTCCCCGCTGGCACACCGATCCGGCACCAGCTCTGATACCACTGTAACAGCCCGGGACCAACACCGCCTGAAGATATTTTCCGCTTTGGCCCCTCGGGTCTCTCTCCGGCAAGCCCTCACGGTTTTGTTCTTAGCGAGGGCAACCCCAGTGCCCCCCCAAAACGCGTCCTCAGTGGGAAGGTTTTCACCCCCTTACTTATAAGGCAGGCTTCGTTCTCCCTCCCAACCGATGTAGGATCTCACACATATCCTCCGTTAAATTCATGTAGGTAAGGTCATATTTAATAATTCATTTCCAACAACTTTTGGATCTCTCTCTCCTACTTCTGGTAATCTTCATACTTTCACACCTTTTAACTGGTGCCTACGTTGAATATCTTTTAACATGACCAAACCATCTTAGTAGATTTTTTTTTCATTTTCTCTTCAATCGACGCAATTCTTACTTTGCCCCTAATCTCCTCGTTCCTAATCCTATCTCTCCTTGTTATCCCACACATCTATCTTAATATTCTCATCTCTACAACTGCCATCTTCTGAACATGATTATGTTTTACTACCCAACACTCTGATCTATATAATAACGCTAGCTTTATTGCCACCTTATAATACTTTTCTTTCACCTTGAGGAAAACTTTTCGATCACACATGATACCTGAAGCACTTCGCCATTTGGTCCACCCAGCCTGAATCCTATGACTTACATCCGACTCAATCCCTCCATCCTGTTGAACCATAGATCCAAGGTATCTAAAATTTTCTTTTTCTACAATCTTTTGAGTACCCAAACTTATTTCTATACTACTAGCAGTCCTATTTTGACTAAACTTACATTTCATATATTCCGTTTTGCAACGACTTAACCTCAACCCTTTTGCCTCTAACATTTCTCGCCACAATTCTAACTTAGCATTTACTCCTTCTCTCGTCTCATCTACCAAAACAATGTCATCTGCGAATAATATATACCATTGCACATCATCCTGAGGATGTCTAGTAATTTTATCCATAACTAGGGCAAACAAATATGGATTTAATGCTGAGCCTTGGTGTAGACCAATCATAATAGGGAACTCCTTGATCTGTCATGCCCCTAACATGAGAAATGAAGAAAAACGAAGAAAAAGGTAGGTGGGACTTAGATTCGTGATCTAGACGTCGTAGGGAGCATTTTGGTACATATATATGCATGTTTTAATGAAATATGGAAGAAGTTGTATATATATATATGAACTTGTGTGTATATATATATGCATATATGTGATGGATCTCATATATTTTTGAATTATTTCATAAATAAAAGTTATAGAGTCATAATATATACATGTGTGAATATTTATATTTGAGTTTTGGGCGAGTTGGGACTTGGATTGGATGAATTTGGAGTTGGTTCGAGATTAGAACGAACCAGAAATGGTTCTAGGTCTCGGTGGTCCGGACTAGGCGTTGGGTGGTCCAGATCGGATAGGTGGGTGGTTCGGACCACCGTGAGCCAATTTGTCCAGTTTGGGTAGTTTTGACCCCGGATACTTGTTTTGGCCCTCCGAACTTGTTTATACGTATTTGATAGATATAAAATGGATTTCAAAACATCCGTGGGATGAATGTATATGGGTTTATATATTAAGTTAATGTTTAATTCCATGATTGAGTATATCATGTGCATTTGGATTGGGGTGGTTTCATCCGGTGAAAATGATGTATATAAATTGGTCGAGAGTGCCATAGATTGTGACGTGCCAAGGCACGATTGTTATATTTATTAAAATTGAGCAAATGGATTGTTATAACATCGGATTATCCCCAGAATTTATAAACGTGGTTACAGTTTAGTTATGTGAAGTTGGGACGTTAATATGGGTTTATGGATGTGATATTTTCCCGGACTACAACCGGTTGCCTGCTTGCCTAAGATAGCGGATGCCTGCCTGAGATAGGTGGATGCCTGACTAGAGGTGTAACACGGTTCTCTAGCGGATGGGACAGGGGGTGTAACACGGAGCCCTTGAGTCTTTACACCTGTGGGGGTGTAACTCGGTTCCCCACAGGAATATGAGATATATATATGTATGTGTTTGCCGTGAGCGCTAAAACGGTGTGTTTGGTGGCCACGCGTATCTTGGCTGAAAGCCTTGCTAAGTGTCACCCGTTCTAAGATAAGGTTGGGGGTAGATGGAGAAACAGGATGCGTGGTCATTGCATTTTATTTTATTACATTGCATAAGAGATGCATATTTATATTATGTTGTTGTGTATATATGATATGTTATATATATACACTAGTACACATTGGCACTGTCCTACTTACTGGGCTAGTTAGCTCACCCCATCCATATTGCAGGTGATACAGGGAGGTAAGGTAGTAAGCATCCCGAATTGAGTTGACTGCTGGATGAACCTAGAGATTAGTTTATCTTTATGAGACTGTTGTATCTTATTTGTGCGACCCGGGTTGTGGGTCCCATTGATTATGATTTGATGATGCTGTATTTATTTAATATGGGAATTTGGGACGATTGTAGTGCTCTGATGGATGTTATTATTTTATGACTTGACCTTGGTACATGTTTTATTTGTTTTTATTAGTCCCTATTTTCCTATACCAACCGTCCCGGACGATTTATGTTAGGGGCGCGACATGATCTCTCCGCCAACTATCCGTACAGATGTTCTAGCTCTATCATACATGTCATTTATCGCCTCAATATATGCAATATACACTCCTTTCTTTTCCAATACTCTCCATAAAATCTCCCTAGGAACCCTATCATAAGTTTTCTTTAAATCAATGAACACCATATTTAAACCTTTTTGACCTTCTCTATATTGTTCTATTAACCTATTTAGGAGAAAGATAGCCTCCATGATTAATCTCTCTAGCATGAAACCAAATTGATTTTCTGAAACGGTTAAAATTTTGTCAGAGAGAAACTCGGCAAGTTATTAGACGTTGTTGATTGTACCATAAAAAGTACAATCATTAACTTCAATATAAGGATCAATAGGAAGAATTATGTACTAAAAAAGAGAAAAATGAATTATTATGTGTTAATGTGGAATTTGTTCACTTGCAGGTGTTTTAGAGTGAAAAGAGCAGAAATTGGGACTTAAAAAGCAAAAAATCAAAAAGCTATTTGAACGAGGGTTCGAACCACAGAGGGTTAACTGTAGCTGAAACTGAAAAAAATTCTAAGTTCAGAAGAGTTGGTTCGAACAATGGTTTGTTCGAACGTTTGATCGATCAACAGAGACCACTGCAAGTGAGAGCTTGAAGAAATGACTAAGTCCAGAAAAAAAGGTTCGAACGCTGGTTCAAACCACACCTCGTTCGAACACTTGTTTGATCAACAGAAGCTGAAACGAAGTGAAGCTGGAAGAAGAGTCAGAAAAAGCTAAGTGTTGAGAAGTTGGTTCGAACATGTGTTCGAACCATGCTCTGTTCGAACCATGGTTAGATCAACAGAAGCTTTGCAGAGTTCAAATTGAAGAAAAATTCTATAAGTCCATAAAAGTTGTTCGAACATTGGTTCAAACCAAGTCTTTGTTCGAACGTTCGTTCGAACTAATCTGCGTATTCTAAAATTTGTAATTCAACTTGTTTGGCAAGGGTAGTTTGGTACATCAATTTTGTCATGTATATAAACAATAGTAAGATCGACTAAGAGCAGTTTTTACCTTACATTTATTTCTGTTAGTTTATTTTCAGTTTATAGAGAGAGAAAGTAGATCTAGTTCAGTTTTTGTTGAATTTACTTCACAAAATGGCAAAAATCTGTGTTTCTTTATGGATATTTTCTTTTCTGATGTCAGATTTTGTGATTTTATTTGAATATTCTGTATTTGAATTGAATCACTCTTGAGTTTGGAGTTGAAATTCTGATTTAGTGCTTAGGGTGTATTGTTTATGGACATTTTATGTATGATGGTGGTTAGATTTATCATGTTTTCTGATGAAGAATAGCATGATTAATGCTAATCCCATTTGCATTTACATATAGTCTATAGATCATACATTCAAAGTGTTTGATTAAATTTTTCCACCATGATTTATACTTAATTTTCAGTCAATTCAAATTTGGTCAATTCTAGTGTAATTTTCAGAGAATCATTTTTTCAATCTATTTATTTAGAATTAGATAAGTGAAAAAATCTAAAAATTATATACAATTCGCCATAGACTTATATTAAATCCAAGACTTTTACAATTTTGTTTAACTAAACAATTTCCTCAAACAACACACCAATTTCAAAACCAAACAAATCTTCACCATTCATTGTGAGATTAAATTACACCTAAAACTTTTCCAAATTAGTTTGATTCATTGTTTATTGCTTTCGGCTCTCTATGGACACGATCCAGTATTTACCGGTTATTGTGCTTCAACTAGACACCATACACTTGGGGTCGAGCCAATATTAAATATACAATTGGACGAGCAAGCAGTGACTTAGGTCTCAGAATAAGAAGTATTGTTATAAAGTAAGGATGCTTCATGCATAACAAAGGTGGTAAATTATATAGAACTAGAACGACCAACCATATACTATGTGACGTGCTCATATTACCATAAGGATTGAACCTATCACTTGCTAGACCTAACCTTACATTTCTTAGATCTGCAGCAAATAACTTATGTTGCTCATCAAATGATTTCTAAGCCATCGAGTTTGGGAGATGTCTCATTTTACCATAATTCACCCATTTCTCCTTATGCCACCTCATTTCCTTAGCAATATCTTTTGGTAAAAATAACCATTTGAGTCTTGGTTTTAACGAAAAATTATGTAAAACCTTACACGGAATTTTGCTGCATTTATTCGTATCTTTCCAATGAGAGAGCCCACATACAAGACATAATTGTGCATGTTCATACTCTTTCCAATACAAAATCTAATCATTGTTACAAGCATATATTTTTACATAATTAAGACTTGGATCCCGAATAGTCTTCCTTACATGATAATAAGAATTTAGAATCAATGCATATTCTGGAAGAGACTCTTTATGTAAATTCAGCTTATCCTTTGTTGCTATGTCTGTAACGATCCCACATCAGTTGGGGAGGAGAACGAACCATACCTAATAAAAAGTGGGGATGCCTCTCCCTAGTAAGACGTGTTTTGGGGGGCACTGGAGTCGCCCTCACCAAGAACAAAATTATGAGGTCTTGCCATGGAGAGACCCGAAGGGCCAAAGCGGACAATATCTTGTTAGCAGTGGTAGTCCCAGGCCGCTACAGTGGTATCAGAGTCGGTGTCGAATCGGTGTGCCAGCGAGGACGTTGGGCTCCTAAAGGGGGGTGGATTGTAACGATCCCACATTGGTTGGGGAGGATTGTCACGCCCCGAGCCCGGGGACCTGGGGGCGTGAGTGATAAAAACATACATTACATGGTACTACGGTCACCGTATCAGAGTAAACACAACAGTTACGGAATGGACCCACGAAAACTCCCCCTATTATATGTGGTTCTAAGGGTTATACCTGAACCTGTCACAAGTTATATA
>JAVXUM010000017.1:22790500-22800506 GCA_035590655.1 Pouteria glomerata | reverse complement strand
TTCAAAGAACTTCTGAACTTATCAAGAATTCGTTCTTGTGGCGTTCTTCCACTTTCAATCCAAGGTTCTTGATTCAAGAAATCAACGGGTCTTGGTTCTTCATTCTTTGATCTTGAAATTAGCTTTTCTGGGTTTTTGATTCAATTGATCGTGGGTTTAAGGCATTCGACCAAGGGTTCACATCACATATCTTGTTGGGGCATCCATTGCAATATGATAGGAGTGTGACACATGATGGGAGAAAGAACAAGTATACTTTAGTGAAGGATAGCCAGACATACACCCTAAATCCTTTGAGTCCTTCACAAGCTCATGAAGATCAAGTGAGGATTGTGAGAGCAACTGAAGAAATGAAAGAAAAATCAGTTGAGAAAGAAAATGAGAAGATAGAAAAGAATGAGGAAAATAAGAGCAACTCAAACTGGCAAACATATAACATAAGTCTACCTTTCTGCGGCTCCTCCACGAAAGCAACTCAGACATTGTGCATCGATCTACCAAGAAGCGGATAGACGTGCCCTCGGGAGTAAAAAAGGTCACCTTCCGGTTAGGGCAGTCAATTATGGCTCAATAAGCCTCAAGCCAATCCATGCCTAGAATCACATCAAACTCCCACATTTCCAAGACAATCAAATCCACGGGAACAACCGCTTCCCGCTTATCAAACACATCTTCCACCCGAAGCTCACACTCCTTTACCACGGATGTCAAAGAAGAAAATCCAGCGGTTGGGGTCTCCACTAATAATAATAAGTCCATAGGGCTTACTTCTAAGCCTAATGTAGACACACATTTAGTAGAAATGAAGGAATGTAACGCCCCCGTGTCCAATAGTACCACAGCATAGGAAGAGCTTATTAAAAAAATACCTCGAGTAATAAGGGGTTCCGCTGGTGCCTCCTGCTGAGTTAGGGCAAACATCCGCACTTGCACTAGATTAGTGGGCGGCCTGCCACCTCTTTGACCCGACGGAGCTCCCCTTAGCTGTTAGGATGCTCCACTCTGAGATGTCCCCGCAGAAGAACCCTGCTGTTGCATCTGTTGCTGGGGTGTTGAGGTGCGGCTACTCTGGAAACTCTAACCTCCCATCCCCGTTCTCCCATCGACGCCTCCTGGCAGTTAGGGGCAAAAACATTAGACATTCCCGATCTGTCCACATCGGTAACATACCCGGTTATCTACTAGAGCCCCGCCTCCCAGTTGGCTCTTGGACTCAGCCATCACCCGCAACAATGGGCAGTCGGCCTTCATATGCCCCGGCTGCTTGCAATTGAAGCAAATAGGTTACCCCGACTCAGTTTTTCTCAGCAATCTGGGGGCTGCTCCAGTTAACTGGGCTGGCTGCCCCTGAGAAGTAAATGTGCCCCCCTTCTGCCTCTTACTGCTCTATCCCTCTTGCTGCTCTCCTCTTCCCTTGCCACGGCGGCCTTCAAGCATGGTTCGGGTTTCTAACAAGTCTCGCTCTACCGCCATGGCTCGATCCACCAGCTCCTCATAATCATTAATTCGGAGCATCACCATCTTGTTGCGGAGGGTTAGCTTCAGGCCCCGTTCAAATTTTTGATATTTCAACCGGTTGGTGAAAATAAGCTCCAGTGCGTACTTGGACAAGTTAGTGAATTGCCGCTCGTACTCCAGCACCGTCATGTTCCTTTAGAGCAAGCTAGCAAATTCTTCTCGTTTGGTATCCCGCAAAGATTGGGAGAAGAAGTGGTCACGGAACTTCTCCTTGAATTGCTCCCATGACAGCCCCACGTATCCCCGAGCCTCTTTAATACTCTTCCACCACGTAGAAGCTCGTCCCACCAATTGAAATATAGTTAAGGTGATACAGGTGGCAGGTTCAGTGATCTCCAACGCCTCCAAGATTTTTTCACGTTCGTCCAGAAAGTGCTCCGCCACCTCGGTGTCAGCCACACCGTCATAACTCGGAGGCTTTATCCTCCTGAATTGTTCCAGGTTGCTTTTGCTCGCACCCGGTTGTATTTGAGGTTGGGGTGCCACCCTTGCTCCTCCTGCCATGGTGGCCATAGCAGCTGCCAATTGGTGAAAGAAGGCCCTGGCATCAGCTGCAGCAGGTTGAGGGACTGCTGGTGCTACAGGTGGTGCCACTCCGCCCTGGGGCATTGGTGGCATTTCAGCCACCGCACTATGCTCCGCCTCCTGTTCTTGCGGGATGGAGGTGCTAACAGCAAGCCCTTGCACTGGGGCATCCACTCTTCCCCTGCCCCTTCCACGGCCTCAGCCTCGGCCCCTAACCCTCAACTCTTGTCTTGGTGGCGTTCTAAACACACATTAGAGAATGCACTAGAGATCATTATGACTATCATATATTGCTAAAGACAGAAAGCAAGAAAACACAACTTCAATGTCACATATTCATGCAATATGAAATGCAAATGTTCCCATGTCCCTAGGTAGTCTAACCTAGGCTTTGATACCATCCTATCACGCCCCCATGTCCGGGGACCCAGGGAGTGAGTGTAAAACATGCATAACATGAAGACACGGTCCTCATATCAGATCAAGCACATTGGTCTCGCAACGGACCCATAAAACCTCCTCTGCTATATAACGGCCTAAAATTTAGTCAAATGGGTACCTAATAAGATAACCTATGCAATTATATAAGCTGTCATACAACCACGTAGCAGTTTCTTATAAACTAACATACATTCCCATCCAAGGCCACATCCACGGTCACATCAACCAATATAACATGTAACAACTTCTACTATCTTGAACTTTTATAGATTTGTATATGCCTTGGCCTTATGGCCATTACAAACCAAAAGTAAGAGAAAATACATGTACATTACAATGCCTCCTCAAAATGGATTTACAAGATACAAAATACATTTCCAATGTGCAATGGCGTGGGCACCCCTCCTTTGGCTTTAAGCCCCTTCTAATCGTCCTGTGTGGGTCCTGCATGGACATCTGTAGGGATGTGAGCACGAACGGCGTGTGGTCACAATACACTCCCATGACATAAATATAATGTATATATGAACATGATACGGTATAACCAACAATAAACCAATATCCATAACATGTTAACTCATAATCACAAGTAGGTTTCACATGTTATTTTGAATATTAAAATGTATACATTATTTACATTTAATTCATTATTTTGTTCATCTTGTGTATACATCACACATTAATTATTCACACATAATCGGGGATTGGGTACCGTTCCGGCGTCCTTGTTCCGGATGTTCTTTAGGATGGCAACCCAGGGTGACGCTACGCCCGTGTGTATGCCTAAGCTAATACACTGCCGTCATTTCATAGACTACTAAACTACTGGTATGAAACACCAACCCTGCGTAGGTTCTGGGATTTTCGACCCGAAAGTACCTCGCCCCATTCTTATTTTCCGTACCTCATAATCCCTGGCACATAACCAATCATTTCGTTTTCTTATCTTCCATTAGGTTTGTAAATTATGTGAGTCCACATGTAATACATTTCATTTGGTGACTTAACAACACAAGTCATTCCATTGGGATTTCATATAATCAACACATCCATGAGCATTCTCATCTCAACTTGAACATCATTCATTTATCTCTCATCAAGATAATTCAAGTAATTTCCCAAGCATTATTCTCTTAACCCAATTCTCATACATTAAGCCAAGTCACATATCACATGCAATAATCAAGAAATGAAATATACATGGCATGAAGAGAGGGAGATGCATTTATGGTGTTTACCACGGTACTTGGGATCAGAAATGGAAACTGTTTGAATATCAACAACCTTAACAGCACTCTCGACCTTCACCTCACTCACCTCAAGGTCCTCTCCCCCTAATGTGTCAACCGTCGGTGTTCGAGAAGACCGCTTGAAACTAAATAGTGTGATAACATTGTCCAAATTTGAAAAGGTACTTCTCTGTACAGCTAGGAAGAAGGTTCAACGAACTCCTTCTACATTGTAGCTTCCCAGGCATTCAAAAAGTATTAGTTTCACACATCCTCCATTTGGTGGGCAAAGTTGTTAAACTGAGTCTTGAGCCTTCTCCTCAGAAGCTTTAAGCTATAAGGCATTAGCTTTGCCCTTGAGTGTAATCTTTATCCTAACATTTTCTCGTTTTAAGTTAGATTGCTCTGACTTGGACTTTGTTAGTTTCTCAACCATTTATACTTGTTTGGCCTTCGCTTGTGATAATTCAACTTTCGTGGCAGCGAACAGGCCTATTTTCTCCACCAACTCTTTATCTTTGGAGGCCAAGTGTTTTTTCATTATGCTCATCTTCTTCTTGCTAGCCTAAGTTCTTTGCTTGGTAAGAGCAACTTTAGAGTTGGCAACTTCAACCTGCTATTTCATTTCCTCCAGCTTGGCTATTCAACTCTTAAGGTTATCAATCATAGCATCATCAGTACTTGCTTTCTAGTGCAAAGTCTGATTTTGATCAATAACCTCAAAAAAAATACAAAGAAGACTATAATAAAGTGAGAAAATATTTAGAAAAAATTTCAAAACACAAAAGATAAAACTTAAAAATAAAGAATAAAATAAAAGACACTCACTGTGATTATGTTTTTCATAAGTGTAGTGTAGAGATCCTCAATGTGGCTCTTCCTTATATTCTTCTAGTAGTTAAAGGAGCAATACTTTTGAGGTACTCCATTAGATGGTTGAAGGCGAAGCCTTGAATGGTAAAGAAACGGCCACTAGGAAGTTCCAAGCTTGGAACTAGGATTTTTGGGATAAAAGAAGGAGCATCTTGGACTAGGCTTCATAGGAAAACTGTCTCCAAGGGGAGTAGGCCATAACTCTCAGATTTAGATGAACGAGATCTTGGTCATCTCGAAGAGGTTGGTCGGAAAGTCCCTAGAGTGGTTTCTGTTGATGTTGGGGGCATGCCAGAGTAGGAAAAGTCATCCAAAAGACAATTTTCAGTGACAGATCCACTTTTTACTTCTTCTTTACCTTGGGATCATCTTTCTTTGTTTGGGAGGTCGTTTTTTAGAGTTGTAGTGGTCAAATTGTGACCTATGTGCTCTTATTATTCTTTTTGATTAGCTTCTCTTTCATTTTTCGGCCATGCTTAGCTTTGGAAGCTTCTTTAGTTGCCCTTTTCTTCGCAACTTCAGCTTTTTTTCTTTTTGGTGTTGAGCTTGGAAACTTTCTTTATATCGCATTTTGGCACTATTTCTTATTCAGAGGCACTAGTGAGAGTTAGAGAATTTCTTCTTCTTCTTTAGCCTCAAGTAGTTCTCAAATATACGGATCCACAGTTAGAAACACTTGTGCTGAAGGCTATATAGATGATGTTGAATTGTCCAAAAAAATGGCAACATTGGGCAGTGGACGCCAAGTTAGGTGCTGCATGCAGTAGAACTCAAGTTTCCTCTCAGTCGACTAAGTGAACTACTAATGAAGTAGGTCACTGACTCTGTTGACTGAAAATCCTTGAGGAGGGAGACGAATGAATAGTAGGTCGGGTGAAAATCAAATAGAATTAGTGCTGACCTAGCAAAAGGGAAGATGTCTAGGCCCTTAAAGAATTTTAGCACTTTTTCTAAGTGAGGTTAGTCTGCTTTTGTTCTCTTAACCCAAGACCTTTTTGCTCGCTCATCTGTAAGACAGAATGATTAATTAGAAAATATTATTAACAGATAACATGAAATAGATAGAAAGTGTAAGACACTAAAGTTGCTCTACCAAAGCCCGAGTGACCCTGCCGTGATTAAGGGACAAGGCTCCTTGTCGAGGCTGTGTATCTACTGTCCTATGACATTGCAAAAATCGTCTTCTAGTCCTTTGATGTTTTCCGAGAGCATGTGGACTAGGGCTTTCTCAGGACAAGATTTCAAGTATCATTTGTGTAAGGTTTAATATTATTGCAAATCTATATGCAATCTTAAGTTAAATATGAATCATCGAAAATTTTTCAATTTGATGAAAAGATTCCTATTTGATGAAGGGTTTCCAATTCAATAAAGTTTTCAAATTCAAAGAAGTCAAGATAATTTGAAGAAATAAAAAACTTTGAATCTGATTTAAATCCTACAAGTTGTCAAATTGAAGAAGAAATAGAATTCCAATTGAAATAAGACACTAAAACAGCATGCAGAGAAGTTCTAGAGAGCCTCATAGGCAGGGCATGGGGAGTGTGCGGGTGCGCCACCTTCGATATACACCTAAATGAGAATTCTAGTAACGTCCGCAAGCAGCAGGATGGGAGCATGAGGGTTCGATCTCATGGCACAGGCAGTAAAATAGGAGCTCAACAGTTCGAGCTGTGTATCTTCTAAGTGAATTTGTTTCCTATTTTGCCAAAACTAGGGTGACGTTTTGTAACCTATATATATGGACCACACCCTGATCATAGAGGATATGGAACGTAATATAAAGATCTAGAGAGAAAGTCAATTTGTTCTTGAGTGCTTTAAGTTCTTTATCTAGCTTTTCTTTGCATTCTTTCTCTATTTTTTGTGTGAGGCAAAAAGTCAACTTGTAGAGTTTATCGAGTGATTCGAGCAAGAGTGATAAAAGGATTTATGTAAGTAAGTTGTAGAGAATCTAAGTAGAGTCTTATAACCCATTGATAATGGATTCTGTAATTGAGGTTTTTCTCCCTGTGATAGGGTTTCCTCGTTATTCTCTAGTGGGATTATTTTTACTTTATGTGATTATGTGGTTTAAAATTTTCAAATGGTATCAAAGCAATATGGTTTTGTTGGGATTTTTCAATTAATATCAGAGCAGGTCATTCTATGTTCTTAAGTAAAGATCTTGATCCAAACGAATGAATCCACCACGTGAAGGAGGTTCAAGCACTAGGCCTCCGTGGTTTGATAGAACAAATTATTCATATTGGAAGGTAGGGATGCAAGCATTTCTATTGGGCATTAATTATAAAGTTTGGACCTTTGTGGTTCAAGGATAGAAAGAACCTACTCATATGGTTGATGGAAGAGAAGAGCCAAAGCTAATCCTGACGTGGACAAAAACGGAGCAAGAAAGTTCAGAATGGAATTTTAAAGCCCTAAGTGCAATCTTCTCTGCCGTTTGCCCTAATAAATTTTATCGGATCTTAAGTTACACGAGCGCTTGCAATGCATGGTTAATTTTGCAAAACACTCACGAAGGGAATGATCAAGTCAAAACAAGTAAGATTCAAAAACTTACTTCTAAATTTGAAGATTTGAGAATGAATGAAGATGAAAGATTCAGTGATTACTATGTTTGGCTAAGTCATGTTATCAACTCCTACCACAATCTTGGAGAACCTATTCTTGAATATAAAATGGTACGTAAGACTCTGCATTCTCTTCTATGTATTTTTTATTCTAAAGTTACAACAATTGAAAAAGCCAAGGATGTAAATTCCATGAGAATAAAGGATCTTGTGGGATCACTACAAACCTACGAGACAAACATGTTTAAACCTCGGAAGGTAAAGAAGGAGATTGCTTTTAAGACTATAAAAGATGAAGATGAACAAGAAGAATATGATAACGAATTAGAAGCCATGGCAAAAAGATTCTTAAGGTATGTAAAGAAACAAAAAAAAAAAAAAAAAACTATGCTCAACAAAAATAATAAAAAAAGAGTCAAGGTCCAAAGGTAAAGGAAAGAAAATCAAAAAACATGACAAAGAAGAAGACAAGAAAGATAAAATACAGTGCCTTGAATGTCAAGACTACGGTCACGTGACTCGAGAGTGTGAATAAGAAGAAGAAGAAAAACAAACAGGTCAAAGTTATGAATGCCATGCTTAATGATGACTCCAACTCCTTAGATGACTCATCTACTTCAGCTTCCTCTGATAATGAGAAAACTTTTGTGGCTTTCATGGTGTCTCACTCTTCCTTTGTTGGAACTCTTTCTGGATCCCAAAACGATACTGAGATATCAAATCATGAAGATGATGACTCAGAGGACGAATTTGATAATGATCTTCAAGCAACTTACAATACACTATTCACAGAATGTTGTAATCTGAAGAAATAAGAAAAGCTCAACATAAAAAGAACACTTTACTCAGGGATGAAAGAGATGCTTTGAAAATTGAGAATGAAAAGCTCACAAGTAAGTTATTTATTTTAGAATCTGACAAATCTTCTCTGTCTCAGAGTGAAGAAAAATTTATAACAAAACTTCAAGAGAATAACAAAAAGATTGAAGAATTAGAGAAAGTTATTGGAGAAATCCAAGCAAATGTCAAAGAACTAGAAGAGAAGATAAAGAATGATGCGAAGATTTTAGAGAAAATGACTACCAGTTCAAATAAGATTGAAAAAATTTGGAATAAACAAATGCCACATGGAGATAAATCAGGCTTTGGTTATACTTGAGAAAAAATTATGATTGCTTCATCATCTTCTGTACCTCTAGTTTCAAATGTTCACCCAAAATCTACGACAGCTTAAAAGAAGGAAATTGCTCCAAAGTTCATCTCAAAGCCTACCACACCACCAAAAAGGAGTTATCAAAAATTTCAACATCATCAGTATCCCCTTCCTATGGTAAAAGGTATACAATTTTCTAAGCCATAACCTTTTGTACCAACTTATCAACATTGTGGCATTCAAGGGCACATTCGATCCAATTGTCATAAACTTTATGGTTTATCTTTAGATTATGGTAAAAAGTTTTCAAGAAATCAAAACTATAAAGTCCCTATGACATATAAATTTCAAACTTTCACTAATTTTTTTGAAAATCCTTTTGCAAAGCCATGCCAGTTTTTAAAATAAAGATATGAAAATTTTCAAAAATCAAAAATTTTAAATTTGTATAAAAGGTGTGAGAAAAATAAAAATTTTTTCAAGATTATTTTTCCTAAAGTTAGGGTTGTTTGAGTCAGAAAAAGTGAGTTAAATGTCATATACACCCCTGAGAATGTTGAAGGGGTGAGCCATGACAAATAGAAGAATTTTTTATATATAAACTAGGTCATGTTTCATTGATAAATTTTTTATCCTAGATATTTTTGAATTTTGTATGAATTTAAAATAAAATGTTTGAGTTCAAAAATTTGATTCGTTCATTGAATCCTTTAGCACGTTTCGCTTCGAATCTCTTCGGAAATCTTTAGGTATTCATACATATTCCTAATTTTTTTTTTTTTAAAATAGAAGTTCATTATTTGTTTTTAAGATATTTATAACTTCTATCTCCTTATATGTGTATCAATCATTCAAACAAATAAATTTTTAACGGATTAAAAATTCATATTTTCATCTAAATTGACAAGAAGTGTTTTGATGAAATTTGCCATAATTTTGATGTGCTTTCTTTTACACTTGACTAACTATGCATATGAGTTTCCATTTTCTTATCAATGAATCATGGATTACGGTTTGATGTATTTAAAAAATGTTGAAGATCCTACATGTTACAAAAGAAAAAAAAAAATCCTATCTTAGAAAGGGCTACCAGTGGGATTTGTGAGAAACCCCTTAATGATTTGTTATTTTTTAATGGAAAGGCTACCTACCCATAAGCGTGTGAAAGCTACTAAGACCTCAAAAGGGATTTAAGCAAAAAAATAAAAATAAAAATAAAAATAAAAATAAAGAAGAAATTTGGCTCTCAATTCATTTGGTGCATCAAATTTAATTCGCTGATTTTATGATTTGTTCGATAAGGAGCCTATATGTATATTTTAGTTATAATCTCACACATGCATAAGCATTATTTCGATTTTATGGCTTAATTCATCTCATGAGGTAGATTTGAAAATTTATTTGGAAGATGAATTTTACTTCATTTAAATTTATAAGGATTAGATGATAGATTTATATATTTGGATATAGGTAAAGTAAAATTTCTTTGATCTATTTTTTGGACTTTCCTATCATTTTTTTTTTTTTGAAAATAAATATTTTTATGTGCACAAATAGGCCCTAGAAGAATATTTCTTTCACGCCCCGAGCCCGGGGACCCGGGGGCGTGAGTGATAGAAACATACATAACGTGATACTACGGTCCCTGTATCAGAGTAAACACAACGGGAGTATAGTGGACCCACGAAGTAAAA
>JAVXUM010000017.1:22744560-22755590 GCA_035590655.1 Pouteria glomerata | reverse complement strand
AAAAAAAATTACAGCTATTCTATTAATCGAACTCAAGTTATGTAATTTTTTTTAGAATTGTAATAGGTGTGAATGTGTAAAAAATAGTAGAGAATTTTAGAGTTTTTGAGAGTTTTTCAGAGTTTTTTAACGTTTTTCTGCATCCCAAACACCCCCTAAACATAAACCCAAAAGTAGATCTTCCAGTTGAAGAAACTCTGACCCAATCAACATCTGTGTAACCTTTGAGACTAAGATTAACATCTACCTTATACTCCAAACCAAAATTGATCGTGCCATTAAGATACCTAAATATCCTATTAGAAGCATCAAGATAGGATTTGCTTGGGTGCTTCATAAACTGATTAACAATGCTAATAGAAAATGAAATATCAAATCTTATAATGGTTAGGTACTACAAACTTCCAACCAACATACGATAGTGCTGCCCAACTTTCAACTATTTCCCTTCATTAACTTGCAATTTCAATTTCTATTCCATCAAAGTAGTTACTAGTCTGCAATTTATCATATTAAACTTTTGTAGATTATGCTTAGCATAGTAAGCTTAAGAGAGAAAAATACGTTCCTGATTCCTTGACACCTCTAACCCGAGGAAGTGGTAAAGTTCCCTAAGATTCTTCATCTCAAAACAAATAATAAGTTCTTCCCTAATTATTGCAACTTAGGGTTCATCATTACCGTTCACTATCATATTATCAACATATAATAAGACTAAAACATGCACAGATGAATTCTTCTTCACAAAAAAAACTTACATCTACACTTAAAGTGACAAAACCACATAAACTTAAATATTGGCCAATTTTACCATACCAAGTTCGTGGTGCCTGTTGAGGCCTATAAAGAGTTTTTTTTCAATAAACACACAAAATCTGAAAATTTAGATGATTGAAATTTGGGAGGTTGATCCATGTAAGTTTCCTTATCAATGTCTCCCTAAAGAAATACATTCTTAACATCTAATTGTCAAACCCTTCATCCTTTAGCAGCAGCTAAACATAAAATAACACGAACTGAAATCATTTAGCAACTGGGCTAAAAGTTTTTTCATAGTCCAAGTTGTACTTTTGAGGGAATCCACGAGCCATGAGCCTCGCTTTATACCTACCAATCACACCATTCACCTTTCACTTTATTTTATACACCCACTTACAAGAAATAAGCTAAACATCATCAAGTTTAGGAACTGAATTCCAAGTTTCATTTTTCACGAGAACAGCCATCTCTTCTCCTATAAAAAGTTCCCATTCCAGACTCCCCTGTGCATCTTCAGAGTGGTTCACATTTATCAATAGGCCCTATAAAGAAAAATTCAAAATATTGTAGTAAACAATATCTAATTGATAGTCCTTGAACTTTTCAAGTTTCTGATGCTCTCTTATTAATCTGCGAAATGCCAATTCCTCTTGGATAGACTAAGAGTTTTTGACCTCTTTGTTGCCACTTTCCTGTGAAGCGTCATTCTCTAGTACATCTAAGGAAATGACTTTTTAAAAGAATTGTTATCTTCTTTTCTATCACTTGAACATGGGGTTACAACAGGTGACACATAGAATAACGAGACCTCATCGAAGTGCAAATGTGTACCTTGGTCCGGCCTTGTTCGAAGAGCTTGTCCGCAGCATCATAGCTTGGAGGACCACCGAATCTCCACTGGGTGTTCTCTGCTGCATCATGGATATAAGACCTATATTTATCAACTGCAACCTCTCCTTCAGTAGCCATGATATATGATATAGTGACTTTTCTTGATAAAACTTGCTTGAATGCGCATGGATGCTCTTATATATATACACACTGGAAGTGGGGACGCACAATCGAACGAGTGTGTGATTTTTGTTAAATTTTTTTTATTTTAAATTAAATAAAATTTAAAAAAAAAATGTGTGTAATTTAATTAGAGTATAAAAAGTATAAAAGTAAAGATAATATGATAGTTAAAAATTTTAAATTTGTAAAATGATACAATTAGTTAGGGAAAATTTTTATAAATTATTTAATTTAATATTTAAATTAGATAAGATTTTATAGAGTATGTTAGGAAATTAAAAGATTTTGTAAAAATAGAAGTTTCGTAAATTTTTGACTTCACTAATATCCTAGTGTTCTTTGTAATAGTATAATTATGGACACAGATATATATTTAAAGATGGTATTTAAACTTTATCGGCTTGGATTTTGGTTAAAAAAAAAAATTACATTATATTTTTAATTTAAAAGTTAATATATACATAATCTCTTGTAGCTGGAATTAAAGTAAAAAATTAACAAAATATAATAAATTTAATTATGTTTTGTATGCCAGATGCTCATATGGTTGCACTAAAAATATTATTAAAAAATAATGAAAATTTTGTATTATTAAAAAATTTTATTAAAAAATTTCTTCTAAACCAATTTTGACTCTTTAACGCTAATTCAGTTAATTCTTTTTTAATAGATTTTGTTAATTTTATATTTTAATCTGAATCACAAATGAATCGTGTGTTGATTTTTAAATTAGATAAGAGTTTTGTGCTTATTTTAGAGTCAGATAGAAATTATGTGTTTTTAGCCCAACTTCGAAATAGTGAAATGTAATTATTCATTTATAATTAGATTAAAATACTCCAAAAATTAGATGGGGATTATTTGTTGTTTTAACGATTTGCAGGAGATCCAAAAATTTAAATTAGAAGACTCCTAAGGAAAAACTTTTATAATTTGAGTAGCTAATACATTAAATTTTTTAAATTTATGAAAATATTAATTTGTTTTTGTGCAAGAATTTTTACGTCCTAATTCATCAATAGCCTCAAAAAGTTTTTAGTTAATTTTTGGTGCAACCTAAATATTATTAGGAATTATCTAAGCCTAAAGGCACAAAAATAAGAAAAATTTATAACTATATTAAAGTTATAGTACAAAAGTGAAGTTTTAGTAAAAAAAAAAAATTAAAAGAAAAGAAAGTAATTACGACTATTAAATAAATTTAACAGTTGAAAATATTTAATGTAATACCCTCACCTTGTGTATGAATGGAAATCATAAATTGAATTACCTTGGAGATGAGATTAGAGCTTGATGATGTGTTAAAAAGTTAGGTTCCCTCAATTGTTCTAAGTGTTGAAAGGTAGAATGGATGGTCTTGCTTAGTTTGTGCATAGTTGTAGAAAATATTCATGTGATAGTTTAATGAGAGGAAGAGTGTTTAACTTAGTTGAGAAGAAAGAAATGGAAAGGAATGAAGAAATCCGGCCATGGTAAGAGGTTAGCACCACCTTTGACCAATCAAAGTTTACGTTGGACTACCTAGTCTTGCCTTGACCATTTGACTTCCACGTAAGCAAGGATATATATATAAAAATGAAAGCAAGATGGTTAGAGGAAGCAATGGTCGACCAAGAGTTGGTCTTCAATTTGGTTTTGTTTTGTTGTTTAAGTCAAGAATGCATTAAAATGAGTGAGACCCATGTATTAATGCTTGGAAGATTTATATACTTGTATATATATATTGGTGGAAACTTGTGGTGGATGAAGCTTGGCCGGCCAAGATGATTATATACATGCATATATATATCATTGATTGGTGAAGATATTAATAAATTGCAAACCAAGTCTAGAAGAGAGAGAGAGAGACCAACTTGGAAGAGAAACCATTCGGCCATTGGCATGACTTGGGAAAAAATAAATTTGGAAGAAAGAAAGGAGAGAAAGAAGAAAAAGAAGAAAATAGAGGAAAATCAACAAGAGAAGTGCAAGAGAAAATCAAGAAGAAGAAGAATTCAAAGTGGAAACTTAGAGCTAAAGTGGAAGCCACTCTTGAAGCTATTTTGACCTTAAGTCCTTGGACAAGTTGGAGCTTGAAGTTGAGGTAAGGAACTTCTCATAATATAAATTTGAGCTCTTTTTCATCTTTTCTTAAAGTTTAGTAGATGTGGTAGTTAGTAAATGAAACCATAAATCCTTGTTGGGAGAACCTTGGAATCAAAACTAGACCTAGAGTTGTTGATTTAATGTGAATTGCATGGTAGTGAGTGATGGGAGGAAAGGGAAGAGAACTTTGAGAACTCTAGGTCAGAGTGAACTTGGAAGAAGGAAAAATAGGTGTAAAATGGTAATTGGTACATAAAAATGAGTAGAGGTACAAAAGGGAGGCAAAAACCTAAAGTTGATCAAAACCAGGAGCATTTCTGCTCTCTGGGGGCGCCCGCCTGATAAAGGCTTGGGCGCCCAACCACTGTTCACCCGAGGTGGGGCGCCCAAGGAGGTTGGGCGCCCAAGCTACTGTTCACAGCAAAATCCTCTCTCTGGGGGCGCTCGACCCCCCTGCTATACCCCAACTTGAGTTTTTAACCTATTTTAGGCCTACCTACACCACTATTACCATGTTTAAACATCATAAATGCATCTCTCCTTCTTCATTTCATGTATATGTCATCTCTTGATTATTGCATGTGATATGTGACTTGGCTTAATGCATGAGAATCAGGTTAAGAGTATAAGGCTTGGGAAATCACTTGAATTATCTTGATAAGAGATAAATGAATGATGTTCAAGTTGAGATAAGAATGCTCATGGGTGTGTTGATTATATGAAATCCCAATGGAATGACTTGTGTTGTTAAGTCACCAAACGAATGTGTTACATGTGGACTCACATAATTTACAAACCTAATGGAAGATAAGAAAATGAAATGATTGGTTGTGTGCTGGGGAATATGGGGTACGGAAAATAAGAATGGGGCGAGGTACCCTCGGGTCAAAAGTCTCAGAACCTGCACAGGGTTGGTGTTTCATACCAGTAGGTTAGAAGCCTATGAAATGAGGACAGTGTATTAGCTTAGGCATACACACGGGCGTAGCGTCGCCCTGGGTTGCCATCCTAAATAACGCAGGAGGCCGCTACGTTGCCCGGAACAAGGACGCCGGAACGGTACCCAATCCCTGATGATGTGTGAACAGTTAATGTGTGATGTATACACAAGATGAACAAGATAATGGTTTAAATGATGATAATGGATAATGCACCACTTTGGTATTCAAACTGGTTTGTGAAACTTGCTTATACTTCGAATCATAAGATATATGTTATCATGTTATGAATGTTGAATTCTTGTTAGTGCAATGTATCATGATTATTATATGCATTCCTTTTATATTATGGGAGTGTATCGTGGGTACATGCCGTCCGTGCTCACATCCCTACAGATATACATGCAGGACCCACACAGGATGATTAGGAGAGGCGTGGAGGCAAAGGGAGGAGATGCACTTGTTTTGCCAAGATTAGATGAGTTTTACTAGTTGTAAATGTATTTTAATAAAACATGGGGATGTATATATATTCTTTTGAGTTTGGCTTTGTAATGATAAGGCCGAGACTTGTACCGATTTATAAAAGTTTAAGATAGTGGAATTGTTCCATACTTATGTTGGTTAATGTGGATTGGATGTGAGGCCTTAGATGAGTTGTAGGTTAGTTTATAATAAAGCCACTGCATGTTGTATGACAGCTTATATAATTGCACAGGTTATTCTATTAGGTACCCTCTTGACTAAATTTTAGGCCGTTATATAGCTGAGGAGGTTTTGTGGGTCCATTGCGTGACCACTGTGCTAGCTCTGATATGGTGCCCGTGTTTTCATGTTATGTATGCTTTGCACTCACTCCTTGGGTCCCCGGACCCGGGGCGTGATAGGATGGTATCGGAGCCTAGGTTAGATTACCTAGGGACATGGGAACGTTTGCATTTCATATTACATGAATACGTGACATTGATGCAATGTGTTTACTTGTTTTCCGTATTTGGCAAATTGTGATAGTGATGCTGAACTATAGTGCATTCTTTTATGTGTGTTTAGAATGCCGCCAAGACAAGAGCCGAGAGGTAGAGGGCGGGGTTGAGGCCGAGGGCGAGATCGTGGACGAGGTAAGGGAGTAGTAGATGCCCCAGGGTAAGGGCATGATGTCAGCGCCTCGATTCCACAAGAACAGGAGGCAGAATATAGTGCGGTGGTTGAAATGCCACCCATGCCCCAAGGTGGAGCGGTGCCACATATAGTACCAGCAGTTCTTCCACTTGCTGCAGCTGACGCCAGAGCATTTTTGCAGCAACTGGCTGTTGCAATGGCCACTATGGCGGGAGGAGCCGGGGCGGCGCCCTAACCTAAGTTCAGGCGGGTGCGACTAAAAGTAACCTAGAGCAATTCCAGAGGATGAAGCCTCTGAGTTATGACAGTGTGGCAGACACTGAGGTAGTAGAACATTTTCTCGATGAATGCAAGAAGATCTTAGAAGCTCTAGATATTACTGAACCCGCCACTTGCATCACCCTAACTGCTTTTCAATTGGTGGGACGGGTTTCTACCTAGTGGAAGAGCATTAAGGAGGCTTGGGGACATGTGAGGCTGTCATGGGAACAATTCAAGGAGAAGCTCCGTGATCACTTCTTCCCCCAGTCACTGCGAGATGCTAAGCGAGAGGAATTTGCCAGTCTTATCCAAAGGAACATGATGGTGCTAGAGTATGAGCGACAATTCACGGATCTATCCAAGTATGCACCGGAGCTTGTTTCCACCGACCGGTTGAAATGCCAGAAATTTGAACGGGGCTTGAAACCAACCCTCTGCAACAAGATGGTGATGCTCTGAATCAACGACTATGAAGAGCTGGTGGATAGAGCTACGGCGGTGGAGCATGACTTGCTAGGGACCAGAACTATGATGGAAGGCCGCAGTGGTAGGGAAAGAGGAGAGTAACAAGAGGGACAGAGCAACAAGAGGCAGAAAGGGGGCGCATCTACCTATCAAGGGCAGTCATCCCAATCAAATAATGTGACCCCCAGACCACCCAGGAGACCAGAGACGGGGCAGCCCATTTGTTACCATTGTCGGTAGCCAGGGCATATGAAGGCTGAATTCCCGTTGTTGCGAGGAATGGTTGAATTTATGAGCTGACCGAGAAGTAGGGCTACGGTAGATAACCGGGTATGTTACCAATATGGGTAGGCCGGGTATGTCCAACACTTTTGTCCCCAACTGCAAGGAGGCGTCAGTGGGAGAACTGGGCCAGGAGGCCAGAGTGGGTAAAGCAGCCGTACCTCAGTATCTCAGCAACAAACCCAGCAACGGGACCCTTCTGTGGGAACATCTCAGAGTGGAGCATCTCCACCACCGAGAGGAGCTCCGTCGGATCAAAGAGGTGGTAGACCGCCCACTAATCAAGTGCAAGGGGCGGATGTTTGTCCTAACTCAGTAGGAGGCACCAGTAGAACCCCTTATTACTCGAGGTATTTTTTGAGTAGCTCTTCATATGCCGTGGTATTGTTGGACGGGGGCTTCGCATTCTTTTATTTCTGCTAAATGTGTGTCTGCATTGGTTTTAGAGGTAAGCCCTATGGACTTATTGTTGTTAGTGGAGACCCCAACCACTGGATTTTCTTCATTGGCATCCGTGGTAAAGGAATATGAGCTTCGGGTGGAAGATATGTTTGATAAGACGGAAGCGGTTGTTCCCACAGATTTAATTGTATTGGAGATACAGGAGTTTGATGTAATCTTGAGCATGGATTGGCTTAAGACTTATCGAGCCACAATTGATTGCCCTAACCGGAAGGTGACCTTGTTGACTCTCGAAGGCACATCTATCTACTTCTTCGTAGACCGGTGCACAATGTCTGAGGTACCTTCATGGAGGAGCCACAGAAAGGCAGACTTATGTTATTTGTTTGCTAGTATGGTGGTGGAAGATAAGAATGAAGAGTAGAAGGCTTAATTACCGAATGTAGTCAATGAATTTCCCAACGTGTTCCCAAAAGACTTGTCGGGGTTGCCACCAAAGCGGGAGGTCGAGTTTAGTATTGACTTGATCCCGGGCATGGAGCCCATTTCCATTCCCCCATACCGTTTGGCACCGGCGGAGTTGGAAGAGTTGAGAAGTCAACTAGAAGAGTTGA
Source organism: Pouteria glomerata (assembly GCA_035590655.1). Classification (NCBI taxonomy): domain Eukaryota; kingdom Viridiplantae; phylum Streptophyta; class Magnoliopsida; order Ericales; family Sapotaceae; genus Pouteria; species Pouteria glomerata. Next base: position 22,747,651 of record JAVXUM010000017.1, on the reverse strand, counting down.
GGGCCAAGGGCTTTGTGAGGCCGAGCACCTCTCCTTAGGGTGCATCGGCGTTGTTTGCAGCCAAGAAGGATGGGACACTCCAGATGTGTATCGACTACTGGAAGTTGAACCGGGTCACCATAAAAAATAAATACCCGTTACTAAGGATTGATGACTTATTTGATCAATTGAAGGGATCTTCCATGTTCTCAAAAATTAATCTTCGGTCGGGTTACCACCAAGTGAGGATTCGAGAAGAAGATATTTCTAAGATGGCATTTAGGACTCGGTATGGCCACTACAAGTTCCTAGTGATGCCGTTTGGGCTGACCAATGCGCCCGCAGTCTTTATGGACTTAATGAACCGGGTCTTCAGAGAATTCTTGGATAAGTTCGTGGTAGTTTTCATAGATGATGTGTTGATTTACTCCAAGTCTGAGGAAGAGCACGAGCAACACCTAAGGCTGGCACTTCAAAGGCTGAGAGACCATCAACCGTACGCTAAGCTTAGTAAGTGTGACTTTTAGCTGAGAAAAGTTAACTTTTTGGGGTACGTGGTGTCCAAATAGGGAGTGACGGTCAACCTCTCTAAGATTGAAACAGTGTTAGTATGGTCTCAGCTACGAATTGTATTTGAAATATGAAGCTTTCTCTGGTTGCCAGGATACTACCGTAAGTTCGTGCTGGACTTCTCACGGCTAGCAGCTCCATTGACTCGACTCATGAGAAAATGGGTAAAATTTGAATGGAATGAAGCCAGTGAAAAGGCATTCCAAGAAATTAAGCGAAGGCTGACCACCGCTCCAGTGCCCATTATCCCAGAAAGAGAAGTGGGCTACTCTGTCTATTGTGATACCTCACAGGAGGGATTGGGGTGTGTTTTGATGCAAAATGGAAGGGTAGTAGCCTAAGGATCGAGACAGTTAAAGACTCATGAGAGCAACTACCCTGTGCATGATTTGGAGTTAGCAGCCGTTATCTTTGCCTTGAAGACTTGGAGGCATTATTTGTACAGTGAAAGATTCGAAGTATTTTCTGATCACAAGAGCCTTAAATACATTTTTACTCAGAAAGACTTGAATCTGAGATAACGCCGGTGGATGGAGTATATGGAAGACTACGACTTTGATCTTCACTACCATCCTAGTAAGGCCAATGTGGTGGTAGACCCATTGAGCCGGAAGACTCAGAGTGTAGTGGCCAGCCTAGCATTGAAGGAGTGGGAAATGCTAGGTACACTTAGTGAATATGCATTGGTCTTGGAAGATAAATCGAAAAAGGTATGCTGTTCACCTTAGTGACTTATCCAGCTTTAGTGAACAAAGTAATTGAAGCCCAACAAACTGATCAAGAGACAAAAGAGATTTATCAGAAGATAGAGGAGCTAATGGACTTGCCTGGCTAGGCACTGGAGGAGGCAGTGGTGAAATATCAAGGAAGGCTCTTTGTGCCCTCGGCTGTGCGAGAGGATGTCATGAAAGAATTTCATCAGTCAAGGCTAGTAGTGCATCCGGGGGGCACGAAGATGCATCATGACTTGAAGCGTCAATTCTACTGGGCTGGGATGAAACGAGACGTGGCAGAGTTCGTGGGAAGGTGCCTAACTTATCAATAAGTAAAGGCAGAGCATCAACGGCCAGCTGGCTTACCCAACCTTTGCCTGTATCCGAATGGAAATGGGAGCACGTGACCATGGACTTCGTCACAGGGCTGCCAAGGACGAGAAGAGGTTGTGATGCCATTTGGGTGATTACGGATAGATTGACCAAATCAGGTTATTTCTTGGCAATGCAGACAACCGACTCGCTGGATTCCCTAGCCCGGTTATATATCCATGAAATTGTGAAGTTGTACGGGACGCCGGTTTCTATCGTCTCTGACCGAGATCCCAAGTTCGTTTCCCATTTCTGGCAAAGTTTTCAAGTGGCAATGGGGATGGAGTTATGCTTCAGCACAACCTTTCATCCCCAAATAGATGGCCAGTCGGAAATGACTATTCAGATATTAGAGGATATGCTCCGAGCTTATATCCTGGATTTCAAGGGGAGTTGGGAGGAACATTTGCCATTGGTGGAATTTGCTTACAACAACAGTTTCCAGTCTAGTATCGGCATGGCACCTTTTGAAGACTTATATGGAGGGCATTGCCGTTCCCCAGTGTGTTGGACACAAGTTGGAGAAGCGACTATGATTGGACCTGAGATAGTCCGGGCGACGAATGAGAAGGTAAAGTTGATCATATAATGATTGGAAGCGGTTAGAAGCCGATAGAAGAGCCATGCGGACCGACAGAGGTGGCCACTGAAATTTCAAGTAGGAGACCACGTGTTTCTAAAAGTTTCACCCTGGAAGAGGCAATTCCGCTTTGGCAAGCGAGGAAAGTTGTCTTTTGGTTTCATTGGTCTGTTTGAGGTTTTGGCAAGGGTGGGTGAGGTAGCGTATCGTTTATCCTTACCCCCACAACTCTCTTGTGTGGACGAAGTATTTCACGTATCTATGCTCCGGAGACATGTGCCGGACCCTTCTCATGTGTTGGATTGGACGGAAGTAGAAATTGACTCAGACTCCAACTATGAAGTGAGACCGGTCCAAATCTTAGATACTTGAGACCAAGTACTGCGAGCCAAGACGATTCCTTTAGTTCGAGTATTATCGAAGCATCACGACATCGAAGAGTCAACTCGGGAGCGCGAAGCTGAAATGCGAGATCGATTTCCTTCATTGTTCTCTTAGAGGTCTTTGTAAAGAATTTTATTTCTTTCATGTAGTGTACAAATTTCGAGGGTGAAATTTTTGTAAGAAGGGAAGACTGTGATACCCTCCCTTTTGGTATGAATGAGAATCATTAATTATTTTCTTAAGGGAATGAGAGTATAGATTGGTGAATGGAAAGCTTACGTTCTTCAAATTTTTCCAAGTGTGGGAAGCTAGAGTGGACAGTCTTGCTTGGTTTGTGCATGGTTGTAGAAAATATTCATGTGCTATTTCACTAAAGGAAGAGTGTTAGAAGAATGCATGAAGAAGAGTTGAGAGTTGAAAGGAAGTGAAGGAGCCGGCCATGTATAGGTTTGGCACCAAATTTTGACCAAGCAATTGCAATTTGGACTAAACC
>JAVXUM010000017.1:22689365-22707123 GCA_035590655.1 Pouteria glomerata | reverse complement strand
TCAGTTCCACAATTATAATAATAGTCACCCAAATAAATATACTTTGTGTCTAAAAAGATTTAAACTCAACCAAAAATTAAATTAATCAAACCAAAAGATCGAAAATCAAAATTTCCATTTCATTATTCTATTTGGATTCAATTTCACTCACCCCAAGTAAAGAGCACTTTATTTGAGGCTTGCTCTGAATGTCGGGACAAACCCCGTGAAACATTTTGCGGGTTTTTCAATTTTTTTTTTTTTTTTTTTTTTTTTTTTTTTTTTTTTTTTTTTTTTTGTGTTTTATTTGGCTTCCAACGGGCTCATAATGTTTTGTGGGAGCATTCGGATATGTGCTGATGGTATTAAAATATGGTAACATACTGAAATGAGGATATTCTTTAGGAGCATCCGAATATTTTCTTGATATATCCAGATATACTAGGTTGTGTTAATGTGCAAGTATGTTCTCATAAAGTTAATTTTTAAGAAATCAGGTAAAGTAAGATGCAATAGTTTCTTTTATACAAAGTGGCTTAAATGATTTAATCATTCCTTTATATTGTCTAGGGACTATAGTTAACCTTCCTGTCCAGAAAGATCCGAGAAATGCCTGGTTTATTTTTGTATATTTTACTTTATTAATACATTTTATCTTATCTAGTCAAAATAAAAATACTGGGCTGCCCTTCCAAATTACAATTTATCCATGAAAATAATTTAAAAAATTAGGATGTCAACTCTTTTCCTGTTATATCTTCATCGTCCTCTGAAACCCTTTAAATAAAGTAAAACCTTTCAAGCCTTTGTTTAGGAAAAACAAAAATGAATGATTTTAAATAAAATAAAACCCTTCAAGCCTTTGTTTTAACAAAAAAAAAAAAAAAATGCATGAAAAACAAGGAAAGAGAACGAGGGAACAGGAAAATATCCACCTTGTTTAGGAGAAAATAAATAGAAATGAATGAAAATAACTCAATCAATAACCAAATTTTCTTCTACCCCTATTTGTGGAGTAATAATCAAGGTCTAAAAAATCGAATCAGATCGACCGATCCAATGTCCAACTAGTCATCGAACCGTTCTAATTGTGCCTGGTTTAAATGCATTTAACAAGAATCGATCAAAATTGGTCAAAAACCGATTCAACCCCAATTGAACCGGTTGGTCCTTTGAAACGGTTCTTGTTTTTTATTATTTAGACCTTAAGGCTGTGTTTGTTTGGGTAGGATTGGACGATGGGGATAAGTAATACCATAAGATAATATATGAGATTGGATAAAAATGGGATTAATTTTTTATGTGGGATTATATTTTTTGCTGTTTAATTGGTGAGATATAAATGTGGAATAAAAGATATGATTTGATATGTGATGTGACAAAAAATAATTTTGGACCTTTAGATCTTAACGGGAAACAAATCTGGAGGTGAGATATTAATAATACCCCACCACCCACGGGATTCGGTATCCGGTCAGAAGTGGAATGATTCATCCAACACGAATGTTTCATCCGCCCACCAAAATGCAAAACAATTAAGTTAAAGTAATGGGCCCCACTGACTTTTTATCCAATCCATGGTTTCTATCCCATAAACAAATGTGGCTTAAGTATACTTATATTTTATTAATATTTAGACCTTGTTTCATATTTTATATATTTATATTTTTATAGATATTAATAAATTATTTATTGCGTCAACTAATTAATATCGATTATCGATTGGATCTCAATTTGTTAAACCTCTTAATAGTTCAGTTCCATACCCCGTCTAATTCTCTAAACATCAGTAATAATAATTGATAAGTATCTTAAATTATATGTTCTTTATTTGTTCTTTGTATTTTTTTATTATTTAAACAAATATTTATCACAAATAAATATATTTAAAAAAATATAATAATATTTTCAATTATACTTTTTATCATATTCTCCATTCATCTTCTCACCTCTCCCAAGTTCCTTGTATTTTTTTTTATTTAAACAAATATTTATCACAAATAAATATATTTCCAAAAATATAATAATATTTTGAATCATGCCTTTTATCATATTCTCCATTCATCTTCCCACCTCTCCCAAACCACCAAAAAAAAACAATAATAGTTAAGCACTCTTCCCTTCCCAGCCCAATGAAAAGACTATCTTATCCTTTACTCGCCTCCCCCTCTCCCATACACTAGATTTAAAAAAAATAGTAGCAAGACAAAATCAAGAATATAAAGACGAAAAAAGTCTCAGAGCCAAAACAACACAATCCACGGTAGTCCAGAAATACAGCATCACATTTCAAGCTGCAGTTTTACCATTTCAGAGCAAATTAAAGGTCCACAAACCCACAAAGGCAAGCCAAATTCATGAGCAAGGGTTTCTTATAAACAAGCCATGACAATGGCTAGGAAAAAAAAAAAGGGGAAAGCGGGGTTCATGTACGCCACCGCAAGGACTCAGGACACTCAAATCACGCCATTGCTAGAAGCTGACTTCCCTCCTTGACATCACACTATTTTATTTCTTTCCTCGCAGCTTTGCACCCAGCGCCCTCTCCAATTTTGAGATTATCTGTTGATTTGGAATCGCTTTTCCCGATTCATACTCTTGTATCACTTGTGGCTTCTCATTGATCATCTGCAAAACAACACCATCACAACCACCAGCCTGTCAGGATCTTTATACCGTACATAATGTGTGTGTGTGTGTGTGTGAGAGAGAGAGAGAGAGAGAGAGACCTGAGCGAGTTGAGACTGCGTGAGTTTCTTGTCCATCCGAGCTTGCATGATGGCTTTCTTCAGTTCACTTGGCACCCTGTCGTCTGCAAAATTCCCACAGTACAGCCAAAAGCATAAGTCATTGCACAAAAACAACTCAAAAGTTGCCGAATAACTATAGCTTGCAAGAAATTCAAACCAAAAAAAAAAATAAAGCAATTCTTACTGAAAATGTTGCAAAACATACCAAAGAATGTGTTTCAATGAAAGTGGATAACTATTCACTCAGACCATAAGAATTTAAAACAACATGCTCTCTGAGTACTTCGGTACACTACAATCGATTTTTGCACATTTTTCCAAGTTCAGGCGATAATTTGTCCAATCTCTAATTTATCACTGTTACACAGTCCTTGAATCCTTAGAACAAAGAAGATTCAAAAAAGGACAAAAGAATGCAAATGTAACACTTTCAATCCAAGTCCTTATATAAGCCATCAAATCAATCCGTCAAGTTGAAAATTTGCACACTCTTTCAATCACCAGGCCATGAATAGAGCAATTGCTCAAGCCATTCCCAAAGGTTACAGACTTGCATAAGGGGTGGCAGAAAGCTAGTATCTCTACCAAGTCTCTCAGGTTAGAAGGAACGTGACTTTGGTAACAAAACTTGCAAATGTTGCGAGAAGACCAAAAACGGATCAACTTGTGGAAGAAGCAGCTTGGTTGTAAGAAAGACAAACAACAAAGAAGTACTGTAGATTTTGGGCCTACTTTTCAACTCAAGGCATGGAATAGTATAAATAAGTACCTGAATGGTGCAATTGGAAATCACTACAACTTCATCAAGTGGTGTAATATGACAAGAAGTCACATCAACCAATTCGTGTACGATTTGATAATCAATCTCATCATCAGAGAAATAGAAGTTGTCAAGATTAGGCTCATAAAATAACACTTCAAGGTGATCATCATCCAACTCTCTCTTCTGTTCATCAACGACCTTAGGAACATCTATGAAAGTACTCAATGGAGGAGTTGCTAAAATTGTATTTGACATTTGGATTGAATAATGGTCATTCCTTCGATATTGCACTAGTTCTCTATTTAGATTCCTAGGCCTATAGCGTTCCCCAATTGCACCTGTAGCATTCCTCAATTGCGTCTATCCCAGCAGTTAACTGAGCATAAGTATTGTACATTTGAGTGGTAAATCCTTGAACTGCTTCTGTCAAGGCTACTAATTGGGCTTGCATTTGATTTTACGCTATTTTGATATTAGATGTGAGTACGTCACCACGTCTGAATCAATAGTCAACAGTGTACTATTAGCTTAGAATATACGCTAATTTGGTCAACAAAAATCACCAACTTTTAACTACTTTTTGTATTTTCTTCTAATTAAATTTTATCACATATTACCTTTATGTCAAATTTCTATACTTTTACTATACTTTTTGATCAAACTTTAACCAACTAAACACCCCCTATGTAAAGATGGACTAGGGAGTGATCTAAAAAGGCTCTGGAGCTCATCAAAGGTTTGCCAAAGTGTCACTGGAGAGGCATCGGAGGTTGCTGGAAATCCGGTTCAAGTTGCCAGAGGGAGGCGATCCCAGTCGTGGTGTTTGTCGAAATTAAGTGTTGCCAAAAATGCACCAAAGTTGAACTGCTAAATTGTTGCCAACGTAACACGAAGAACTAGTACTCAAATTTTTAAATTCGTTTCAGGATAATAAGTAGTACTCAAATTTATTTAAATGAACAAATTCACCTCACTAAAGAAATATAACATGCAAAAAAAACATGTAATTAATCTGCATTCAAGTCATCCTAGTGCTTCACTCCCAAGAAAGCCGGTGCAAAGTATTGCATGCAAAATGTATAGGTAGTTTGAGTCTCATTAGGTTGTCATTATATATATTATTATGCATATACCTATGCAATTCTGAAAAAGATTATAAATAAACGAGGTCACATGACTATCACAAAACAAAGCCAACTGATATAAAAGCACATAATTTATCTACACGTTTGCTAAAGGTTAAGATTGCATTTGTATTGATGGGCTTAAAATGGAAGTATTTGACACTAATTCCTGAAAGAGAAAAGACTAAATATAACGTTGATTGTTTAGATATGGATTTCAATTTAAATTTGATAACGCTAACATGATGTATTACATTTGATTTGATATAACAATGTAAAATTGGTCATTTGAAATCCTTTTTACCCTAGATTTTTTTAGTTGTACAATGATAAAAATAAAACCTCTCTTGTATTCAATCTTTTACTTACAACCAGCTTTCTCATACTTTCTAAAATTTTTAATCTTATATCCATTCATTTGAAACTATTCAAATGGAGCTTAAATGAACATGGTTCGAAATCTATGCCGAAACTGCCAATATCTCAGCATCTCAGCTCAGAATCAAAGAAGGTCACGCTGTCAAAGAATCATGCTTGAAAGCTTCAACTCACTGTGTCGCAGCCGAGACACCTTGATATCTTTGCAATGTGCCATGATGAGTCATATTAGAGGCGAGATATTGATGATATGACAGACGAATCGATGATATTGAGAAAAAAATTTCTAAGCTTCATTTCTTCAAATTTGGATGTGAGTGAGTGATAGAGAGAGAGAGAGTCTCCTTCAATCACAATCAAGTTGCCTCAGATCTAGAGATCGAGTCACCACAGCAGCCTCGCCTTCCCCATTGCAGTCTTGCCTTCGCCGTCGCAGCCTCTCCTATGCCAGAGCATCACCATCGCAGCATCATTCACTTTTAGACTGGAGAACAGCCTCCCTCCCTTCAAACCCTAACCCTTCGGCTTTTTCAGACCTTTCCCATGCAATTTTTTTCCTTGTGTTTATTTTTTTAATTTTTTTAATACTAATTTGAAACCTTGACAAATTTTTTACTTTTAATAACGTTATTTTCAATAATTTCGTAGTTTTCAATAATTCTTCCCATGCCAATTCCAGTTATATATTTATTTGAATTAATATATATTAAAAAAATACTATTGTCAAATTGAACAAATAAAAAAAAATATGTTATTAAACACTCTTAGCCATTTTTCAATAATTTTTGTAGATTTGATTTTTCATAAGATAAATTACTAAAATATAGTTTTGTAATATTTTTTTTTGGTAACTATTTTGTAATATTTATTATTAAATAGTTTTACAATAATTTTTTTGAATTTATATTACATAAACTATGAATTATTAACTATTGTTACTAATATATTAGGCCCAAAATTAAATAAAATATAATTTAATAACATAGTTAGTATATTTTTGATCATGTAATAAATCCATGTTATTATTTAGAATTTTTCTATAATTTTTTTTTTATTTTTTTAAACCAGAAAATCAAAATGTTGCGTATCACCCAATACCGTGACGCAACACCATGACCGCATCAGAAATTCTCAAGCCGATCAACAGCCGCAACTGCAACTTTGAAAAACGTAAATGAAAGCCCCATTTGTTACAATGTAAAATGTTTTGAGAAAAAACAATTAATTATGTTTTTAAAAAATATTTTCCTAAAACATGAGTAAAGGTATTTTCCCAGAACTATTTTTCACTGAAACAAACAGAGCTGATCAGCTGAAGGGTAAACTCCTAAAAAAAGGTTGCAGTGAATGCAAGGGATGCAAACAAGTCGTAGAAAAACTACACAAATATATGCGCAGATATTAGCATGTACTTACGAGAAAGATTCTCTGTTTCTTCATCAAGCTTCCTGGTGTTCAAGGTAGTGCTGCTAGAGGCAGCTTTGTTTGAGGCAGCATTTGCTGAAAGTGAAAATATAAATTAATCAACACTGAAAGTTCAAATGACATAACAAAATAACAGAATTTCTAATCCTCACTGATATGGCAAACAATAGCATACAAAGAAAATTCATAACAAGCAATATTACTGTTGCCTGTCAACAATTAAGCGGAACAGACAAAAGAAACATCAAAGCAGCATCAGTTTCATTTGATGTTCAGGCAGTCCAGGACCTAAAAACTAATATGTGAAAATTTTGATAACAAGTATGAGTTTAAATTGTGATTAACAATTTTTTTCCTGATCATTCTCAACCATACTGGAAATTACAGTAGGTAAAGCTTCACATGCTTAGTAATGAACAACATAATTTTTAGAAATGCATTCCACACTATATATACATATATACACAATCCGTGGATAACAAGCATGAGATTAAATTGCGATTGTCAATTTTTTTTTTCCCTGATCATTCAGAACAAAGGGGCTATAAGACATCCAAAATCCAATGCCTCCTTAAATTTTCCATTTAAATTTATCAAACTTACCTCTCCATATCAATCATTTCATAGCTAATCAGAAACTATTGAACTCATTCATGAAGACAAAAACGAATAGGCACACTTCAATATATGCATAAGCAAATAATTTATTCATGTAGATGGAAAAGATACCAAAGAAAACTCGTTTCAAGGAGAAAACAAGTCAAAAACCCTAATTGACGAAAAAAGGAAGATAGAGGAACGGACATTTCTTAATGGTTTCGATCTCGGCGCCGGATCGACGAGCGGCGTTGACGGCTTTCTCATCCTTGCGGGCGGCGGCCGTCGGAGGCTTCTTCCGGATAACTACCGGCTCCCAGTCCTGTGAGATCGGACCTCCTGACATCTCTTTCTCTCTCCGTTGAACCCAATTACAAAATATCAGACGCTGGGTAAATTTGTTCCGCAACGCTTGAGAGAGGCGCAATGTATAGAGGGTTTCTTGGGTAGTGTTCGGCTGCGGGGTTTGAGTTATCCCTAGGAAGTTTATGCAAATTTATTGCAAACTTTAATAATATTATGATTGTAAGGCCTTGTTTGGGAAACTAGCCAATTTTTTAGCTTGTAACTACTCTAAATTTTTATTTTTTCTAAAATAGTTAAATTTATCCTGTTACATTTTAAAATTTTTTTAGACTATGAATTGCAAAAATGTTAGATTAATAAAAAATTAAAAAATTAATTATTAAAATGTTAACTTTTTTCTCTTCCTGAAAATTAAAAAAACTCATTTTTTTAATAATTATCCAATAGCTAGCCATAAAAAAAATTATTATTTTTTCTTCCTAAACTAAGGCTAATACCAGGGCTCTCATGTGTTTCGCATCTGCAAGGTGTTAGGTAATGTTTAAATTATTTATTTATTTATTTTTCATTTTAAAGTTCAAACATATGTAATTTTGGTATTACGTAAGATATGTTACCGAGTTAGTTATAGGTTTTAAATAGTGAATGATGATGATTTATTTTCATCTACACACCGTAAGTCCCTTTGGCAAATACTATTCGTTTTGGGCTTCGGTAGTCCGTAAGTTTCTCCCTCATGAATTTAAAACACGTCTAATAGGGGGGAGAGGTAGAGGTGCTTACAAGCTACCTCAGTCTTTGACTCCCTTTTGATATGGGACAGATGGTATCAACTGATAACTTAATAAATTCGTCATCTTCCTTGTTGGATCTAATCCGAGTCTGGAATTGCAATGAACACCAATACGATGCCTGCCAAAAAATCATTGATACTTAAGTTAGCTACAGAATCATGAAAGTATTTTAAGAAAGTAACAAGAAGTAAGAATGTCTCATCCTTTCCCAGTGGAATTAGGTTGTGCAGTTATAAATAGAGTCGTATTCGGTACATGTTATGCACTTGATGCATAGGATTGTATCCCTTGCCTACGTGTACACTCTCCAGCTATAGTCATTATTACGAGATAATTAAGGTAATCACATGGAGACTTTGTTTGTTATGGGAATAATGCCAAACAATTCACCTATAAGTGTGGGTACAGCTAGAAGATTGCATGATTCTAAGAGTATATTCAGCAGGAACTGCATAACCAGATCCATCTTGAGGCCTTAGTCATTCAGCTTGCTTGACTAACTCCCATACAAATCGGTCGGTTGGGGTCGTAGGCTGGGTCGATCAAGTATGTCCGTTTGTTCTGGGGTTTCCACTATCTTAGCTAGCTCTTAAACGTTGTCATAGTGAAGAAATCAAATGATAGCTGGCTCAAAAGTATCAATAATATGCTCGTCGTCTTCATCTACCACTTGAGGCCAACTGGTACCAGGGGCACCAAACTCCTTACGTCTAGCAAAGACATAACCATCATAATCGGACTTGTCAGAGTCAAGCAAACCAACTCTTTCAGGGTTATTCATGATGTTGGGGTGTTCAACAGAGTTAGGCAAAGTGGGGATTTTAACCCCAGTAGACACATGAGGTTCAATATGTGCAGGTTTAAGAAGATTTGAATTTTTTTTCCCAAATAAAAGTAAATTCATTTATGATGTAAGCGAATGAGTTTAAAAAATCCGTTTACGCAATAAACGAATTCAATTCTAAAACTCTTTAAGGTGAAAATGAATTTAAGTGAACAAGTTATGAGCGTGAACGAAATTCTTCACCCTCCCTTCAACACCAAACAAAATTCTTCACCTGCACTTACTGAAAATTCTTTATTGAATGAAATTCTTCCCCCACATCTACTGGAAATTTTTCACTTGAATGAAATTCTTCACCCTACCACATCCACTAGAAATTCTTCAATGAACGAAATTTTTCACTTGCACCCACAAGAAATTCTTGATCCTGAATGAAATTCTTCACTCGTACTTGCTAATTCAACAAAGAACGAATCAAGAAAATTTATTTACAACATCAACGAATTCAAATAAATTCATTTACTTCATAAACGAAAGTGATGTTCTCACTATTCAGTGACTTCAGTACTACGCATGACGTCTTTGTCGCTCAGTCCTATACTTTGTCCTTACTATTACTGGTTGTTTGTTCCTTCTCATTTCTCTGTAACTCGAGATGGCTAGAGCTAACTAGTTAGAGAAGGCTGAAGGGTTAGCTTTCTAGGAGTTATCAAATTTCACCACTGCAACACGCTATTAGACTACCATTGAAGACATTGGTAAAGTTAAAGCCCTTTTGTGCAGCACTAGACTTATCATTGGAGAATATTCAGCCTTTCACCTTTTAAGTTCGTATATATACATATTATAAGCCTTTTATATTTCAACAACTATTTAAGAATTAGTTTGGTATATTAATTTTGGCTTTAAAAATTTGAGTTTGGGTTCATCAAAGTAATTTAAGGCATTTATCTTTTGTATGTTTATTATACATTATGTGTTTGAGTTTATTTTGATGAACTTATAATTACTTAATTAGGAAAAAGTGTTGATTTTTGGATCTGGGTATGATGTTTTAATTTTGCAAAAGAAAATATTTTATAAAGAGCGATTGTAGGTTTATCTATTTCAAACTTTAGATGCTATAGAAATTAGCTTTATAATATTTTTAGCCGGGGTGTTTGAGTTTGGCATATGTAATAAGAACCATATATTTTATGTGTTTTGTAACTAAATAACTCCAGGATAATCAAAATAATTTTGAATTTTTGATAGAACAGTTAAGGGAATATTTGTATGCACTTGTAATTTTTAGTCTTTTTTTTTTCTTTTTAAGCTTCAATTTGAGTAAAGTATAAGGTTTTAAAATCATCAACTTTACTTAATAAAATCTATAAGACAAGTATCTAATCCTTGCAGAAGTTCAACAAAAATCAATCTAAAATTAAATTATATAGCTAATACAATTATCATGAGGTTGTTATTTATCAAAAAATAATAATAATCATTTAATGGTTCAAATAAGATCTTAATAATTGAATTACATTTTGAGCCTTAATTAGGAAAGTGAAAATTCATTTAGCTTAATATCTACCAAGATTTGTAGTTATTCCCAAGTGTAAATGAAGAAGTAGATTATTTATGCTAGTTTCATTAGATTATTTGTTTAGAAGTTATAAACATAACTAAGAATACATAATTACAACCAAAACACAAAAACACAATTCTTTATTTTCCATACATATGCAATATCTTATGAGAAATAATAGAATAGTGGGACTTACAACTGAACATGAAGTGAACTCTACCAAGCTAGTTTAAGGTTTCTTCGGTTGTGTAGAAAATTTGTAATAAAACTAATTCATAAAGTCATATTTTATTTTTAAGAGATTATAAATTTATTATATTTTATTTATCGATTTGAAAATTTTTTTAGTAAAGTCATAACTTCATCACTTATTCATAAGGGTCATGGCTGATGAGCACGTTTCACTCTTTTGTTTTTGCGGAGAAAATATTACCAACACTGGGGTCGATATAAGTTATTACATACAATATAAATGCGTCATAAAGGTTAGCCAAAATTACACATATTGATACTGTTGGCAAAGCTATACATTATTACTAATGTTGATGTAGCTTAGTAGGGATGAAAGTCACATGTCAGTACCCCATTGTTGGAAGTGGAGGTCAAATTGTCCATGGCCTCTGATAGTATTGGATGATGATGGAGTGGAGACAATGTTCAATGTCTTGGATCTTTTGAATCATAACAATGCTAACGTTTTCTTGGAATTTGAGCCTAGAAACACATCACTGGTCGCTGAAGAAGTTTCCCTACCATCCCATTCTCCAAATCAGCTTTCAGTTGATACTTTTGTTCATACAATGCCTGTGACATCAAACGATCCTCTGATGTACCATGAATACACTGCTCTACCAATTTCATTTAATGAGGAGAACACTGGGGCAGGTCAGTCGAATTCTAACCCTGCTCATGAGTATGTCTAGTAGCAGGATGACTATTAGGATTATGCAAGTAATCATCTAGACCATCTTAACAGTATAAGAAGTACCTTGATAGGAGATGAGACAGAAGTAGAAGATTTGGATAGAATAGATGATATAATATTCGAAGCCCCTACTGCCATAACTTCGCATTAGTCCATGTCTAATATGTTCACAACAGTTACAGTGGATGATAGCACATCTGATTCAGCCTTTTCCATCTGACATCAGATATGGAACACAGAATAGCCATACATTAGCTCTGTGTTCAGGAGTAAGAAAGAACTAGTTAATGAAATGAAGCATTATTGTATCAGAATAAACCAACACTTTATCACTATTGACTCGAATAAGAAAACATAGACCGTTAAGTGCCCTAAAAAGGTAAAAAGCCAGTGCAAATGGTGTGTTTGAGCCACAAAACGTAGCTCTCATGGGCTATTTGAGATCACCAAGTATGAAAGCCCACATACCTGCATGTATGCGCAACTTAACCAAGATCACGACCAGCTCAATGCGAACTTCATCGCATGGGCCATCAGCAATCTTGTGAGATCAAACTTGACAATACCGATCATCATACTTCAGGGTGTCATTCATGACAAATTTAAATATTGGGCATCCTACGAAAGGTAGGCTAAGAAAGCAGAAGGCTATTACCCAAATATTTGGTGAGTGAGAGCAATCTTACTTTTGCTGCTCAAGTTTATGAATGCAGTTATGTCCTACAAACCGGGTAGCATTGTTCACTATGAGCATTTCTCGTACATGGGTGGTGCTCAACGTGTTTTAAAATATGTGTTTTGGGTATTTAAAACCATGCATATATGGCTTTGCGTTTTGTCAACTGATTAAGATTACAGACGAAACACACCTTTACAGAAAATACATAGGTAAATTGCTTATTACCATGGACACAAATCTGAATCTTCAAATCTTCTCCCTTGCATTTGCCTTTGTTGATATAGAAGATTATGACAGTTGAAAGTACTTTTTATGAATGGTCAGACATCATATTTACCTAAACGACGAAAGCTTGTGCTTGATATCTAATCGACATGTAGGCCTCTTGGCTGTAGTTGCACCTCCACAATCCAATTAGGCTAATTCTTTCCACTGTTATTGCCTCCAACACATTTTAGCCAATTTCAAGAAGAAGTACTCCGGCAAACAAATCAACGATCTATTATGGGAAGCTGTGATTACCCTTCAAGTTCGAAAGTTCGAGGCTACTACAGATTTGATAAAATCAATTAACTAAAGCTCTTGGAAGCATTTGGATGATATTCCAAGGAAAAAGTAGACTTTTTCTCATGATGGTGGCGATAGATATGAAACAAAGACCACTAACTTACCGGAGTGTTTCACTAATGTTAAAAAGGAGGCCAGGAGTCTGCCAATCATTGCAGGTGTTCAGCTTAAATTCTATAAATTAGTTTCCCATTGCAAACACCATAGACAAATTGTAATGAATGTTATGGCGAATGAAGCGAAGGCAATTCCTCGAGTATTTGAAGTTCTACAAAAATACCAAGGTATGTCACACTCTTCAATCACATTAATGAAGTTTGCCAAGTCATAATGGGTTCCCACAACAACAAAGGAAATAAGACTTAAGTTGTTAAATTGCGTGAAAACCAATGCAGTTACGAAAAGTGGTAGATGTTACGGTTCCTTTGCTTGCATGTTATAGTAGTATATGAGAGGAGACATATTGATTGGATGTAGTATGTATCTTTAGAATATTCTGTGGGTGCATATGTGAGTACGTACATGCCTGTATTTCAACTGTTACAACATGAAGACTACTGAGACCAAGTTGATGCACTATTTTTCATTCCAGATCCAGGACTACTTTAAGATATATAAGGGTCGACTCAATTCAACAAGGATTCAAAATAAGATGGACAAGTCCGAGAGGGGATCTCGGATACATTATGGCCTATGAAAACAAGAATGTCATGATTGTCGTAAGTGCTCTTCAAGGAACCATGCATCATCATTCTTTGTTTTTTTGCCATTTCGTTAAGTTGAAAAGTTGTGTAGTATAATATAACTTCTTAAGTTGTCAAGTTACTAACTTACCCAACCTTCGCATTTATCAAGTAGTTAATGTAATATGACTTCTTAAGTCGTTAAGTTGTTAACTTACCCAACCTTAGCACTTATCTAGTAGTTAATGTAATGAAACTTCTTACGATGTTAAGTTGTTAATGGTGTTTTAGTTAATCATTGAAAGTTGTCAAATTATTAATTTTTGTTATCATTTTAACTTTTTAAGCTGTTAATTTATATTATTATCTAAAGTTATTAAGTGTTGAAATTGTTAATGCTATATTGTTGTTTTCGTAAATAGCTCTTGTGCACGTGAATTACTTAGCCCTGGGCCAAAGGATCCCATTGTCCTTAAATCACAAATGGAGCACCATTTGAATTTGGTTTGGCTTGAGCTTACCCTGGTAATTATTATATTCTGATTATGTTAATTCTATATATTTTAAAATATTTTGATTACTTTATTTATACATTTTGATATAGTAAGAATATTTTGATGAGTTTCTATTTTTTGAATACAGTACGAGGAGATCTTGCATTGTAGGAACAATCTCAAGAAGTTACAAGCTACATTTCCCAACGGCGAGAATCATCAGATCCTGCAGTACTTTGTTAGATCCAGTTTCAATGGTTTCTACCAGATGGGTACAGCACATTTGTATTGGCCGTTATTAATTTCATGATTGAGCAATAACAAACAGAGACACACACATTCCACTAGCTAGTTAGAGGGTGGCCATCCTCACAGGTCTACGTGTAATTGGTGATTTTATCACCGAGAGAGATTAGATACGTTCAATTGCCGAGTGGTAGGCTTATGCTAGCCGCTTATAAAGGCGAAACCCCCAGCTACTACTATTTTAGGAGGTTTTATGCATCTTGGTTGACTAGTGTGTCAGTTGACTAATGTGTCAGTTCACAGTTTAGCCAGAAGGTTTTCTAAATGAGCAAATTTAATGTCATGCCTGTGCATTGATCCTTATGATAATTGGTTGTCACCTACTGTCAGATAAGACCGGGAATAGGGTAAAGTTAATGTATCTACCCTTATTAAAGGACCTGGATTAATATGGTAGGCAAGCATGGGGTGTTGCTGGCTTAGTTTGCCTTTATCGAGAGATGTGTTATACATCTAGGAGGGAGACGTCTGATATTGCAGGGCCTCTTGCCTTCTTACAGGTAATATTTTTATTTTTTCACATTTTTTATTTGAATTTACAAACAAACCCTTTTTTTCTTATATTTATCTAATACATTATTATATCAATTCATAATAGGTGTGGGCATGGGAGAGATTATCTGTGTTTCGACCAATTATTAGTTTTCCATTGTCTCTGTCGCATATACCTGTTGATGTCGATTTACTGAGGGATCCATTAGGTTATTAATGGAAGGGGAACCTTGATTTATCCTGTGCCTGAGAGCTATGACAATGCAGGGATCAGCTACAGCTAATGCGAGAGAAGCAGATGAAATGGAGCATTTACTCTCAATCTGTTTTGGACATTCTACCAACTTATTATCATGAGGGGTTCGACATTTAGTGTAATAGTATGTCCTTTTTATGCTATGACATCATGGAGTTGTATTTGTCTGGTCATGTCATACAACAAATCAGTCTATGCCAAGTGGTGCTAGAGGCATGCAACAGCGATATACAGTTGCATATGACTAACATAAGAGGTTGACCTAACTTCGATTGGGGCCTATACCACGCACCATACGTTGCGATGTGGATAAAAATGAGGTAGTACATGATTAAGGGTGAAATGTTTCTTAGATGCATAAGATTTGATGACCCGTACATACAGTGGTACCAGTCAGTCATTGAGTAGTCATTGACCACCTACGGATACGCTAATTATAAGGCCCCAGGCAATTGGCGTAGACAGAGCCATTTTGGTAAACTAATCATCATTTTTTAGTATTCAATCTATTTTACTATGTCAATAAGGAATTTTATTTTAATTAAATTTTTTCTATGCGCAGGTTGACGCAATAATACGTACGCACGAGCTTACCAATTAGGCATCTTGAGCTGTTAATCTCCTAATTGTGCTATAATTAATTCACGAGATACAGTAACTCAGTGGTATAATGGTAAAGGCCTTGGACAATAAGGAGCTACTGCGAGTACTACTAGAACATCCCAGACTTGGGGTAGGTCGAGATTATGCATACTGTACCGATCTAGGGTTCTAGGCGTCACCGTCGAGGTAGAAGAGTGATGATTGGCCCTAGCTTTAGGTCAACTAGCCCCCTTGAGCTAGTTAGTTTTATCCTACGGCCAGATAGTCCTCCACCAGGTAATGACATTGGATTATTGGATTACAAATATGATCATACCCAAAGACGAGATTTCCCACTATTCGACCACACTACCATGGAGTTAGGGACCCCTATACTGACTGAGCACAATTCAAATCCAGTAGGGCACAATTCATCTTTAGCAGAACACTCTTCAAAGTTAACCGAGCATACTTTTTTTTTTTGTCTGACATTGTGCACGGTGCATGGGTCGACATATTTCATATCAATCTTGTGTTGACGTTTGAGGCTTTTGGGAGCCCTAGATCTGATGCAATATGTTGCATTGCATCGACTTCTATCTCTATACCATATGTTCCCACCAGACATTATAGGCGTAGGCAAGTGCCGATGGATGATCCTGTGCCATTACTATACCCCGAGATTGATACAGAGACTGTTACCACGCTAGATGTAAATGAGTGTGAGGTGTCACAGTCTCAGAGTGACCTTGAAGGAAGTCAGACAAAGCCACGAAAGACGATTCTAGCTAAGATGGGAGAGCCTATAGATGCACAAGCAGAGTCAAGCCTGAGTCACAGCAAGGTGCACCGACTTTTGATTTATTGCAACCTTCCCAGCCACAACCTCGTTCACCACAACCACAATGTCTGCATAAGAAGCCCTGATGTGGCATCGAGTAGTAAACATGATTTACTCATTTCTCATAACGTCTCTTTTATTTTCTTTTTATTTTTTTCTCAATTGTAGATGCAAAGCTCCCCAAAATTTGATGATGTGAGCAATCATTTTCATGGGGACATTATTTCTTATAATGCCTATAAGATTGATCTTGATTTTATATATATTTCTCAAAAGCATTAAAACTTAGTTGAAGCCTTTGATAATAAGGCTAGTCATAGGAAATATTAATTAGCGTAGTCAATTTATTAGTAGGTTCTCATGAATTTAATCCATGGAAGGAGCGTGATGGTGAGTTTTTTATTGTACTACATGCTTTATAGC
The DNA here is from genome assembly GCA_035590655.1 of Pouteria glomerata. Classification (NCBI taxonomy): domain Eukaryota; kingdom Viridiplantae; phylum Streptophyta; class Magnoliopsida; order Ericales; family Sapotaceae; genus Pouteria; species Pouteria glomerata. The sequence continues at coordinate 22,690,408 of JAVXUM010000017.1, read as the reverse complement.
TGTGAACTAGAGTAGGAGTTTTGATTGGAGCTGTTTACAGGTTTGGATTTGCTGTTTCAGACTGCATGGTTTGTAGTTTGAGTGGTGATGAATCCTGGTTTCTGAAATGGTGCATATAGCATTATGAGATAGCTAGTAGGTCTTGATTTGTTGATATGGGGTATCTATTGGATGATTTTTTTTAATTTCTAATCTAGGGAATAGATTGTGTTGATTTTGAGATGTTCGTATGCAAGTTTGAGTTGTTTAGTTGTTGTAGGGTTGGAGCTTTTTCGGGGTCTGAGAAGTAGATATAATTGCCGTAGGATTACCTGATAATTACCCAACTTCAAAGAAGAAATGATTTGGATGTATTTTAACCTATTTTAGATTAGAATTATTTATTTATTGGCATGCTTTTTTCCTCACGTTTTGGGAGTTGTTAAAAATTTAACCTTTAATGCTTATCTTAATAGTATATTATGTCTTTTCTTTCTTATGTTACATTTCTTGTGTCAGATGCAGGAAGACTGCTCACTGCACTGATTTTTCTTTTAATGAACTTTTATTCTTTTTTACTTTGATTGTAGCCAAAGGATAGCTAGAAGACCTAGTTAAAAGTGTTCAGTAGCAAGAATGGATAAAATTTTAACAGGAATGAGTATAGTGACCATTTGCTTTTAGATGTTTGTGATACCCCTACCCTTGGTATGAATGGAAGAATTATGAATTTGATCCATTGAGGTTATGGGAGTGAAAATTTTTGTGTTTTAGTGTCATGTTTCTTTATATTTCTAAGTGTTGGAAATTTTGGCAATTTGGAGCCTTTGCTTGGAAAGGGTTGAGAAAGGAATGTATGGGATGAATTTATATGGAGAATAAATGGTGTGAGGCATGAACTTGGTGTTGGCAAAGTAAAGGAAATGGAAACAACCGGCCAAGCAAAATGAAAATGGCATTCTTTGACTCAATTTGTTTAATTTGGACTAAAGGGAACCAATAAGAATGAGGCTTGACCTTTTGACCAACCAACTAAGCATATATGTATATAATAATATGGATAC
>JAVXUM010000017.1:22655023-22665253 GCA_035590655.1 Pouteria glomerata | reverse complement strand
GGACTAGTCAAAAAAAAAAAAAAAATTGTGTTATATCTAGTGACTTGTCAAATATCTACGAAGTTCTAAGTGGTAAAGTAGCAGTTTTTTTGTCATGGTGGTGAAGTTCACTTGGGGCTTGGATTCCAAAAAGGTGTTTTAGCTTTGTTGGTTAATTTTTTTTTTCATTTTATATAATTTTTTTTCTACCAAATTTTGATTTTTTTAAAAGTTGTGGCTTTTAGGCCTATTAATCTCATTCGTTTAAAATGCATAATAGTAAATTTAATCATTTTAAAAAAAGATAAAAAAAGTTGAGTAGTTGGTAGCTGAATAAAGATGTGTTTGGAGCGATAAAAAGTGAAATAAAATAAAATAAAATGAGATCAGTTATGAGTTTAAAATTTGAATAATGAGATTAAAGTGAATAGATTTTAGAAATTTTTAAAAATTTAAATTTTTTTTTTTTGTTTATTGGCAAACTAATCGATGCTGTGGTTGTGAAACCAAGCTTAAGAAAGTAACGAAAAAGTAAAAAAAAAAAATTATATAAAAGTAGAAAAAAATTACTAAAAAAGCTATTTTTTTTTTTTAATCCAAACAAACTTTCATTTTGTTTAGGAATATTTTTATTTTAGAATTGATTTAATTTTAAAGTAAAGGATTGTTTTGATTTGGTAAATGAAAATTTTTTATTTGATTTGATTTGGTAAATAAAAATTTTCATTTGAAATATATATTTAAATTTAATAATTGAGTTGATTTAAAAGAAATGTCAAATTTGATTAAGTTCGTGGAAAAAAGAAAATAAGAAAAATATGATTTACAAAAGTAAATTTGTTTACTTAACTAGTTTAAGAAAATAATAAATTTTATCAAATTTTATTATTTTGATTTAGATTTTAAATGATATTTAAAATTTTAAAATTTAAGTTATGAAATAAAATTAAACTTAATACATAAAATTTTATTTTGATTATAAACATAATAATTAGTAGTAATTATCATTAAATGATATTAAATTTTATCAAATTCATCATTCTAAAGAAAGTGCATATTTTTATTTTGGACAAATGATATATTAATGCTCTTTTACCTAAAAGAAATTTAGTATTTACAGCTATATTTATTTATTTTTTGTTGGGTACTGGGGTCATTTTTTCTCTAGTGTCGAAAGACATTTGTATAAATTTATTATTCAAAATAGTTCTACAATAATTTTTGTTAAAAGCAATTTTTTAAAATAAACAATGTTATAATATTTCTCTACGTTTATAGAATCGTTGACTTAAATTTATTTTTCAATTTAAATAACGGGAGGATGTCTAGAAAAATTGAATCACTAGTTGGTCTTCTTTATTGATAGGCAACACTAGTCCAATATCTACAAACAAAAGTAGAGAAACAAAAGTTGATCTGCAAAAATAAAGATTTTACCAAGCGCGATGGATTTTTATTTTTAATTCATCCAAACAATATAACGTTATTATGTTTATGTTTTCTGTTTTGTAAATTACTTCAAAATAGATTGGCGGATGATACGGATAGGAGTGGAAACAAGCCAAGTCAAGCCAAGCCGAATTTCAACTTGTTTGAGCTCAGCTCGAGCTTTCTGAACCAAGCTCGAGCTCGATTCGAGGTTTTATATGGGCTCGAGCTCAACTCGTTAAAAAAGAACTCATGTTCGATCTTGGTTCGCGAATAGCTTGATTAAATCAAAAAGTCCAAAACGACGTCGTTTTAGTTTAAAATATAATAAACAAAATATTATTAAAAAAATATAATAAAAATATTATTTAAAAAAATTAAAATATTATTAGAAAATATATATATATTATTTTTGGAGCCTGCTCGCGAGTTTTCGAGCCGAGCTTTACTAAGCTCGAGCTCGAAATCTAAGCGAGCCACAATTCAAGCTCGGTTCGAGCTCGTTTTACTCACGAACCGAGCTCGAGTAGCTCGCGAGCAGCTCAATTCGTTTCCAGCCTTAATGGTATTAATTCTTTCATCATTTGGGAGAGCGACTTTTTTTTTTTTGGGTCCAAAATTTATTGAGAAGAGATTGATTTTGCTGTTAATATCTTAAATTCTTTTACTATAACTTTTAATTTTTTATTTTTATCTTATCCAAACAATTACAATATGAATAAACCTATTTTTCTATAATTTTTAAATAGTTAAGGGAGTTGTCTATAATTTTCAAATGATTAGGGGAGGTGTCTGTAATTTATAATTGGTAAGGGATGTCTCTATAATTTTTAAATGGTTAGGAAAGGTACTTGTAATTTCTATTAAAACACGTAAAGGGTAAAATTTTCTTTTTGTGCACTATCTAATGCTTTTAGACGAAAAATTGACAAAAGGGGGCAATTGTTCAAAATATTTTTAAATAAGGAGCTCTCTATAAATTTTGAATGTTTAAGGGAGTTCCCTGCAATTATGCTAATGTTTTGGAAGGTCAATGTAATTTATCCTATATTTTATGATGCTATTTGGTTGATGGAGAATTGCATAATCGAAACAAAACTGAAATTTTGAATGAGAAGATTCATTATTAATCACTTTTTTTTTTTTGGCTTTGTTTGATTGATAAATTTGGGTAAGATAATTAAAATAAGCATTTGCATCAAAATCAAGTATAGTTCTGGTTGGTGGATTAGCATCAATTTTCTGGTGCAAAACCCAATGTATTCATATTTTTGCGAGATATCTAAATTGCATAAACCATGAACACTTTACTTTGTACCAGAAAGGCTTCTTGATGATTATAGGATCCATTAAATTGGCTTTAGGCTTCCAAAGTCTATACTTGTTTATATATTCAATAGATGTCGCCTCAATAGTGGTTTTTGGTATGAGAGAAAGTGGTGAGAGAGTGAAAAAAGATGGGAGGTGGCAGAAAAATAGTAGGAAAAAAAAAGGATCATTAAAGTAATCTCTCCACTTCAGGGAAAATAGATCATTATATAATAGTAGCATTTGTTATTGACGCTGCTGTGTATAGCATAATATTTAACTTTTGCGCTTCACTCAAAACCACATGCTGTGGTCAACCCAAGAGTTTGAGTGAGGGGAAGCTGAAGTAAAATTTTTAGTATGTAAGGGAAAAAAAAAATCACTAAAGTAATCTCTCCACTCTAGGAAAAAAAATATTGTTATATAATAGTTAGCATGTGTTATTGATGCTGCTGTGTATAGCATAATATTTAACTTTTCCGCTTCACTCAAAACCACATGCTGTGGTGAACCCAAGAGTTTGAGTGAGGGGGAGCTGAAGTGAAATTTTTCGCATTTGAGTGGCAAGGAAAACTTTTTATAATTTGAGGGGGGTCAATACCCGATTTACTAGTATAAACTCTCCCAAAATTAAGGGAGTATAGAAGAAGTTTAAAACTTAGGGGGGCCGTAACCCCCAAGCCACCCCCACCCCCTGAGCGATGACCACAAGGATGCTATATTGTACATTTTTGAACTCTGGGGTTCTTGTGCTTTTGTGACTAATGACAAGTGATATAAATGTAATTGATGCAAAATATATATATATATATTTTAAGAACTTAAATTTAAGGGCATGTAGGAGGCCTCATCTGTTTGAGGGTTACTTATGTTTTGGTTGTTGAAGTTGTTGAATGTTCCTGTTGCGAATTTGAGATCAAACATTCATATTACCAGGTGATTTAGGCAATTTCTGGCTCTTGAAGTTCACATGGAATTTGTCCTGAGCTTTTGAAGCTGTCAAACACTTTTAGATATCCTTAGCCAAACAAATCAGTTAATCCACGTCCAAAGCCTGCTGTATGACTAGGTTCTGTACTCCATTATTGTTTTGACGTTTAAAAGCAGTTGATTGTTGGCTCATATTGTACACATATGACTTGGAAAGTTGGAGTTGGGACCACAACTTTGTACAATACCTGTATTGCTATGCTAGGCATTTTGTTTGAGCACCCAGTCTATGCCTCTTTTTCTTTTGGACTGAGTTGATTGAATACTTGCTTTTCTTATTTATCTACTCTAAATAAATTATTCGTCTTTTTCTCAGTTTATGATATTTTTATATCCATTGAACTATGGTTCTACAGTTGAAAAGGTCATTATAATGGGTTTCTGTTTGTGGACGTATCATGTCACTTATTTTCTTTTGTGTGAATGATAAAACGATTATAGAACTTATTAGTTGAAGGTTTTGACAGATCGTATATCCAGCGCGAATTCTCAAGTTAAGAGTCCGTGGCACGAAGAGAGATCTCACACAAGATTCATCCTCCGAGGAGATTTCCGTTGTATTGCCTGGTGCAATTGCTCGTTTTGATGGGTCTGACATACAGGTATATTCTATTCTTTGTTGTTAAGTTACTTTCATGTGTGTGTGTGTGTGTGAGAGAGAGAGAGAGAGAGAGAGATGAGCTCACTTCTTGTTGATTGGCAATTAAGAAAGTAAAAAAGAGAAAACAAAGAAAAATGGGTTTGATTTGAAAGTAACTCTTATCTTCTAATGAGATTAATTGTCAAAATGATAATTTTTTTCATAAGCCTTCTTTCCTTACAATAGTATATCTATTTATAGACTTTATTACAATGATTAAACTAACTAACTAACTAATTTGATACAACGGTTCTAACTAACTAATTTGGGTCTATAACAACTCCCATACCCTTAAAAATTGACCCTGTTCTCAAGGTCAAAATACAATCACTGTGATGTTGCAATCAATGTTGTTAAAATATCGAATTAAATCTTAAAATTGTACGATTTTACAATCTTAGAGCGAAAAATTTGTTCATCTTATGCAAAATCTCAATAAGATAAAGTAGGTAAAATCTCAATTTTGGGATGCAAATTCAGTAAAATCTCGATTTTATAAGTGATTTATCAATTTTAAAAATTAAATAATTTTTGTGTAATTTTGTAATAAAATGCTTTTATGTTTTTTTTTTTAAGTGATAGGCCATAATCATTTCACTTGTTTTTTTTTTTTAAATTCTATAATACTATTATTTTCTATGCTATACGAGTTAAGGATCATATGCACTGTTCTACCAAACTGACTATCATAAATTAAATTTTATAACTAGGATGAAAACCAAAAAACCGATAATAAATATTAAAAATATATTTTCAAGTCCTACAAAAAATTAATAGAAAATGAAGTAAGTGTTTTAACGTCAATTATATAGGTCACATTAAATACTTTAAAGGTCTCAAATATGTAGTTAGTTAAATGGAGTATATAACCAGATATAAAATCTTACATAAATTTTGTTGAGGATTTGTTTTGTTGATATGAGTAAGTTTTTGTGTATAACTTTTTTTTTTTTTTTTTATGCATGTTTTTTTTATCTTCTCTTATTAATAAAATTATTTACTTATAATAGACTATGTTATCATGTTATAGCACTAGGTAAAATCTTATTATTTTGTGATTTGATTTTATAATTCGATTTTTGGACTCTCCTCCAATGTTGACTAGAATCTCAATTTTAACAATCTTGGTTGCAATGTAAGACAAGTTTTTTTTTTTTTTTTTTTTTTAAAAGGAAGATATAAACCAAGAAAAAAAACAAGAAAGTTACAAGCACTCCACCAACTGATTCCTTTACCTGTTTCTGCTCTTGTCCTTCTTTCACTCCTTTTTTTTTTTAATCTGGTTTATCTCTGCCGCCACCCTCTGCTGCAACCTCACTGTGGAGATCATGAATCTGGATCTGGAAAACAAGCACCCTTCATACCCACCTTTTAGAAAATTGGATTCAGGCCAGCAGTAGACCCACCCATATAGCAGGATCATGAACAGGAGCAAGCTCACATTTCCCATTGTGTAGAGAACTCCTCTAAACCCATTGAACCCATTGAGCTATGATTCAATATAGACTCGCTCATCAAACCTTAGCAACAGCGGTTCAATTCTGGTCTCCATCACTGCCCTGTTCTCTTCTTCTAGCTCCACAACCTCTCTCTTACTATCCTACGTCTGGTGATTGCCCTGATCACCTTAGCAAATTGGACTAGTGGCCTTGTCGAATCTTCCTCTTTCTCCTTGATCTTCAAGATTGAAACCACGAATGTTCCACCACCTGGATTGAAAATCAAGAACACATTACCACCATGAAATTCATACGATGGGAGTGATTGAAGTAATTATTTGTCATCTGATTGAACATGCGTCTTGGCGAAGATGACCATGTTGGTAACACTGACATCTTGGGCGACAAGGATGTGCTTTCAACTGAAGTGCTTCTTGATTCCGGAGAGGACTCCAAGGGCCCTTGACGGGTCGTGGTGAAAGCAGCTTTTCTCCGGGCATTTGTAGATCTTCTTCTTGACCACTTTGTTGGTTCTTTGCTTGGGCTTCCATGGAAGGTTGTGACCCCTTCTGTGGAGTCGCAGGTTCTGGTCCCTTTGAAAACCTTTGTTGCATATTTCACGTAAGAATCGATTCATCGCCATGAGGAACTTTGGTGATAGAGCTATCACTTCTGCATCTGGATCTTCTACTGCTTTTGGTGAATTAAGATTGGACCAAGCCAATCCATTTTCCTAGGTTCTGGGATTATCTTGCTCCCATTTCTTCTCCTAGGTTCTTCTGGATTGCTATAGTTTTTAATTGAACTTGTTGAGATGCGTCAACTTTTTGCTCATTGTTTCCATCATCTTCATTAATTGCTTTAACTATTGCCGAGTTTCATGATTCCGTTGATTATGTGCTGCAGATCTAGTCTCTGCCATGTCTGAATTGAAGTTTGGCTTTGATACCAATTGAAATGAACCCACTTCTTGTTGATTGGCAAGTGAGAAAGTAAAAAGGGAAAACAAAGGAAAATGGGTTGATTCGAGGGCAACCCTTCTCTCCTAATAAGATTAATTTTCAAAATGATAATTTTTTCGTAGGCCTTTTTTCCTTATAATACTCTCTATTTATAGACTTTTTTACGACCATTAAACTAACTAATTTGATACAGTGATCCTAACTAACTAAAAGATGAACCCACTTCTTGTTGATTGGCAAGTAAGAAAGTAAAAAGAGAAAACAAAAGGAAAATGGTTTTGATTCGAGAGCAACCATCTCCCCTAATGAGATTAATTTCTCAAAATGATATTTTTTTTTCGTAAGCCTTCTGGCTTTACAATACTCTATATTTATAGACTTTATTACAACCATTAAACTAACTAACTAATTTGACACAACGGTCCTAACTAATTTTGGTTCATAACAGAGTGTGTGTGTGTGTATGTGTGCGCGCGCGATTTTTTCCCTTTCCCTTTTTATTTTTGGAATATCAGACTTTTGGCCGACTTTTTTTTTTTTCCCCCCATCTGAATTTTGCAAGGGTTGTGACTTTCTAAGGTCTTAATGGATCTGATTTTTATGTTTGGGGCACGGTCATATATTTTCTTAATGTCATAAAATTTGTTTGAAGGGCTGTGTGTTTGTTTCGCCTTTTGAAGCCTCAGCATTTTGAATCCTAAGTAAATTATTAACTAACTTTCTTTTCTCTTTCTGAAACATAAGAACATGTTGCAGCGATGGTTTCAAGAAACACGCTCTCAGTTTTGGGATCAAAAGAGGGATCTTGATGATTCTGGAGGTTCCTATGGAAGGCTACCTTACCAGCTCTGGAATGTTACGAAGTATGGACCATGTGCTGATGCAGCAATAACTGGCGTAATGCCCCCTCCGCTGATGGAACTGCAGGTGATAACTTATGTTGCTCAATATCAAGATATGCGAGTTCTATCATTAGTGGCACGCTTTTAAAATTTATTCTGGATAATGTCGCCTTGCTGCCTGCGTATATGTAATTTCATTAAAGAATCCTTTAATTTCTCCAATGATTTGTGGAAGTTTTCTGAAGTTATCCTGGTATTTGAATTCAGCTGCTTTTATTGTTGGGCAGTCAAGTCAACGTTATTATTGTGCAGTCACTATCGGAGATGACGCCGTGATTTCAGCATTCAGGTTAGTGTGTGGGATTTCAAATTATAAAAACCTTATCATTGTTTTCTTATAACGATGTAATTGTCATGCTGATGCACTTGAATACTCAATTTGCAATTTTCCTCTCTAACCTTTTTAAACTTTTGTTTAATTCTACAAAAGACTTTCGGAGGACCGAAGCAGATCCTTAGTAGGAGCTATTCTGTCAAAAGTAGTGCCTGCAACATTTTCAACAATAGCTTCTTTTTCAAAAATGATATGGCGCAGTGAACCAAAATCAACAAAAAAGACGGAAGCAAAACCTCAACCATTTGCTCGAGGTGACACTAATTTCCTTTTATGCTTGAACTAATGCCCAAGTCTGTTTTTAAATTTCAGTAAATATTTAATTCAAGGATTTTATGAGTATGCATTACTATAGTACATCATCTTATTAGCAGTCTGGATTAATTAATAGTTTTGCTGATATAATGATTTTGAACGTGTTTTATATATATATTATATAAGAAGATGCTCCATTTTCTTTTTTGTGGGTGAAACACACTTAATTCATAAGCACATGCCCCTTTACTTACTTGTTCGCATGTATATCTGTAAAAATGGCTTGATCAATAGAACATGGCTCAGTGGAGTTATTCATCCTATCAGATGCGCACATACAATATGTGCACATTCATATGCAAGTGTCAGTGCTACTTACATATTTTCATGTCAACATAAAAAAGGCCTTATTATGGAACATGTGTAAATGCTATAATAATCTAATTTGGCTAGTTCAAACCTGGTCTCTCTGTCTGTAACCTATGCATCCACCATATACAAAAGCGTGCTTCGCATCTTATAGAAAGGAAATGCTAAACCTTGAAATGATCTTTTATTTTTTTCCCTCTCATATGATCCATGCTTAAGCAAAAAGGAATGGTTCCCCCCGCTTTCCTCCATTTATCAATGCCAGTAACCCACCAAGCTTGCCTGATTTCTTTCCAAAATAAGATAAAACTAAGTCCATAATTCCTTGGGACCAAAAACAATGAATAAAAAGGTGATTAATGATTCCCTGCGTGCGTGTCTATATATTGTATAAACAAAAGTTACAAAACCAATTAATCGATATCATTTTTTTTTGGAATAACAGTTTGCGCAAGTGTAGGTGGTGGTTTATTTTTTCAATGTGTTTCAACACCTCCCTTTGGTGGTAGTTGTGTTTCAAATGTCATTATGCTAGGTGATGGCTTATTGTATCATATTTATCCTTCCACTGTTGGCAGGAAGTTTACTCTGTTTTTTGGTTTTTTTTTTTTTCGTGGCAGCTTCTCCTCTTACTTGTTTGAAGGATCACCCAAGGAAGGGTGAGAAGCTCACCTTATCACCTAGTGGCACATTGGCAGCAATAACAGATTCGCTTGGCCGTATACTGCTTTTGGATACCCAGGCACTTGTTGTAGTGCGGCTGTGGAAGGTTTTATCTCAGCAAGAAACTGAATTTTTAAGTACTGTTTTTCTTTCCTCTGCTACCGCAGGAGCTCAGCTTCCATTCTCTACAGGGATATCGTGAAGCTAGCTGCTTGTTTATGGAAATGCTGGTCGATAAATACACTGCAGCATCAAGTTCTACTTATTACGAAAATGTGAAGAGTGATTATTGCCTGTGCTTAGCAATTCATGCACCTCGGAAAGGGATTGTTGAGGTACTATTTTATTCGATATTTGATGCATCAGTATCAGTGGCCAAGATGGATTGGGAACTATTTTATTGCATGTTGCCTTTGCTTTTACACTGAAAATACTTATGCCAATGGTGGATCATTAGACATTGTTACCACTAACATTTGTAGCTGTAAAAGTAACCCAGGATTTCTCTTGTGCGTTGCATTTATCCTTATTTGTCAAAAAGTTTTAGTGTCATCATTGGAAATTGCTTGGGAACTTTGTATTATGTGTTCCCCTTGCTGTTATACCGTAAACACAACTTATGGAAATGGTTGTAGGGTAGATCATTAGACATTGTTAATGCTAACATTTGTAGTCATGAAAGTAACCCATGCTCTCTCCTGTACTGACATTTATCCACATTTGTCCAGAAGATTTAGTGCCATCATTTACAATTTCCAATTGATATCTTTCTTGGTCATATCCAACTTTCTATATTATTAAACTAGCTTGATATACCATTGTTTGGCATTTTTCCTAACAACTTAAACTTTTGGGATAATTGGTGACTTAACATGGATCAAAGCTCTACTTGATGACGTGGACGATGATTTCCCTTGGCTGTTTTTATGGAAAGCCAACATCCCTTCAAGGGTTATTTTTT
>JAVXUM010000017.1:22624946-22642365 GCA_035590655.1 Pouteria glomerata | reverse complement strand
TTAGGTACTCCCCGATAGTCCATTTTTAGGCCGTTATATAGCAGTTTTATTTCGTGGGTCCACTATACTCCCGTTGTACTAGCTCTGATATTATGGGACTGTATTGCATGTTATGACTGTTTCACACTCACTCCCCGGGTCTCCGGGCTCGGGCGTGACAGGTAGGTATGTTTTTCATAGTTAAAAATACTTCACAGCATGATGCTTGTTTCAAATAAGTTGAATTTGTAAAACAAAAAAGAAAACTAAAACTAAAAATAAAACATACATTATCATTTAATCATCTACCATATATACAATATAAGTTAAGAAAAACATTCTTATTATATCTATCATTAAGAAAAATATTCTTATTATTATTAATGTATTCATAGGAAAATACCATCTCGCTACGTCCTTAATCTTTTAATTTCTGTTTTTCTAATCGATTCTCTACTAGTTTAGTCCATAATGAAACAAATTAACATGCTACTCTAGAATATGAAAAAGAATGTAAATCTATTAATTTTGTAAAATACATGTATTTTTATTTATATTGTCTTATTCACCAACCAATCAATCAATAAAAGATAGGTGTCCTTGAAAGACTGTTTGGCACACTAATTTGTTATTGTAATTTTTGATAAAAAAAAATTGTTAAAATTGATAAAAAAAAATTGGTAAAAATAATCAAAAGTTACTAAAAGTGACAAAAAATTACTAAAAATTATAATATGTAAAACGCACACTAAATAATTTTTCTTCTTATTTTTTTATCAAAATTACTCTCTTTTTCAAAACCCAAATTCACAATGGCCACTTTTGGAGTTCCAAAAAACTCCACAAACCTCTACAAATCTTTATAAAATTTAAATTTTTGTGCTAAAATTGTAACTTTTATAAATTTATATTAATTTTTACATGTCTAAACACTCCTCTACATTACTTTTTATCCTCGTCTCTTCTCTTCACTTTTCTCTCATTCTCATTTTTATGGATGAAGATAGCATATATTATATTTCATACATATATTTTCTTTCGTTTATATCGATATATATATATTTATGAGATTCTCTCCTATATGATTCTCCATTGCTTTTAAATCCTCCAATTTTCATATTTTTGTTAAATTATTTTATATTACTTTAAGAAAACATCATTCAAGCCCCATTTGTGAGTTTAGGAGAGAGTAGAAAAGAAAAGAAAGCACCAATTAGAAGAGAAGAGAATATAAGAGAAATGATAATAATTTTCTTTCTATTTGTCTTGAAGTTTGAGAGGGAAAAGATAATTACCTTTTTTGCTCTTGTTTGTGAGTTGAGAATAAATGGAAGGGAGAGAAAATATTTGTTATTATTTTACTTATATTATCAATAAATAAATTTTTCTATATTATCAGCAAAGAAAGCATCAGCACATCATTGCATTATGATATATTCCTTGTGTTGCACAAAAGTACAAATAATAATATTAAAAAGAAAATTCAATGCAAAACACTATTAAAACACCCAAAAAAAAAAAAAAAAAAATGTACCTTAAAACAGTTGAGATTTATATATAGATGTATGAGGATATAACCAGAGAACAATAACGTTCTAAAACTAAGCTTGATACATATATATATATATATATATAGGAATGAATTAAGATTAATTACCTTGAAATGTTATCAGAAAAAAAATGAAGCGAAACGTAATTGAAAAGAAAAAAGAAAAAAAAATCTTACCTAAAATGCGAAACAACTGAAAAAGGTTGAAGGGACGAAATTTAAGAAAAATAACAAAAACATATCAAAGTAATGGTTTAATTTGCACTAAGACATGTTTGAACTTTTTTTCTCTTTATTATTTACTTCATGGATAAATGTATCATTTTAAAAATTTTATTGAACAATTTTTCTCTTTTCTTCATTTCTTTCTATTTTTGGGAGGATGAAAATTTTAAAAATTAACTACTTACTTTTTTTTTTCTTTTTTTTCCCATTTTTTTTTTCTTTTCTTTCCTAAAAAACTCACAAACAAGAGTTGAGTCTTAAAATCTTTTTCTTTTTTTTCTTTTTTTCATTTATTTCTATCCAAACAAGTTGTCAAAGTTTGAACCTTAAAGAGATAACAATATATTCTAATAATATAGATTTGATAACATAGATATCTCATCTTAATGATAGGCTCTAATCTATTAAAGGATAGAGGCAATTCCTATATCAAAAGTCTATCTTGTTATTTGAAAGTCAAAGAAAATGAGAAAGGAAATAAAATAAAATATTATTATTTGAACCGAGCGGTTGTGCAATTCTAATTGTTGATTTTGAGTTGGCTTCCCGTACGATCACCACGTTTAATCAAAAATTACAACTGAGCACCTTTCTTTTCTTTTTTTTCTTTTTTTCTTTTTTTTTTTTTTTTTTTCACATTGTTTAATAACAGAAAAGGAATCAATATTAGAAGGAAGAAAAATTTATTATTTTCAACAATGCCGACGGATTGTTGATTCATGTAATGTTCATCCCTTCATTCCTTTAATTATTTTCCTCGTTTTTATCTTCCTTTTTCGTCAAGTTCTGTGAACATTGTCGGTATATATCTTAATCTCTGAAACACCGAAGCAAAGCAAACATCACAACAATCACGAAAAGTCTCCTCATTTTCTCTTCATGGCTCTGCATCTCCTCATTTGCTCTATCTTCCTCCTTGGCCAACCTCTCTCTATTACGGCAAATCTCTACAGAACAACCCACTTCAAGCCAGAGCTCATCTCTAAGCCCACTGCTCCCTCCGCCGATGATTTTCCATTGACCAAGTATTTTGAGGTCACGAAACCCATCAAACTCCCCAGAACCAAACCATGCTCGTATCTTCTCCTTCAGCATGACTTTGCCTCCACTTACGGAAAATCACCAGTTCTTTCCAACTACAGACCTCCTTCAAATTGCCCATCCCAGAATTTCGGCAAAATTGTCCTCCAATGGAATGCAACGTCTAAAGGCAGGCAATTTGATCGGATTTTTGGGGTCTGGCTCGGCGGCGTCGAGCTTCTCCGGAGCTGCACGGCGGAGCCGAGGGCCACCGGAACGTTTTGGACTGTCAAGAAGGATGTCACGAGGTATTATTCATTGCTCATGACCAATCAAACACTTGCTGTTTATATTGGCAACATCGTTGATAGTACTTACACCGGTGTGTACCATGTGAACTTAACAATCCATTTCTATCCTGCTGAAGTTCATCCACGTACCCAGGAGCCAAATTTGGATAATTCAGTTAGTGGGTACAGTTCCAGGGCCGATTTAATCTTACCCATTTCTCGAAATTTACCATTGAATGATGGGTTGTGGTTCGAAATCGAAAATTCGACGGATATACAGTCGAAGAAGATCGAAATTCCCCAAAATGCATACAGGGCTGTGTTGGAGGTTTATGTTTCATTTCACGAGAACGATGAATTTTGGTATGCGAATTTGCCTAATGACTACATTCTTCTGAATAACCTCACGGATACACCGGGGAATGGGCCTTTTAGGGAGGTTGTGGTCAGTTTGGATGGTACTGTGGTTGGTGGAGTCTGGCCTTTTACTGTGATCCATACTGGAGGGATAAACCCTCTCCTCTGGAGACCCATCACCGCTATTGGATCTTTCAATATCCCTTCTTATGATATTGAAATCACTCCATTTTTGGGAACAATTCTGGATGGAAAGGCTCATGAGTTTGCATTTGGTGTGACGAACGGTTTGAATGTGTGGTACATAGATGCAAATTTACACGTCTGGTTGGACAAGGAGAGTCGAAAAACAGAAGGAAGGCTTCTGACTTACAAGAATTTACCTCCTGTTTTTGCCTGGGATTCAGATTTTACAGGTCTTAATGGAAAATTTTTGGCTGGTGCTAGTAGGTCCATATTATCAACTGGCTGGGTAAGGTCGTCCCGCGGGAAGATCACGACCAGTTCGACTCAAGTATTCAATTACAGTAACCATATGGTTATGGGGAACGATGGGAATTTGCAGACTGTGAATCAGATCATTGAGTTCAATTCCAGTGTCCTTGCCAGAGTGCCATCTTCTTCTTCTGCTTCCTCAATCAAATCATTTAAAAGGTTTTCCCTTTACCTGTACTCTGACAATTCGAATCAAGGAGGTGAAACTTATAACTCGGTGGTGGATTTAAAATTGGGTTTTAATGAGAAGAGGGCTAAGGCCGGTGCATTTGGATCCTTGGTCAGTTCTCTCGAAAATTTGCAGCATGGACAGGGTATTATGGTTTCGAAGGGCAACTTGGTGGTCAATGGATTTGGGAGCACTCAACAAGCGTATCGATACGATGGTAGTAACTTCTGCTATTTTAGAAATGTGAGCAGCTCTGGTTACGTTGTTCTTGATGATAAAGTGGGCAATACCTGCAGCAAAAGTGTTTAGTCTGGTGTGGGCTTTCGGAAACAATGCTCGGAGGGCCTTTCTAGCATCTTAGTTATGTGTTCCTAAACAATGGTGTTGAATTTTTCATTTGTTTGATTCTTTGATAGTTTTCTTATAAGCATTCTGGATTACCTTGAAATGGGATTAATTGTTCAGTTGATTGATTCTTCTATTGTTTCATAAATTCTGGAGAATCTTGAAAAGTTTGTGGACTGATAGATAAGCAAGTGTTTCATAATCTTCAACTATCATGAACGCGCTTGCTAGCGAATCTAGTTAGTTGTATAGGAATCTCCTTAGTTTTGTTTTTCTACTTGATTATTTCGGGGGTGTTTGGCATGATATCTAAAAACTTCTAAAATTTTATCTCACTGTACAAATTATAAATCCACAACTTATTTCAATTTATCTAACTTTTTATCACACCAAACACCCCTTAATCATTAATTTTTGCTTCACTTGTTTAGCTCCATTCCATTTGTTTCGGTAAGACATCTACTATTTTATTACGGTTTAAGTGAAATAAGCATGGGTCACAATTCTAACAAATGTTTCTTTATTTAATTGAGAACATTTTATGCTGATAGATGGAGTTATTAAGCAAGTTGCTCCTCTTTTACTGTACACGCACGCAAAACTCGGTTCATTTTTGCATATACAAGCCAAATTCAGCCTCATAACAGTTAATTTATATTTTTATGCATTGGTATAAAATGAGCAGAATGTTTTTTAATGCAAAAAGGCATTCCTTTGATCAGAAAACCAGTTTTGTTGGCAGCTGATCTCCTGATCAAATATGCGCTGCACTTGGATATTCTCCCAGAAAAATTTGAAGTGTCCCGAGTGAAAAGTAAGGCGCTTTTGCAAGACATTACCGAGATTCGTACCTATGATTATGGGTAGAAACGAATCAAATTATTCGCGAGTTATTTGAGCTCGGTTCGAGTTCGATATATAACTAAAACGAGCTCAAACGAGTTGAATTGAGCTTGATATATGCTTGTTTAGATTGTAACTCAAACTCGAGTTTAGTAAAGTTTGGATCAAAAGTTCGCAAGGAAACTTAATAAAACAATATATATATTTTTTAATAATATTTTTATTATATTTTTATAATAATATTTTATTTATTATATTTTAAACTAAAACGATGTCATTTTATTTTAATTGAGCTATTTGCGAGTCGAGCTCGAGTCTAAGTTTTTCTTTATCGATCAAACTTGAGCCCATATAAAAACTCAAATCGAGCTCGAGTTTAAACTTAGTTCAGAAAATTCGAACTGAACTCGAATAAGTTAAGAGATGGAGATCTAACTCGTAATTGGGGGCAAAATCACCGGATTAATCACATCCCGCGATTGATCATGCATTTACATCCGCAATTGGTGCCATTCCATCCAAGAACTACTCCATAAAAGGCAAGGGTCACCTTCCGGCAGGGGATTCTGCTCTCTTACAACCTAACACCCTGCCATTACTTTCTCCAAATTCTATTTACTAAGTTAAGTGTTGGAGAACTCTTGGCAGGTATTCGCGATCTGAAATGAGACATCATAAATTTACTACATCATCAATAGTTAAGAAAAACATTCTCATTATTGATGTATTTATAATCAAAAAAATAAAAATAAAAATAAAAATAAATGAAACATCACAAATTTACTACATCATCAATAGTTAAAAAAACATTCTCATTATTGATGTATTTATAACCAAAAAAAAAAAAAAACCATTTCACTGCATCCATAATCTTTTAATCTTTTAATTTCTATATTCAGAGTTGATTCCCTAGTAGTTTTGTAGATAATGAAACAAACATGCTCCTCTAGAATATGAAAAAGAATGTAAATCTATTAATTTTGCAATATATATGCATTGTAATTAATTTATTTATATTAGCTTATTCACCCACCAATCAATCTAAAAGGATAGGTGTCATTAAGAGCGCACACTAATGTTTTGTAATTTTTAATAAAAATTTATTAAAAAATAATAATAAATAACTAAAAATTACTAAAATGACAAAAAATTATTAAAATTTAAATAGATTTATTTGCACTTCACAAATAAATTTTATACTCTACTTTACTTTTTCATTAAATAAGTTTATATAATTACTCTCATTCTTCTAATAACATATATTGTATTATTTTAACGCCATAAATATTCTCATGAAGATAATTGTGTAATTTTATTTAATAAAAAATTAGATGAAATTTAAGTAGACTCACCCAAATTATAACATGCCAAACTCACTAAATACTTTTTATTTTTTATTCTTTAGTAAAATTACTCTCTCCTTTTCAAAACTCAAATTCTCAATGTATTTCTTTTCATCTTCATCTCCCCTCTTCTCTCTCATGCATCCTCATTTCCATGGAGGAGGATAGCACAAATTATATTATATATTATATATATATATTTTCTTTCACCTATAAATATATATGTACTTGTGGCATTATCCCATGTATGACTCTCTCTCTCTCTGGCTCTCTATCTCTCTCTCATCTTCATCCCCAACAGTTTTCATATTATTATTAAATTATTTTATGTTAATTATTTTAAAAAAATCTCATTCAAAATTTGAACATTTAAAGAAATAACAATATATGACAATAATATAAAGATTTGTTAACATAAAAATCTCACCTTGATGATAGGCTCTAATCTATTAAAGAATAAGGCGAATCCTACATCAAACGTCTATCTTTTTTTTTTTTTTTTGTAATTATGTCAAGCGTCTATCTTATTATTTGAAATTCAAAGAAAATAAGGAAGAAAATAAAATAAAATAAAATAAAATATTATATTTGAACAGTTGAAATTCAAACAAAATAAGGAAAAAAATAAATAAAATATTGTTATGGCTCCATTAGAGGATTGAAGCTTAAAGTGCCTCTTTTAATCAGGACATGAAATTAAATCTTAACCTTTCATTTAATGCAAGGTTAATTTGGCCAGTGGTCTAAAAAATTGGTCGAGATGTGCACAAGTTAACCCAAATATCTTCGATTAAAAAAAAGTAAATTAATAATTATGTTAAGAGTGTAATTAAATTAATAATTATGTTAAGAGTGTAATTAGGAGAGAGAAAATAAGAAAAAATTAGATGAGAGAGAAAGTTGTTACCGTCCATGTTATCCTTTTCATTGTAGGACTTTTTACTGCAATAATAATAATAATAATAATAAAGTGAAAACAGAAAATTAAAAAAAAAAATTCACACTTATAATCCTCTTTTAGACAACCTAATCGTATAAGGAATTTCAATCTATTTTTTTATGCGAAAGCAACTTAAAACCAAACTTTTTTTTTTTCTTGTCACCAATTTTTACCAATATATATACATATATATGTAAAGAAATCAAAATTAAGGCAACCCTACTTTCTTAGCAAAAAAAAAAAAAAAAACGTTTACAGTATTGTTTCTTTTTATTTTCTTTACCACATCTTCTGCCATTAATGAAATATTAAAATGCAGAAATCTATATATTAAGTTGCATAAACAAATTTATGGTGTCAAAACCCGCTAGAACGGTGTGTTCTTAGTTTTGAAAGAATTCGCTCAAAGCCAAAAATTTTAGAAAGAGTTCGCTCAAGGCCAAAAATTTTATCATATTGAGTATACTTATCTATATCACTATCTCAATTCCAATTCTATCTAATCTTTCCTATTCTTACGGTATAAATATATATTTTTTTTAGCATTCCACCGTGATTAAATTCTTGAGATATTATAATCTTAAATAAAATAAAATACAAATCTTTCTCTTTACATAAAATCAATCTTTTTCTAGATTAAATATTAAAAATTAATAAAAAGATTGAGTGAGATATTTGTAACAAAGATGAGACTCGAACATCCGTTGAAGATAAAGACAAACCCAATAGAGAAAGAGAAGATATCATTAGAGAAAGAGAAAGATTTTAGAGAGTTTTTTTTTTTAATTTTTCCAAGTTTTAAACTGCAATAACTTTCTCTCTTGTCTAACTTTTCCCCATTTTCTCTTATCTAATTACTCTCTTTATATAATTACTGATTTACCTTTTGAAAAAATGAAAAGTTATGTTTTTAATTGGATGATTCAATTAACTTTGTATTAAATGAAAGATTAAGAAAAGTTATGTTTTCAATTGGATGGTCAGATTAACTTTGCATTAAATGAAGGGCTAAAACTTAATTTTAGAGCCCTGAAGTTAAAACTGGTTAAGAATCTTAATTTTTTTTTTTAAAAAAATTCTTAGAATTTTTAAATTTTTTAATTAAATTTTATTATATGTCATTTTTACATTACTTTTACACTAATTTTTAAATTTTTTATTTTTATTTTTTCGGAACTCAAGCACCCCCTTATCGGGGCAATGATGCAATTCATATGAAAATACAAGACATTATCATATTACATGTTTTATTTGCCTTTAATGGGTGTTAACAAATACTTTGTTTTATTAAAAAAAAAATCAAATATTAGAAGGAAGGAAATTTTATTTTTTCAACAATGCTGACAGATTGTTGATTTATGCAAGTTCATTCCTTTAATTATTTTCTCTCGTTTTTATCTTCCTTTTTCGGTCAAGTTCCGTAAACACTGTCGGCATATATTTTAATCTCTGCAACACCGAAGCAAAGCAAACATCACGACAATCATGAAGCGTCTCCTCATTTTCTTTTCGTTCATGGCTCATTATCTCCTCATTTTCTCTTTCTTCCTGGAGCAATCTCTCTCTACTACGGCAAATCTCTATAGAACAACCCACTCCAGACCAGGGCACATCACTGAGCCCACTGCTCCCTCCGCCGTTGACCAAATCTTGTGAGGTCACCAAACCCATCAGACTCCCCAGGACCAAACCATGCACGCAGGAATTTTTACATAAATATGTATATTAATTAACTATACTATATCCCACAATCAACTATTGTGAAAGTTTTTATAGAAGTGAGCACGACGTCGCACAGGAGGTCGACGACATGCATGTCATCCTTACAATTGACGACACACTAGCAAGCTAAACGGAGAAGTTGACTAAGAGGGCGTCGTCCAACAAACAGACGACACCCTATTCTATATTCCCTCCAAATTAGTCCCTCCACAATATGTTCCCGAAACGAAGCTCGTTGCTCTTTCTCTCTCTCCAACAGCACTACAGGAAAATCGGGATTAAACTTTTCTCGACCGCCTGTCGACCACCAACAAACGGCAGCCAAAGCTTGGGTCGAGAGACACCTTTTTCGACCACCAAATAGCGGTCAACAAAACTATCGTCCGGCGAGTAGCGGTCAACAAATACTCCATTGACATTTATGTTACTCGACTGCCAATTAGCGGTCAAGCAAACTATCGACCGGCGTATAGCGGTCGACGAAGACACTTAACTCAACTGCCACTGGCGGTCGACGATTCTAAATAATTTTTTTTTAAACTTATGTAGTCTCATAGATGTCACAAAAACCTGTATATATACAGTCATATATATAACAAAATCTATCATGTGAGCAAACTTGTAAACATATTACAAAAAATTTAAAATTATCTAACAAAATGAATCATTTTCATAAAATCATTAACAAAATACACGTAAAACTAAAATAGTCTAATGTCAAAAGATTTGAAAACAAAACAATGTCTTTTTACCCTATGTCGACATCAAAACTATTTCACCGCCCATCAAACCTGAAAATAACAAAGAAATTAAATTAAAAACATGAACAAGTTAATTTTATTTAAAATTAAAGTCATAAATGTACATTTCCACTCGAACTTATAGAAACATAAATGTCTACTTGAAACTACCGGAGCCATTCCGGGCCATCCGTGACTCCGATTTGAACCCCGTTTATTCTAGCAATCTTTAAATCACTTAAACTCACTACCTACGAAGTTTGGTGCCTAACAGACCCCATTTCCTCAACTTGAGTCGTCAAAACCGAAAAATGGAAAATTATAACTCTAAGTGTCAGCGTGAACTACCCAAGGCCACTCCGGAGAATCCGTGATCTCGATTTGAACTCTGTTTGTTCCAGCAGTCTCTAAATCATCTAAACTCACTACCTGCAAAGTTTGGTACCTAACAGACCCCGTTTACTCGACTTGAGCCGTCAAAACCCAAAAATTGAAAATTATAACTCTAAATGTCAGCGTGAAACTACTCGAAGTCACTCCGGACAATCCGTGACCCCAATTCAAACCCCGCCTATTACAGCAATCTCTAAATCATCTAAACTCATTACCTATAAAGTTTGGTGCCTAACGGACCCCGTTTGCTTGATTTGAGCTATAAAAACCCAAAAATAGAAAATTATAACTCTAAGTGTCAGCGTAAAACTACCCGGAGCCACTCCGGACAATCCGTGACCCCAATTTGAACCCGCTTGTTTCAGCAGTCTCTAAATCATCTAAACTCACTACTTACAAAGTTTGGTGCCTAACGGACCCCGTTTGCGTGACTTGAGCTGTCGAAACCCAAAAAATGAAAAATTATAACTCTACGTGTCAGCGTGAAACTACCCAAAGCCACTCTGGACAATCTGTGACCCCGATTTGAACCCCGCTGGTTCCAATAGTCTCTAAATCATCTAAACTCACTACTTGCAACGTTTGGTGCCTAACGGACCCTATTTGCTCGACTTGAGCTGTCAAAACCCGAAAATGAAAAATTACAACTCTAAGTGTCAGTGTGAAACTATGCGGAGCCATTCCGAACAATCCGTGACCCCGATTCGAACCCCGCTTATTCCGGCAGTCTCTAAATCATCTAAACTCACTACCTGCAATGTTTGGTGCCTAACGGACCCCATTTACTCGGCTTGAGCTGTCAAAACCCAAGAATGAAAAATTATAACTCTAAGTGTCAGCGTGAAACTACCTGGAGGCACTCCGGACAATCTGTGACCCCGATTTGAACCCCGCTTATTCTAGCAGTCTCTAAATCATCTAAACCCACTACCTTCAAAGTTTGGTACCTAACAGACCCCGTTTGCTTGCCTTGAGCTGTCAAAACCCAAAAGTGGCTAGTATGTCTCTGAGTGTCAGCGTGAAACTACCTGGAGCCACTCCGAAAAATCCGTGACCCCGATTTGAACCTCGCTTGTTTTAGTAGTCTCTAAATCATCTAAACTCACTACCTGCAAAGTTTGGTGCCTAACGGACCCCGTTTGCTCGAATTGAGCTGTCAAAACCCAAAAGTGGCTAGTATGTCTCTAAGTGTCAGCGTGAAACTACCTGGAGCCACTCCAGACAATCCGTGACCCCGATTTGAACCCCATTTGTTCCAGCAGTCTCTAAATCATTTAAACTCACTACCTGCAAAGTTTGGTCCCTAACGGACCTCATTTGCTCTACTTGACCTGTCAAAACCCAAAAATGGAAAATTATAACTCTAACTGTCAGCGTGAAACTACCCGGAGCCACTTCGGACAATCCGTGACCCCGATTTAAACTCCGTTTATTCCAGTAGTCTCTAAATAATCTAAACTCACTACTTGCAAAGTTGGACGCCTAACGGACCCCGTTTGCCTAACTTGAGCTGTCAAAACCAAAAAATGAAAAATTATAACTCTGAGTGTCAGCGTGAAACTACTCGGAGCCACTCCGGACAATCCATGATCTCGATTAGAACCCCGCTTGTTCCAGCAGTCTCTAAATCATCTAAGCTCACTACCTGCAAAGTTTGGTGCCTAACAGACCCCGTTTGCTCGGCTTGAGTTGTCAAAACCCAAAAATAGAAAATTATAACTCTAAGTGTCGGCGTGAAATTACCCGGAGCCACTCTGGACAATTCGTGGCCCCGATTCGAACCCCGTTTGTTCAAAAAGTCTCTAAATCATCCAAACTCACTACCTTCAAAGTTTGGTACCTAACGGACCCCGTTTGCTCGACTTAAGCTGTCAAAACCCTAAAATGGCTAGTATGTCTCTAAGTGTCAGCGTGAAACTACCCAGAGCCACTCCGGACAATCCATGACCCCGATTCGAACCTTACTTGTTCCAGCAATCTTTAAATCATGTAAACTCACTACCTTCAAAGTTTGGTGCCGAACGGATCCCGTTTGCTGGACTTGAGTTGTCAAAACCCAAAAATGGAAAATTATAACTCTAAGTGTCAGCGTGAAACTACCTGGAGCCACTCCGGACAATCTGTGATCCCAATTCGAACCCCGCTTGTTCCAGCAGTGTCTAAATCATCTAAACTCACTACCTGCAAAGTTTGGTGCCTAACGGACCCCATTTGCTCGACTTGAGCTGTTAAAACCCAAAAATAGAAAATTATAACTCTAAGTGTCAGCGTGAAACTACCCGGAGCCACTCCGGACAATCTGTGACCCCGATTTGAACCCCGATTTGAACCCCGCTTGTTCCAGCAGTCTCTAAATCACTTAAACTCACTACCTGCTCAGTTTGGTGCCTAACAGACCTTGTTTACTTGACTTGAGTTGTCAAAACCGGAAAACGGAAACACATGACTCTATATGTCAACTATACATACAACTATATACGCTAAAGTAAATTAAATATTTCCACTCCGGACTATATACCTTATGCTGATCGTCATTATGTGTCGGAGGCCGGCCCATTGTCATCTTTTCCCTCTTACAGTTAATTGTTTGGAAAACTATGTAAGTTTACAACAAGGAAAATAAAATCAGGAGGAAAATGAATATAGCAAACACGCTTTATGTTACCCGAGGTCAGCGTCGAATATCACGAAACTCCGCTCGTAGCTGATCTTGCAAATGTGACATGCGCTGGTCCATCTCAACCCGCATCTCCTCAAGCACTTCCGCTCGGACCTCACCGCGAATCTTCTCTTGCAGCTCTGCTCAGAGCTCTTCTCGAATCTTGGGGCGCAATTGCTCTTGCATGTCTGCTCGAAATGTGTCCAAGCACTTGGCAACAAGTCGCTCGATCTCTTCTTCTGCGCATCTCTGTGATGCTGCACTAGACGCCGCTGCAGCAACCCCCCGAATCACGGATTGGGGTATGCCGGAGCCGACGCCATGCGTGTAGCCGTGGCCATCCCGACCCACGACCTCGGCATATACCCTGTCCCACACCTCAGGATCGTCACGCTCTGCCGGTGGAAGCTCTGCTAGACATGCCTGGATCCTCCGATGATAGCCAATACGTCAGGGTGAGCAGGGTTGCGTATCCGCTCGAACGCGCGAACTCGATCGGTGGGAATCTCCTGTGCTCGCATCTGCAGTCCATTGTAAATTGTGTTAGCTACCAAAAAATAATTAATTAACTTTGCAAAGCAGACTAAAGAAAAATACTAGAGAAGTAAACTATTATAAAATTTTATACCTCATGGAGTATATCCTGAATATGCCTGCTCCCAGTCGTGTGTGGTGCTCCATGGTTAGCGTGATTGGCTGAGTTCATAACTGCCTCAGCCTGCATTGAAATAAGTAAAAGTAATTAGAAATATTGATGTGAATTACATTCCGGGCATAACCACGACGGTAAATTATAAACATTTGCTATTATACCTAGGCTGAGTTACTCGACTAGTACGCTACGAAGTCTGGCCACTGCTCTAGACCCACATAAGGAGAACATCTTTGTAGGATGTCTGAGGATCCTGCGAAAGACGTGAAGTATTTCCTTTTCACGATACACTTGTGGTCCTTCCAAATCTTCCGGTACTTGGCCATATACATGGGCTGAAACTCAAGAGGACAGTCAACTACGTTATCTTAATCCATGGTAGAGAAATTACATGTTAGCGACCATAAGTATGTAGAATAAGTTAGAAATGCAATTTTTCCCAATATCGTAGCTCACCATGACCTCCTGCCATATACGGTATAATGTCTCGACATGCACAGCTGCCCAATCCATGGTAGACAACGGCACGAAACGTCCATCACGGACAATCACCCCCCAGCTACCTAATGAGTTTGCTATCTGATTTATCTACAAGGTGATGGAAGCCACTAAACTCAACCTGAAGAGGTTGCCCACTACCCCATCCCTGTATGGGTGTGGTAGGACCTCTCGTAGCACGTGGGGCTAGTGTCGGAGTCAATGACCCTACCAGACATTAACCGTGACAAGTTTAAATTTTACACAATGTCAAACTAACGTAAAATATTGTCATTTATATAAAATAACTGTATACCTGATAGATGTGTAGTACCTGGCCACATAGTGGGTGGCTAAGTATCCTCTGCGGTACTGGCAGCACATGTGGCAGCCGACTCTCTAGCCTGAGAAGTCGATGTCGATGCTGTGGGTGGGATCCGATACAACGAGACATCTCGACGTAAGTCACTGAGAATAGGTGTAGGGGTACAGGTGGAAGTGGATGGGTCAGTAGGGGATATAGTAGAGGGAGTATCGATAGTGGACAGTCGGAGAAGTGAGCAAGATGAATGCAATAGGGACATAAACTGTATCGGCGTATGACTCAGTATGGGAGTCGGTGCCTGTGGCGTATGTGGATGAGGAATGAAAGTATAAATGGTGGTAGGCTGAGTGGGGTCGGGTGCCTGCGTGGGATCGGAGTCAAACTGCATATGTGTGTCCTTGAGTGGCTGGGTGACATCGGTATCTCAATGACTATTTCCACGAACTGCATCACCAGCCAAGACCCGTGCCTGAGTAGTGCGGAGGGCCTCTCCCATGGTAAGCGGATGACCTCTCGTCCTACTTTGACCCATATACTAAATCTCTGCTAATGTGGATTATATAACATTAACAAGTTTTGCGTATTACAAAACGATGTTTTACCTAAATAAGAATAACATATATAGTATAAACACTCAATGCTATATAAAATGAATAATGAATACCCGATAAGATCAAGGCCCTAGAAATTCGACTGTGTCTCATTCAACCGTCTCTCTGACCCAGCCGGCATCCTGTTCACGAGCTAGGATTACACTGTCGCTTAGATCCTATCGTGGATAACCTTCTATAGTGGAAGCATCGCAATCAACCTCAAATACCCCCTTTCGTGACATTTTGACTGCAACATGCCAGTTCGAATCGGTAGGATCCCCCACGAAATAAACTTGTTCTGCTTGGGCAGCTAAAAATGTATGGCTCGTTGCTTATCCGGTCATCCTTGTACATTAGGTTAATGAAATTGACTGATGTGAAATTATATTCATCTATTTTTACACCATGTCTGGGATCTATCTAATCACACTTGAACAACACAAATTTGAGTTCGTTGGTGTATCTAATTTCAATTACATCTGTAAGACGCCCATAATAGAACACAACTCCTACACGAGGGAAGTTATCATTTCGACTTGAGAAAATTAGCGTATCAACGTTAAGGGCTACCCCAAAGTTCTGCGTTGCCCGTCTATTGTCCAACTCTTTGGTATGAAACCGAAATCCATTAACGTCACAAGCTTTGTACGAACGTGCCGCGGTAAAAGAGCCGCTCAATAGAGCATTGATTTCTGCAGGAAAAGTTTCACCAATTGATCACATAGTGTGCACCTGATTAGAAATTTAGCTGAAGTTAGGAATACAAAGAAGTGATGTAGTATTTGTTAAAACTCAATCTCACCAATGATAATGACCATACATGCTCTTTAAACCAGATGTGAAATGAGTTAAAATGTTCAGTATAGACCACATGATCGGCCAAGCGAGACAACCACTGTCTTAGTTCGGTGAAATATGTCCTACAAAAATAACAATGTTAGCAAACCTTCAATTTGTATGACTAAAACTGGTAAACGAGTACAAATAAAGTTAAGATATGTTTAGATTAAATTACTTACTGGATGAATGGTTGTATCGATGCAGTGTTGAACAATACATATCTATTAGCTTGAATCTACTCATTGTTGGCGAGATTGAAGTATGTTCCTTCTCTTATTGGGCCTTCGTGAATTCGCAAAGGACGAGTAAGTTTCGTTTCAACTTGACCCATGTACATGGAGCAGAAATTAGTATATTCTTCTATCAGATACCCTCTAGCCATCGAAACTTCTAGATGAGCCCTGTTGCGGACATACTGTTTCAAGGTCTTGAGATACCTTTCAATCGAGTACATCTATCAAAATTGAACAGGCCCGCACAACATAGCTCCATCAATTAAATGTACTGTGAGGTGCACCATTACATCAAAAAAACAGGGGGGAAAATTGTCTCAAGATGACAAAGTGTTAGCAGAATTCGATCCTTGAGACTCTGTAACTCGGTTGGGTGGCAGACTTTTGAACACAATAGCCTGAAAAAGTTGCTAAGCTCAATCAACAGTTCAATAACCTTTTTTGAAAAGCATCGACGAAGGGCAATAGTGATCAATTGTTGCATAAGAATATGACAACCATGACTTTTTAAACCAGATATAGTCTTCTCTTGCATGTTCACACGTCTAGAGATATTAAAACAATACCCATCTGGGACTCCGACGCTTTGGAGAATGCTCAAGAAGTACTCCTTCTCGTCACGGCTCATTGTGAATTGTGCTGGTGGTAGATATACCCTACTTGCTCCTCTCAGTTGCAAATGTAATTGTTGTCGTAGTCCTATATCCTCCAAATCATGCCTAGCATTAGCAGTATCTTTTGATCTTATTTTGTCACCTGGTATTGTCCACAATAGGTTGTCACACACATTCTTCTCAATGTGCATGACGTCAAAGTTATACATTACCAAATTATCCTTCCAATAGGGTAACCCAAAGAATATGCTTTTCTTCTTCCAACTATGAGTACGAGGCTCAGTTGATCTGGGTAACCGTCTTTTCAAGTCTGTTGGCTTGTAAACAGTTAGTATACCCTCCGTGTCAAGTTGGGTAAACAATTCATGGCTAGTATGTCTCTTCGGGGCCGGCCAAATTCACGATTCCCATCGAAGGTAGTTCTATTTGTCACGCCCCAGGTCCGAGGACCCAGAGAGTGAGTGTAAAATAAGCATATCATAAACCCAAATCACCCGATCAGAGCTAACGCACCAGTCACGTAGTGGACCCACAAAACAAAACTGCTATATAACGGCCTAAAAATTAGACTTAAGGAGGGTACCTAATAGATAACCTGTGCAGTTTATATATCATC
>JAVXUM010000017.1:22612777-22624155 GCA_035590655.1 Pouteria glomerata | reverse complement strand
AATATAATATAATATAATAATTTAATTATAATATAATATAATGTAATAATTTAATTACTATATAATATAATATAATATATAATTTATAATTTATAATATAATACAACATAATATAATAATTTAATTATAATATAATATAATGTAATAATTTAACTACTATATAATTTAATATATTAATAATACAATATAATATAATATAATAAATATAATATATAATATGTAATATATAATACAATATAATATAATAATTTAATTACTATATAATATAATATAATATATATTATGTTATATTAAAGTGGACAATATTTAAAAATAGGTCAAAATATTTAGAACAGAAAAAGAAAACAAGAGTGAAAATAACTTTTTTCTGTTTTCATTTTTCTGTTGTCATTTTCATTTTTTTGAAAACAAAAAAATAGAAACAGATTTTAACAAACATTTTTTTATTGTAAGTTTTTAAAATTTTAAAAACAAAAATAGAAAAATAAAAAATGAAAACGTTACGCTACCATTTTATTTTAGTTTGAATGAAGTGAGTATAAGTCACTATAACAAATTTTTATTTATTTACTTATGAACATGTTATAGTCATATATAGAGTTACTAGCAAATTATTCCTCTTTCATGGGCATGCTGCACGCTTGCAAAACTCAGTTCATTTTTACAAGCCAAATTCATCCTCGTAATAATTTTTTTATTTTTAATTTATGGCTTCATTCGGAAATTCAAATTTTTTCCAAAAAATTTTAAAAATTCAAAAAATTGTCAATTTCATTTAATTAAATTTTGTTACATGTCACTTTTACATCATTTTAACACTAACTTTTAGTTTTTTTTTTAAATTTTTCGAAACTCTAAAACGCCAACTAATATTTTTGATATATGGGTAAAAAATGCAGAATTTTTTTAATTCCAAAAAAATTCCTTTAATCAGAAAGCCAACTGTGTTGGCAGCTGATCTCCTAATCAAATTGGCATTGCACTTGGATTTTCTCCCAAAAAATTTGTAAGTGTCACTTGTGTGGCTTTTTCACGACCTCTACTTTTTATCATAGTGATTGGATGAATCAGTCCTCGTAGCCAAAACATCTTCCACAGAAGAAGCATTTTCTTGGTAGCGCTCTCCTTATTTGTCACACCCCAAATTCCAATCAGGCCCATAGGTGAACCAGTGTGGAGTAATCGGAAATCTCAAGTCAAATTACAGTGCACGACCAAAAGTGTAGAATAATATTAAATAATTCAAAGTGAAACTATTACGTCGCAAAAATCAAATACATATATAACAGAAATTCAGATATAAATATTATAATAATCCAAAATTAATAACTCATTTTGAAAATTCGAAAACCAACAAGTCGGGCGTCAAAATTAAATGATTTGGCAGTATATTTAAGTTATCTTGCGCGATCCTTCCCTTTCCTCACGAGCAGAATTTGAAACGTTTGTTGTTTAATTGAGCTACTAAAAGTTAACCAAAGTCTCCTAATTCCCTATCAGTAAGAACTAAGTTGCAAGGGACTGCAGTAAAAAATTTACTAGAAAGGCTGCAATAGTGAGATAGATGATTAAGATTAAATTACAGTGCATTTAACTGAATTAATAAATGCTGGTGAGATAAATTAATAAATATAATTTAACAGAATTAATGTACTGTGATTTAATTCCTGCACTGAATTTTTCACCGTAGCTCCTGAAACTCGTAATGAGTACGGTATTATTGTAATTGTGATTTATGTAATGATATTAATGCAATAAATAAGTAATTAACAAAATTTAAATTAATTTAATTACATCTCCACTCATGAGATTAAATTTAAATTAATTTAACTACATCTCCACTTATGAGATTAAATCATACTCACAATAATAATTAAACAATAACAAAATTGATAATTAAAAGACAATTAAACCATAATTATTCCAACTATTAATTAATACAAGGAAATTAACCGTTAAAAGCATATGCTTCATTCGAATAAATGTAAATAGTAAACTTCCTATGTTCCACCATCCTCACACCCTAGGGATTAGCATCTTCTCGGCCTCTCCCCCCAGGAGCCCCGAGTACAAGTTTTCCAAGGCTTCACTTTCCAGCAGACCATTGACGTCACAAACTGAAGACATAACTGTTGCAATCGGACCATGAGGCCTTGAAAATTTATTTTTATAATATTAAATTAATTTAAATCTATTAAAAAATTTAAAAATATATATAAACATTATGATATTCATTTCTCTTTGTCGACGTTTGTTTGAAGGACATCATGGCTGGATTGGATAAACAATCCCTGGGACCCCACCTTTGTCCGGTGTTTGGGTTGATGGACAAATCATCCGTGGGTCTCACGGATAGAACCTTTTATCCCTCAAATAATCGGATACTGAATTCGTTATGGCCATGTTTGTTGTCTAGACGAGAAAACTGGATAGGACAACTCATCCGTGGGTCGCATGAAATGTCATGTTTGTTTTGCTTCTTTGGTCGTGGGTCCCACGGATGGGATTGGATTAGAAAACCTGGAAATGCTGGATGACTCATTCAAAGGGGGTGGGGTATTATTAATACCTCATCTCTGGATTTGTTTCTCGTCAAGATCTAACGGATCAAAATTATTTTCTTTCATATCACATATCAAATCACATCTTTTATTCCACTAACCAAACATCAAAAAAATAATCCCACATAAAAAATTAATCCCATCTTTTATCTAATTCCATATATTATCCCATGATATTGGTTATCCACCATCATCCAATCTCACTAAACAAACACAGCCTATATGTGATGGTATTAATAATACCTCACTTTCGGATTTGTTTCCCGTCAAGATCTAAAGGTTCAAAATTATTTTCTATCACATCACATATTAAATCACATCTTTTATCCCACTTTATATCCCATCAACCAAATACCAAAAAAATAATCTCACATAAAAATTAATCTCATATTTTATCCAATCCCATATATTATCTAATGGTATTATTTATCATCCATCATCCAATTCCACTAAACAAACATAGCTTTTTAGTTTACGTTTATTCTTAGATTTTATGAATTTACTTGAGTTTAATAAATTATCTGAATAAATATTATTTATTTTTTAAAATTATTTAGGAAATATTCAAAGTATAAACATTAATAAAAATTATAATTTCGTAATTTATGCAATTAAATAAAAATAAAATAACTTTAAGATTGTTAATATTTTTTATTATGAATTTCAAAAACTTAAACGTAGTCTTAGGGATATGTGGTATGATGATATTTACTAAAAAAAATTTTAAAAATTTTTAAAAATTTATGTTATTGTACGCAATACAAATTTACAATTTATATTATTTGATTTCACTTTTTAATCACCTCAAACACTATTTTAATTTAGTTTTTGATTAAAACAATCCTTCGAAGCCACCTAACCTATTTATTTAAAATCGTCTATCCAAATTCCTTAGCCATAGGCTTTTTTTTTTTTTTTTACTGCTGTAGACGCTCGAGTGAAGCGCTCGTAGTGCTAGTTGGGTTTTTCTGTGTTCAACAATGGGCGGTAGATAAGGAGAGAGATAAGTTCTAACAGTTGTTCCGCTCACCTCCATTTCAAAAACCTAATGAGTTTCTTTTCTCCGAGCAGGTCAGTCTCTCTCTCTCTTTCTCAAATTCTTGATTGCTCTCTCTCTCTCTCTCTCTCTCTCTCTAAACTCTAATTTTGCAGTGCGAGCTGCACTGTCGGCTGGAAGTCCTCCAGTTTTCTCGCGCAATTAGGGCTTATTTCCGGCGGCCAAACCGGAGTTTTCATCTTTCCTACACGACAGAGGTTCCCCTGTAATAAGTCCCCCCGGGCTTGCTCCTCATCGTCTTCTGGTGCGTCCCTTCTCTGTCACTCTGTCTCGATCTTTATTTTCAACTCTGCATTTCATCTTCACATTTCTGAATAATTGTTATCCGGGGGGTTGTTTGCTGACAGCAATTTGTTCGCTACTTGCTTCCAATTTTTTTTTTTTTCTTTGGTAAAATTTGGATGTATACTTTAATCTTGGTTTGTCCAGAGACGGGACACTGTTATTTTGTCCCTTGCTCATTTCGATATTGTTTATGTCTTGTAATGCCCAAACTTGGGAGCTTAATGTCCTCCACTGTAGAATGTAGGTTATTTGGTTTTCAAAATTGACTAGTTTTTCAAATCATTATTGCTGAAACCATCTCACACTTAAGCTACGTTTGATTAGGGGTGTAGGATGATAGTGGATAAGTAATTCTGTAATATCATGAGTTAATATATGGGTTTAGATATTACATGGGATTAGTTTTTTTACGTGGGATCATTTCTTTTGGTGTTTTGTTGGTGTGATATAGAGTGGTATAAGAGATTTGAATTGACAGGAGATAATTTTGAGCCATTGGATCTTGGTTGGAAACTAATACGGACATGGAGATAAACAGTCCACTCCGGACTTCATGTCCAAAGCAAGTTTATACAACCGAACACCAGAAAAAGTGGACCCGCGGATAACTAATCCAATCACCCATCCCTAATAACCGAATCAAACATGGCCCTACTGTTACCTTTTGAGTATGATAATAGCTGGGCTTAATTGCCATTTCCATTTCAGCGAGTTCCTAGTGTAAGGTTTCTTGCTTTAATCTAAGGGGCAGCACCCTTTATGTGCTTCGATTCCTTACGTATGATTAGGTCAATGTAACTTGTAGATTTTTGGATATTCCAAGGCCATCTTTTTTAATGGTCTCACGTTCTATTCATAATTTACATTATCTATAATTGAATTTTTTTAACATCAAACTGATGAAATTTTATACTGCTTTTCTAGAGTTTGGACTGAGAAGAAATAGGCTTGGTAGTTTTGTCGTGTAAAACTATATAATTGACAATCAAAATTTTAGATCCTTTTCTTTGGTATGCCTAAGTCATGATCTCTTCCCTGTATATATATGGAGACGAGGGATCAGTTCTGGCCTTTTATGGAAGCTGGCCGTGAATGGAAGGAAATTCACTTATCTATCATGCTGTTCTTTTTCAACATTATGTGAAAACTTGGATAACTTAGTTTGAGCAATTTGGTCATGCCTTCTAAGCAGGCCCCAGTCATTGACGTAACTTTTATTTCTACTTCACATAAATCTATTGGGTATTTTTATACATGGAATGAATTCATCCAAAATTATGTAGTTCCCTAATACATGTTTAGATTCTATTACAAATTTTTTGATGGATGCCTACCCTTTTAACCATCTTCCTTTCTGTGATGTTGGAACTAACTTCATGAATAACCTTGCACTAAAAAATGCACAAGCGAGGTGGATGAGACGAAATGATAATTGACTTAATTTTGGGACATGCTTATAAATTCCTTAACATTTCTTTTTTCTAGTTGAATGAATATTTCATCTATTCATAAACAACAGTGATAGCTGATTTTGCTGTTCTTAAGTTTGCACCTCAGAATGCGTTTAATATGTTATATGTTGTTATCAATTGTTGTCCCATACATTTGTTTGGCAAGTAGCTTTAATATACTTGAACTTATTTTGGCAGTTTAAGATCATTTCTATTAGTGACCTGTGCATAAAATAAGTTTTCCAATAGTGTTTATTCATTTGGTGTGGTCATTCTCTTTGTATAGTTCCCAGTTGACATAGGAGAATGATTGTATTGCACTTTTATTTTTTCTTTTCCTCTGATGCTAGATCCAGATCCATAAGGATTTTGCCTTTGTGCGTACTCTAGAATGATATGGGTCCTTTTGGGGTAACCCCATCATCTATTGATTTGGTGATTGGGTTCCGGACTTACGCAGACCAATGATGGCCGTCTCAAGACAACCTAAGTGACGAGGATATTTGTCCTCTAAATGGCCTGCTTATATATATTGATCCCCTTTTATTTATTTATTTTGGGAGGGGAGGGGAAGGGAGGGGAGGGGAAGATGCTGGTGTAGATAATATAGTAAGATGTTGTCTTGGTTTGAAAATTGCTTTTTCCCCCTTCTCTTCTTCTTCTTCTTCTTCTTCTTCTTCTTCTTCTTCTTCCATTTTATTCTAGTGATGTATCACCTGGGTTTCAGATCCACTCTTGGTCAAAGCTGCAAGAGGAGATCCCGTCACACGCCCTCCAGCATGGATGATGCGTCAGGCAGGAAGGTACATGGCTGTTTACAGAAAGCTCGCAGAGAAATACCCATCCTTCAGAGAAAGGTCAGAGACGACTGATCTCATAGTGGAAATTTCTTTGCAGCCATGGGAAGCATTCCGTCCTGATGGGGTTATTATTTTCTCTGACATACTTACCCCTTTACCTGCATTTGGTGTCCCATTTGACATTGAAGAGGTGAGGGGTCCGGTTATTCACTCCCCACTTCGTTCCAAGGAGGGCTTGAAAACATTGCATCCAATTGACTTGGAGAAACTTCATTTTGTGGGAGAGTCCCTCAAGATTTTGCGCCGGGAGGTATTTCTTCTTCTTTGTTGCATGGATTAAAAAAAGGTGGTATCCAGTGCTAGTTTACTTTCAGTTTGATTATCAGGGTTTAGAATTGTATCAATTTTTATTGATGTAGCTAATTGAAGTTGCTCTGCTTATTTAGGTTGGGAAGCAAGCTGCAATTCTTGGTTTTGTTGGAGCGCCCTGGACAATTGCTACGTACATTGTAGAAGGTGGTACAACTCGCACATATACCGCCATAAAAAGCATGTGCCATACTGTGCCACACATATTGAGGGCTCTTCTTTCACATCTAACAAAAGCAATATCGGACTACATTGTTTTCCAAGTAGAATCTGGTGCTCACTGTATACAGATATTTGATTCATGGGGAGGGCAACTACCACCCAATGTGTGGGAGAAATGGTCAAAGCCCTATATTGAAGAGGTGATTTGAGTCATTTTTAAAGTTCATTAGTCCCTCACCATGTAAGATGTGTGATTGACTAAGCTCGTTATCATCTTTTTGCTTAATAGACCAGTAATTTTGATAACATTTGCTCTACCTTCAGTTTGGCTTCAGGAAGTCCTATTTATGCCAAACGTATTCCACCTTGGCCAGCATGATGTGCACTGTTTTGTAGTTTTTTATGCTTTGGTTACTTATTCTGGGGAAGCTATAAATATTGAGTGGATTTCTTATTCTCAATGATTTTAAAATTGTTGAATGTGAATTGTTTATCTTTACCTTATCAAGTGAACTTGTCATTTTTTGTTTTTTTCCAAAATGCTGCACTGTGTGCTGTGTGTTTTTCACTTTTTGAGGCATAGCTTAGTTTAAAATTTTGTTATCACCATTGATTCTTTCCTTGTTCAATTAATTTATGGAGTTGTGAAAATTGCAGATTGTGAATTCTGTAAGGACAAAATGTCCTGGAACACCAATTGTTCTCTACATTAACGGAAATGGTGGCCTTCTTGAGCGGATGAAAGGAACTGGAGTTGATGTGATTGGGCTGGACTGGACAGTGGATATGGCAGATGGTAGGAAGCGTTTGGGGAATGAAATTAGCATACAAGGAAACGTGGATCCAACTTATTTATTTTCTCCTCTCCCTGTTTTGACTGATGAAATTCAGAGGTTTGTGATTTGAAAAGTTTTTTGACTGATTTTTTCCCACCTGTTACTGTTTTCACTAGTTGATTTAGGCCTCTGTAGTTGAACTACTAGATGTTTTGGTTTTTGACATGACTCTTTTTCTGATTTTCATAAAGTAATTTGATTTAGGAAGCACCAACGGGCACAACACATGAATGCTAGCTGTGTATGAAAAGAAGCTATTCTGCATTGACTTGCCAGTTGATGTGCATTAATCCAAAATTTAACTGTGTTAACATTCTCTGCTACTCAGTCAGAAATCAAGGCCTCGGTCAAAGGCAAATGGCCTGAAAAAGCCCCTACCTGCATGTTGAGCTGAAAGATTATCATTGTTCAGCATCTTTCTTCTATACATATGGTCGAGTTGGAGTTCCCGTCTAATTTTCACATGATGTGTAGCAAGGACAAAGATGTAGTGTCCTTGCCTGACACATATTCAACTTTTCATAATTAGCAACCTCCCTTGGACTTTGAGGATTGTATTAGAGATGCACAGCCTGTTTGTTGATATATAATTAGTATTTTCTGACTTGGAAAATATTGGCCAATTAGGGGTCCTTGTTGCATTATTGATAATGATTCTAGCAGTTTGGTTGCCTAGAGCAAACATCAAGACTTGTCTCCAGATTGTTGTTCCGATTTGAAATTTATCAAACTAATTGAATCCTTTTGGCAGGGTTGTGAAGTGTGCTGGCCCAAGGGGTCATATTCTCAATCTGGGCCATGGTGTTCTTGTTGGGACGCCTGAGGAAGCTGTTTCTCATTTCTTTGATGTTGCAAGGAGCTTGAAGTTTGACAATATCATTGAAGATCATTTGATGGAGAAACCTAAATTCGTAGTTTGAAGTCTCGAATTTTTGTTAGAACTAGTCAAATTATTGTAGAAATGAACTGCTTGATTTCAGTTTTAACCTAATACCCCCAGCATGACTACTTGGTCTTACATTACCCTGCACATTGTAAAAGGTTTAATTTAAGCTACAAGGTTCTGTACGTGCTTGTGGGTAAGCTAGATTGTTTAGTCCTAACACATCTGTAATTAAAAATATTTGAAATGAATAATAAATTTCTTCTTGTTGTTAAGTGTCTCCTTCCTTTTTGTTTTTTTCTCTATTCTGTAATGGTATCTGGGTATGTCAACGAACAGTAGGGTCAAAAAGTGCATGAGTATCCTGTTAGCACACTTACGAGAGTCGCTGGCCACGAACATATTTAGGGAAGAAATGAAGAAATTCATTGCAACTGTTCCATCACCTAATTGGATGATTTGGAGTTGAGTGAAGAAACTCTTGTCATTTTACTGTTGTGAAAATGTTGTTTGTCATTGTTAGCACACAATCAACATGGTGGGCTATATGTCCAGTCACAAAGGTGCCTCTACTTTATCTGATTAGCACGATTGAGCAACTGCAGCCAACTAAATTGCTTTTGGACTTGGTGGGACTTCACTTTCACCAGGAAATTTGATTCTTATAGGATTTGCCTGAAATTATTGATTGGCTTTTCATGTGGAAAAGTTCATTCGAGCTTTCGTTTAATATGGTTTGAGCAGCTTAAATTAGTTATGGAATTTTGAGAGTATAAAAATTACATATTTTTTAAAAGAAAAAAAATGTTCTTGTTTATCATTTTATTTTAGTAAGGAATCACGCATAGTGAATGTCTCTCTCTCTCTCTCTCTCTCTCTTAAGGCAAGCAAGTGAAATTAAGTGAATTTTGATTGGAGTTGTGAACTTGCACTGCAGAAAGCTTTGTAGTGCAGCATGTGTACATTTCTTTTGTTTTTGGTTGTGATAAAGGTTTTGTTGGCAATTAAGGGTCCATCAAAGAGTTCTTACTGGTATAAGACTAACATTGAGAATGCATCCAAAGTGGAACTGGGAGAAAGCTAAGGTACTAGTTAATTCTGATTTCTTTGAATTTTCTAGCAAGATTCATCATCTTTTTTCTCCATTTCACTCTACTATGTTAACTGCTTGATAAGAGAGAAATTTAATTTGGAAATATTCTCCCATGATGTTGCTTTTGCAAGGCACAGGTGTTGGTTTTTCATTTTTCTTTGCCACTCTTTCGCATGTTGATAATATAGCAGTGGCGTACAATTGATATTGCAAATTCAAAGTAGATGATGGGAATATAGAAATTTTAATGTTCTAATTAGTCTGATAACTTCTATAACATGGTATAATCCGATATGGGAAATGGTGATGGTTGCTTTAATTTGAAGTCGCTCAATAGTTGCTCTCTTTTCCTTTACTAGTCAGCGTACTTGTCTGGTAATTTAAAGTAACTCAATATTTACTTTATTTTCCTGTTCTTGTCAGAGTTTGTTTATACGTCACCTTGTCGCCTCAATAGGAACCTAGGATTTCAAAGATGGCATGATAATAATTTGATGTTTCCCTGACCAATACTTGCATTGTTATGATAATTTCATCTCTTCTGGGTCTGTTTTTGTGGTTAAAGTCATGTCTCCAATGTATTGAGGAAACATGGAGATGAATAATGAAGAAATTTTGTAGAAGACTATATAGGCCCTTCCTTGACTATCTT
This sequence comes from Pouteria glomerata, assembly GCA_035590655.1. Lineage (NCBI taxonomy): Eukaryota > Viridiplantae > Streptophyta > Magnoliopsida > Ericales > Sapotaceae > Pouteria > Pouteria glomerata. The sequence continues at coordinate 22,614,006 of JAVXUM010000017.1, read as the reverse complement.
TTAGACTATGTACATATAATGTATATGCATATATATGTTTGAGGCCATCCTTACTGTGACTTCTAATAGAGCGCTCAAAGAGATGATGTTTAATTTGCAGTTTCATAGTGAAATTTTAGGTAGTTGTGTTTGCAGAGGAAAGACTGCTTTCGTTAAAACTACCATCTGAGTTGTGTGGGTACTTTTGGTTCCCTGATCTTTTTGACTATACCTTGGAGTTGGTGGGCAGCCCACCATATTTTGTCTTCCAGAGGTGAGGAAAGTATTGAAGGTATCAAATGTGTTGCTTTCACTATCAGGAACTTTTGTCTTGATTTTTAGGGGTGATACCGAAAATAGGCCAGGTTGATTGAGTATAGGATAGGGTACCCTAGTTAGGGAAATTTATGGAATGACTGCATAACCTCTTTTTGTTATCCTAACGTATGAATGAGGGCATGTCCCTTTTTCTGGCATGCCATGTGCTTCTGCTTAATTTGTTGTGTCAATATTCTTTGCCTTCTTGTGGGCTCTCTCTCTCTCTCTCTCTCACCACCCAGAAAAAAAAAAAAAAAAAAAGACTATTCATTCCAAGCAAACCAAGTGGAGTAACATTATGCTTGTTAAAAGATGATAACGTAGAGATAGAAAATGAATCGGCTCGGCTTGGGTCAACCTAATCTGACCTAATTTTTGAACCCGCTGCTGTTTTTTTATGGGCCAGGCTTGGATCTCTTGCTCCTGCCCCCTTTCGACCCCCAATTTATTGTAATTTATTTTAATTAAAAAATTTAACGTAATCATTTCCTTATAGATGAAATTTCTTCGTCTATTTTCTTCTTAAAGTTTATTATTTTTAGTTCTATTTATTTTATAATTTAAATTTAAAAAATAAATAAAAAGCATGGCAGAATCAATGGGGCAAGCGCAAGATGGGCAGAGACTGCCGGCCGGATCCGACCCATTCTCTAGATAGGGTATTTTCTGCTAATTTTTTCGTCGATTGGGTTTGATATGCCCGTGATATCAGTTACGAGTCTTGTGACTGCAAATCTATATATAGCTTCCCATGCATATATACACACAGAGAGAAAGGAATATATGAGATGTAGTCCGTTCATTTCTTTTTGTTTCCCACACACTTTAAAAAAAAACAAAAAAAAAATAACATATATATATATATGTATACTGGGGGATCACATTACACCTAGTGGGAACAGCCGATTCCACTGAAATTTTTTTGTATAGTT
>JAVXUM010000017.1:22602037-22612677 GCA_035590655.1 Pouteria glomerata | reverse complement strand
CCGATTCCACTGAAATTTTTTTGTATAGTTATTTTCAACAATATCCTTCTATAATGTTGTTAATTTTAATAAAATTATTATTTAATTTTTTTTTTTAATGATTACAAGTTACAAATCTGGTCCGTTCCTCTGTCTCTATATGTATATAAATATATATATGCAGCTGTAAGTTAGTAACTAATGGATCTATTTAGAGAGGGCATAACACAATACGGGCATTTTCTTTTTGCCTGCTGCGACAATGAGACTGATGAGATTCCTCTTGCCTCCGACCCAGGAGTTTAGGCGCCAGATGATACACTGTTTAAATTTGAAGCACACTGCTAGGACTGATGAGTCTTATATGTGTAAGTTGTGTTTGTTATGGAAGATTGGATGATAGGAGATAAGTAATACTGTAGGGCTTATGAGAATAATATCTGAAATTGGATAAAAGATGAGATTATTTTTTTAACGTTTGGTTAGTGGGATATAAAGTGGGGTAAAAGATGTAATTTGACATGTGATGTGAAAGAAAATATATTTGAATATTTAGATTTTGATAGAAAACAAATCCGAAGGTGGAGTATTATTAATACCACCAACTCCACCGGATTTGGCATCTCACGTTTTGGAGACTTAAATATCAAATTCGTGGGGTCTACGGATTCCACGTCCAATAACTAAATTTATAAACAAACTCTTCAAAAGGTGGGCTCCACAGATAATATATCCAATCCAGCTCCCATATCCCTCAAACAAACATCGTCTTAACTTTTAAAATAATTATTTTTATTAATTTAATATTACAATCAATTAAAAATAATCACTCAATATATGTATATCATTCATATCTTACCTATAAATTATAAACCTAAATTTTATATAACTTATAATAAAAGAAGGCCTAAACAAACTGTTCTTTCTTATCTTAGGTGATTGTTGATTGACAAAATTAAGAAGGTTTAAAAAACTCTTCTTATTATTTTATTCTATTATTGACAAAACTAATCCCTCTAATATATATATATATATTAATTTTGTAATAAATAAATAAAACCTCTCTCATCATTGACAAAATTCATTCCTAAATATATATATACTAGACTTTGAACAAAATTAGTACTAAACTTCTTATATAATTAAAACTTCAGACAAAAAAGTTCAAATCAATGATAATTGATGTGTTTTAATTTTTTTTTTCCAAAATTAGGCTTTACCAGTTATTACATATATTTTGTGCGCTTTAACTATTTAGTTAATTTTTTATAAATACAATAAAAGAAAACACAAATTATGATACTTTAATTTGAAAGGTTTTAACTTCTTACAAATTATAATTAAATAGAATTTAAATTAGTAATTTTGATTAAGCTAGACTCTCCTGCAATTTCCTTGTCTATTATTTTTTTGCTTTTGTTAATCATAATCGTCCATTTTCATCCGACGGCTAAAAATAGAAATTTAATTTGTAATAAATGAGTAAATAATTACATTATATGAATTAAAGAGGAAAAGTAAATATAATAGGATCCGTAAATAATTATATTTTCAATCTTTAGAAAAAATAAATGGTCGAGATTAACAAAAGCAGAAAAATAGCAAAAATGGAATTGTAGGGGAGTTAAGTCCATTTTAATTTGCATATGATTTCCACCCTTGAAATATGGTAAAATTTAAAATATACAAGTCGTTCTATGAGATAATGGTAGTAGGATTTATTAAAATAAGAATTAAATAAAAAGTTAAAAATATAAAAAGAATCTCAATTGTTGAGTAAAAAAAAAATAATTCTTAATTGTGGTTCATAGTTTGTGAGAGGGATATTTTCAAATATCGTTCTGTTTCATTATATTAATATGTATTAAGTTTTTTCAATGATAAGAGAGGTGAGATTTATTTATTTATTAAAAATTTATTGTCTATTGTTTAAGAATTAATTTTATCAACAATAAGATACGCATGGTATAATATATTAAAGAATAATTAATTTAGGTATGAATAATAAGTCATTAAATTTAACTAAATTAATTTAATAAATAAAATACACGCATTAAATTTTACATTATATCTTTCTTCTTTTTGCTGAATCCTTGCACACCCTTCTCTCTTGGCTGTGATTTTCTTTTTCTACGTTGAGGTCACAAAGACGTGCGCAAGAGAATGTGAATAACCATGAAGGGAATCAAAACTTGTTTGTGGCTTAATTTCACGAGTTGGGTTAGTTTGGTTTTAGCAGAGGTTCAAACCACACAAAATCCCAAAATTCAATTGAATTGGCCCTTGAATATATAACACCCTCTCTCTCTCTCTCTCTCTCTCTCTCTCATAATATACTCAATTATAAGGGCCCGTCACAAATGCGTGTGAACAATAAAATAACATAAAATATTTTTTTTGTGATTTTATTTATTTTGGTAAAAGAAAATTCAATTTGGACACAGCAAGAAGTCAAAACCCTATAAGATATAGCACATCATAAGCTAAGTATTACATTCACTAAATTATAAATTAAATTTGACTATAATTGAATGCTATTTTTTGCCAAAGTAAAATAGAAAATTTGGGGTTTGTGGAATATTTCATGGTCATGATTTATGAATTTTATTAATTTAAAAAAAAAATCACTAAATCTGCATAATTCCAAAAACATATTGATATATAAAAGTTAGATTTATTTCACTTAAATTGGATTTATTTCTTGTGATTTTGCTTTTATAAACTTAGGGTTAATAGGTTTCATAAATGTTAACTTAAATCTCCTAAGGTTTCATAAATATGCACTTAGATCTCCTCTATTATTTTTTTCCTCCGAAAAGTAACTTTTGATCAATTAAATATTATAAAATTACCTTTATATCTATACTATTAAAATAAAAATGCACAAAAAAAAAAAAATTAGAGAGTAAGAAATTTCCTTTACTGAATGATAATAATAGAAGTGACGAAAAAAAAAGAAGAAAAAAATTAATTTTTTCCTTTTCCATGTTTAGTTTATTAGATTATTAAAAAGGTATTGATAATTTATATATATGTAGAATTACTACATTATATATAATATATATTTAAAATATTTTGTGAAGCATAATAATTTAAAGTACCACTATAGAAAATGTTTAAAAAAAATTAATAGATTAATTATAATGTAATTTTTATTTTCATATTTATATAGTTTATTAGATTATTAATTGAAAAAAATAATGATAATTTGTTATGTATAATTACTAATTCATATATAATAATAATTTAACATATTAATGCGAAGCATAATAATTTAAAGTACTAATATTGAAAAGATTCACAAAATTTTTTAATAAATTAATTATAATGTAATTTTTATATAAAAATATATGGAACATATCATAATATAAATATTTTTTTATTATTACTAATAATATAAAGAAAATTTTATAACATTGAATGTCAAAAGTTATTTTTTGGATGAAAAATTTAACAAGAGATTTAAGTAAATATATTACAAATCTCAATAGGTTTAAATATACATTTATGAAACCTATGAGGTTTACGTGTATAAAGCCGATACCACAAAGGATGTACGTGAAATAAACTCACAAAAATTTAAAAGCCAAATTTACTCTTATTTGTTTAATAAATTGTATTTAAGAAAAGGACACAATTATAAATTAAAAATAAAAAGTTATATTCAAAGTCAAAAAATAAAATACATTTTTAAAAATTATTTTAAAATCTTAAAATTATATTTAAACAAAACTATATATAAAAATATGAAAAAGCTCTAAAATTAATTCTAATTTTACTTGTTATCAAATATAATATAATATTATTCAATCAATTCGAAAAGCAAGTTTTATATGGAACAAACAGTTTTACGCCGCCTAATACCAAACAATTTACACTAAAAAATATGGTTAAATATTAACTTTGTTTTTTATTCGCTGCAAGTAACTTTCTTTTTTCAAATAATTTAAATCCTAAACATATTTTTTACTGACTTTTAAATTAAAAATTGGTATCAAACGTAATGTAGAGACCGTTTGGAGCTCTCAAAAATAAAATAAAATTTTATAAATCTCTACAAACACGAATTACGAAATTATAAAATTTAAATTTTTTATTCACAATATAAAAATCGAAACACTAATTTTTTAAATTTTATATAAATTTATACTCACTATACAAAACTACATTAAACTCTTTATTTTATATAACTTTAAACACGCCCGTAGTTAGTTGGTTTAGCGAATCATATGCACATTAGCAAAAGGAATATTTGGCCAAAGTGGTGCCCAATTTGTAAATGATAAGAACTCACCTTATCTAATCCACACCATGTTAGCCCTAGCCACAAGGCATATCTCTATCAGAAAATGTTTGGTATGGCATAAAAATTTTGAAGGCGAAAGATTATCGAGATAATTGTTATTTTAAAAATAGTTAATGAGATAATAAATTTATGATATATATATTTGAATTTAAAAAATATATATTATTTGATAATAATTATACTATATTTGAAATGTTTAAAATTTTTAAAGTAAAAATTAATTATATTTGAAATAAAAATAAATTGGCCAAGAAAGAATGTTACTTGAGGTAGAATGGTTTTACAAAAATGCAAAAGAATGTTTTATAGAGTAATAAAAAAAAATTGTATAATTTTTCTCTCTTACTCTCTATTATTGTTACGTTATCAATAACAATTTATTGCATAAAAAGATAATTTTATCCTCAATGTAATTATTATTGAGCAAAACTTACCCCCAATAAAATTTACCTTATGTTAACTCAAAACAAACATGTGACTAAAAGTATGGATTAATTAGAGGGTCTCTTTTTTACTTTCTTTAATTACTTTCCATTTTTGTTTCTGTAAATAATTTAATATTATATACAGCGACATTTTAATATGATAAATGTTGCAATTTCTTCTCATTGATAATTGGATTTCTTTTTCTACGTTCCCAAGATCATAGCTTAATAATTTAATATTATTTTGGTTTTTCTTTCAGTTTTTCAATATTTTATTTTATTTCTTGAAATTGAGTTTGTTATATTGTTTAGGACTTCATTCCCTAAAAATTAGCAGTAAGGAATCCAGAAATTTAGGACCATCCAAAATATTTTTTCAACGGGTTCAAAACTAATTTTGAGCTTTTTAATGCTTTTTATACATCCTTATGTGCTTCTAAATTATATATTTATACTTTATATATACATTATTATTTTTTCTTTTCGATATCATTTTTTTTTATATAATTAGTAAATGTATTTTTTGAATTATATACTAACTACTTTTTAGTACACTTTCTAATAACATGTTTTTGAAACCAAATTTGCAATTCCAATAGTTATTTCTCCTGTTATTAAAAGTATATATGAAGTTTGTAGAAAGATTTATCCAAAACCATTAGTTAAAAGTCACAATTTCACCACTAAATTAGTCAATTTATTTTCTTTAAATAAATCATTTGTTAAAGTCGTCAATTTAAAGGCATATTCAGCTTGAATACGTTATTCTAAATAGCATATTTAGAGCAATCTTTTAAATATTTATTAAATATCGACCTAAATACATTATTTAAAACAGAATATTCAAGTTAGATATGCTTTTTGGAATAATGGCTTTGGCCAATGTTTTATTTTGAAAAAATAAAAGACTGGCGTAGTTATAGAATTGTGGCTTTTAACTAATGGGGTTTGAAAATTTTTTCAAAGTTCGTATCTCTATGAAGACACTTTTTAATTCTTTCTCATTTGTTTTGGAGATTTAATTAGTGAGAACTTAAAGGAAGTGTGGCTTGATTTAAATCACCAAATGATAAAGGTAGAATAAGAAGATCATGAAATTATAGAAAAAGATGTAGTTTTTTCAAACAATTTTAGTAAAAGATAAACTTGAGTTCGAGTTTTAAATAAAGTGATTGGTACTAAGGTTGTGTGGTGTAAAATTGAGAAATATCATCGTGCCAATCACATGGAATCAATATTGATGTGACAGGTATTAATAATTATACATTAGCGTGCACTGAGTTGTCCTTTATAATAATCAATTTAAACCGTTCTTTCTATTCTTTTTTATTTTTATTTTTTTGTCATTTTTTCCTTATCTCTTTTAAACTTTTTTGAGATTTGGTTCAATCAATTATTTTGTTCATGATCTCAAGCCAACTTTTTAGATTCTCTTCTTCATTGCTAGTGTATTTCCCTCTTTCTTTCTTCTTTATTTTATTTTATTTTAAACATTTCTAGTTTGAAGAACCTAATCTATTGTTTGTCATATTAATTTACTAACAATCTCATGCTATCCCAACAAGCAATTACTTTTAGAAGCAAATCTATATATATATATATATATTTGGTTTCCAAGGGTTGCACACTAAATCAATACGCACGTATTGAATGGCTAATATATGTATCTTTTTACTATTCAAGTCCCCCCTCCTTCTCTTTCTCTCTCTCTATTTGGATGAGTTTTTCCACTAACACCACTGGTTTAACAAATAAACTGCAAAATCAAATCATTTATTTTGTTAATTATGAAAATGTTCAAGATCATAATTGTAAATGCTTCATACAATCTTGAATAATTAGCTGTAAATATATTTTAACAGTAAAATCTTCACGTTCCTATATTTCAAAAATCAACCTCTGATAAAAAAAAAAAAAAAAATGAACACGAAGCTATTTAAAATGATTTTCAACTCGTTGACACACAATTAATATCAAATAAATTAGCATAATTAAAAACTATGTTGATTTAAAACAACTGGTCCGCAGGCTGAAAATCATGACAAATTTTCAATTGATTTCTTTGATGGGTTTGCGTAGTTTATTTAAGTACGTACTTACAAAATAGTATATGTATATATATCTTACAATGAGTGAATTGAAGAGCTAGGAATCCAATGGTACTATATATAATCATGTGGACCAGTTATACATGAAGATGAAAAATGTGGGACAGATCACATCATATATAAGTGGGACACGCCCATCATATAATTTTAGAGGAAAAAAAATAAAATACCATAACTTAAACTGCTTTACAAAAAACTGGGGGACACATAGGAATTAATATATCATTTTTAGCAGCTCAAAAAATTTTAAATATGCAGAAAGGAATATGTATTATACATATATATATATATATATAAGCATCCACTATTTTCTATCTTAGGCTTTGACTAGAATTTGTAGAAGAGGAGAAATAAAATTATATCTCTATAAAATAAAAAAAAAAAAGAAGAAATAAGAAAATAGAAAATGATTATTTTCTTTGCATCATGATTTCTAGTTTGGAAATAGAAGAAAAAAATGTAGAAAGGAAAAAAAAATTTCTCTTCTCTTTTAAAGACAATAGCTATCCTTATTTATTTATCTACTTTTTTGTTTCACTCTCAAAAAATCAAATAAGAAAAAAATAATTTTCTTTGCAAAATAAAATAGAAAAAATTATTTGTTTTTAATAATTTCTTTTATTTTTTGTTTTTTTCCAAATACACCTTTGAATTCAAATTCATAGAAAAAAAGAAAATCCCACAAGCCAGTGTTGAAGAAAGTATCTCCCAAATATCAATATGCACACTATAACATGTTATCTTCAAAAATTAATCAAACAGTTCCCCCATGCAAAATATTTATGTGATGCATCAGCCTCGAAATGTTGAAAGAAAACTCCTGATGATAAAAATGGAACCATGCTAAGAAAAAAGTTCAAGCAAAAAATTTTACTAGAATAATGTAGATTTGTGAGCTTATTACCTTAAAAAAAATGTATTAAGATTTCATTTAATTATAAAAATATCATTGTCCTGCCATTAAATTCTTCAAGCAAAAAGGCAATTTCCTAAAAATGGGTATGATAATACAACATGATAAAATAATCCAAGGGTAGAATGAAAAAAAAGAAGCATACCCATTTCAGCTCTTGTTTCTATCTTCAGGAATCACGCATCAATTCTCATTTATACAATTAATATATAGATATAGTTCTTGAGCTATATATTTAAGCAGGAAAAATATATATATAAAAAAGGGTAAAAGAGAAGATTAAGGGTACTGTTTCTTGCATCGAGTACTGATGACGATAGCTATAACAATTACCATAGAGCTCCAAGTTGTGCTGAAGCTTGCTAGCTTGAGAGCTGAAGTGAAGATCATAACAAGAGGTCCTGCAATAAATAAATTAAAAAAAAAAAAAAAAAAAGAGAAGGAGAAAGAGAACGAAAAAAAAAAAAGAGAAGAAATCACAAAATTAAGGATTGAAGATGAGATACATGAGCAATCAATTCTTTCCGTAGTTAGAGAAACAACAAAAGTTGAAAAATGTTGTCAACATTGTACTTCAACAACACTAGTAAACGTTAAGCATGGATTACCAAGCAGCTGAATTGGTGCAGGATGAAAGAAGTGTGCTAACTACGGGAAGTACAGAAATAATTACTAAGGCTATTAAATATATATATATATCAGATTTGTCAAGGAGAGAAAAACAAAAAGTGGAAACAAAAATAGTTATGAAATACATATATAATTCATTTTTAATAAATATTTTTTTGTTGAAAATTCAATTAAATTTTGTTTCTTTCCCTTCATTTTCTCTCCCTACAAGTCCAATATCCTAGTAGCATAAAAGGAGAAATTATACAAAAAAAAAAAAAAAAAAACACTTGTAGCTGTTATTTGATCAACTAGAAGAAGAAATACATCCAAAAGCTTAATATGTCGCACACTGTCATCACAGCACAGCACTGTAAATAATCTATGAATATTGTATTCCTTCAGCTCTTATCCTGTACAAGTAGAAGATAGCAATATGATAATATTTGAATCAGATTGAAAACACCCATGGCATTGAAGATGGATCTCCATGAAATCTCAGACCAAAATGTGCTAATGATACCAACAAACAAGAAAATTTAGAAATTACTTCGAATTGTTACAAACAGCTAAATCTTTCTGAAACGATTATATATTATTAACAAGATCAATGAACTGAAAGCCTAATTCAGAAATAATAAATTATAACCCATGTTTGATATATATATATAATTATGAATTCTAGCTATAATGGGACAGTAGCATTATCAAAGAAGAGGACATCTACATAACGGGAATGTAAAGAGAGATGGAAGGAAATATATATATATATATATTGGGGCCAAGGAAAAAAAAAGTATGAAGAGATGTTTTCTTGAGTTTAAGATCCACAAGAAATCTAAGACGACATATGGCTGATATAGATGCCTATAACACCAATAAATAAGCAAATTAAATATAAGCATTGGGTTCATTAAATATACATTTTTTCCTTCATTTATTTAGTCATTTAAATATTGTAATTATGTGGATATTGTGATCATGTCTAATGGCCATTCATGGCGGGGGCACAAGATCCAGCAGAATCCAAAAAAGGGCCAAAAACTAAGAGTAAAAAGTGGACATACAAAGAAGAGATTTTAACTTTGGTTATTAACCACCAACTATCTGTGATTTTGCATGAGAGAGAGAGAGAGAGAGAGATTCCTATTTTCATCATTGCCCCTAATGTTGGTAGGAGTAAAAAAATGTTATGGAAATGTTTCGCTAGTTAATTACCTCTCTATTTTCTCTTGGAGTGAGTATGCAAATTAGGGTTTAACGACCCCTTGGCCTAGGGTTTTACTACATGAATGGAGTGGGACGACTCATTTCTGAGCATATTAATGCATCGCTCAATTATTGAACCCTTTAACTCTTTTTGGGGTTTGTTGATTTAAGGTCTCGGATCCAAATTTGTGAATAGAAGAAAAAGAAACAACAAATTGTATCAAAAACCCTTGTGATCCATCACCATCACCCAAAACTTTACTTCATATATCTTTGTATCATAACTTCATGAAAGTTGAATTGAATTTTATGCCAGCAGCCAGATATCAGAGTTTCAAATAGATGCCACCCACCTATAACAAAAATGGAAAAATTACCATTATCTTGAGAGAAGTCAAAGAGCAATCAAGCAGACTGCAGAGGAAAGCTTGGGGCATCTTGATTGTTGTCCTTCATTTGGGCAGTCCTCTTCTTCTTCTTCTTCTTATATGGGATGCCTCTTGCCTTGGCTTGAGAATCCCTCACCTCGCGCAAATAGACGCGAATAGCTCCGCTGGCAAAAGGATTAGTCTCCGGCAACCCACCGTTCTCCTCGTACGCGGCTCTGAGCCTCCCGATGAGTGCATCGAGGCTCCCCCAAGCTTGCCGGAGAGGGCAAGTGCAAGGCCCTGGCGGCTCGGGCTGGCCAAAGAAGACACACCCTTGTAAGTGCACCTTAGTTTTCCCAAATTGGTCTAGGTATCGGAGGAAATCTAGCACATGAGTGTAGTTGCACTGTGACAAGGACACCGGTGGCCTCTGATTCTTCAGGTACTGCCCGAAGGTGTTCCAGTCGCGGCGCTTCTGCGACTCGTACCGGCTCAGCTGAGCTGGTTGCTGATGATCGGCGGAAGCAGAAGCAGAAGCAGGCAAAATAGTAACAGAGGCAGAAGCAGATCGTGACGATCCTTCTCCTATTTCTTTCCCTTTCTCAGAACCCGACATCAAGCTGGATGATAATGAATTCATGTGAGTTGTCTCAGGAAGAGAGAAGGGGGAGGATATAATTGAAGGGTGGGGGGGGGGGGGGGTTTGGAAGTGAACAAAACTTG
>JAVXUM010000017.1:22588008-22601937 GCA_035590655.1 Pouteria glomerata | reverse complement strand
GCAAGAGAACAAAACGGGAGTGGGAGAAAGATGGGGATCACATCATGGAGCTATACTGAGCAGACATGGAATGGGACCAATGAAAGTGCTTTAACCCTCCTTTTTCTTCCTCCATTGCATAATTCCCTTTCTTTAACGGTACTATTAGCATTAATTGTGCCTTTTAATTTTTTTTCCATATATTTATAATTATGTTACTATCATCAATGCAATCATTATTAAGCATATTAGCAAATTTAGCACTATGGTTTGGGGCATTAGTGACTAGCTAGGTTGCCCAGCGCAAGTAACCAGAGTTAGCAAGGACGCGTTTGTTGTGCTGTAAAATAGTTAAAAAAAAAAAAGTTAGATTACATAAAAGATGTAGCATCTAATTACTAGGGTTTAAGGTGATCAACAAACTTGTCTGTCCTTTAATCTTTTCTTTTTTTTTAATAGACTTAAAAGTCAAAAATAATAAAAATTAAAAAGAAAGGACTTCAGCCAGCCAATTGCCTTTGATGGAGCTATGGTCTTCATTAATTGGGAGGGAAATGATATTCTTTATTACCAGTTGAATTTGACAGAATAATTTAAAAAGAAAAAAAAATTAAAATTATATATACTTATAAAATGATTGTTGTAAAATTAATTATCGGATTTTGACTGTCGGTTGATTTTAAAATTGCATGGAAACGTTGTGTAACTTGATTTGGAAGGTATTTTTGTTCTTTAAGGTGGTTGTAGTAGGCGGTCTCTCTTTTCTTTTAGAAGGGGAGTATGTGTATATAAATATAAAAGATGAGCACAAAGCTGTACGATGTTACATTCTTTTGACGTTGTAACATAAAAGCAAATAATGTTTCTAATAACCATCACAAATCGTGCTTTTCCAATTATATTTGTATTTCATCATTAATTAATTTTTTTATTTCATAATAGTATTAATTTAATAAAAAATCCAACAAAAAATAAAATAATATTAAAAATTAATAAATAAGTTAATAGATAAGTACAAATATTACAATATTATCTATATATATATATTTAGATGAATGTTAAGTTGAAACAAAGTTAAAAGTCATTATCAAAGGAAACACATGCTCATTATGGTTGTACAACAATATAATTATAAACTTTATACATGGGTTTTATCACCAAACCAAATTTTATAGTCCATACAGTGAGTGTCTCTTGAAGTTAGTCCTCCGGTATAATGTTCAAAATTCGAGAGGGATCATCCTTTATAGTATTTAAAATGATGAATAATTGGAATCTTTTTCTAAGAAGTTGCTACACACTATAATGTGATTGTGTAATTTTAATTATTATTGTCTATATATAAGTTATATTAAAATTGCAGAATTGCAATTGTACGATTTTAACCTTTTGTATATATATTTTTTTGAATAAATCATTTCAACACATAATTATAATTGTGTAACTATATGTATCACCTTTATAGCACTCCTCATTTCCCCTATTTACACCTTGAATTTGGGTAATCACTTTTCATTCATTAATTTACTATTGACTTTGTCCCTTAAAATATTGCAAGAGAAGTGAAAATGAAGGGACTCAAATTCTCACTCTTGGGGAGTGGGCATGTATCATATTCTAAGATGATATGGTTGACTATATGAAAGATTTTTTTATATCATGATGCGCGATGAGCATGTAATTTAACAACTGAGGACATGAAACATTCTAAATGCCCAATTACTAAAGCCCACATCGGGAAAACAAAAATTTCTAGGACTCATCTTGCTACCACGTGTCTTGCGACAACTCGAATTCATTGTTTGTTTGATGACAAACGCTGTGAGGCTAGCAACTTCCCAATGTAATTGCCAGCATATATAGTCACTACCATCACCAACACTAAACACTGGTGATAATGCTTAATGATACATACTAATATCAGACCGTACTGCTGTTAGTGATGTTCTTGTTGTTGCCCCTCTGGTTTCCTCTATCCTTCCTCAGGTTTTGTAGCTTATATTGAAACATATACCCAAACTATGAATTGTCATATTTACCCTTGCAACCCCGTTTCCCAAATCCAAGCTCAAGTCAATTCGAGTTGATTGCATGCATGAAATTATTGCCAAACTTTTTTTACATTAAGGTAGAAAACCAATGGGAGCAAAATGGAGATGACCCCCACCGGTGGTATTATAGTTATTCCACTGTCAGATAAAGGCAAAATAGTGAACCAAGTCAGCCACTTTTTGTTCTTAATTATTTGACACTCATCAAGAATTTCAAGTAACCTAGCTTGCCCGAAAACGATTATTAACAAAATTTTAGTAAATAAAGTTCTTAGCTTTTCCATCGTCCTTTATTTTATTTTATTTTTGTATTAGAAATCCAAATTTGCACCATATATTTAGATGTTGAACTCAACCATGTCAAGTAGAAGGGAAATGATACTATTCTTGCTCCATTTCAATCTGTCAAAATTGTTGTCATATAAGCATTGTTATTTTATTTTCCACACAAAAGATTTATGACATGCATCAAACGCAGTAATTTATAATGTCTAACATTTCTCGTTTATTTGCTCCTTTGTGTTAATCCTTGACTATTCATCCAACTTCAAAATAAATTTACTAACAAAAGAAAATTTGGATAAATTCAATCATGCACAACCCATCAAAGATTATCAGAATTTAGCTTTATCATAATAAAATTCTAGCTAATCGCTTAATTACGACTAATTAATGATGCGTTTAGTTTATTAAAAAATTCTAAAAATTTCTAAAAATTCCTAAAAATCATTTACTTTTTATCTCATCGCACGAATTAAGAACTTACAATTTATTTCGTTTTATTTCATTTTTTTATTAATTTAAACACATCCTAATTATGATACTTGATATTTGCGAGTCTCACAAGCCTCCTACAAACATGAACCGTCTCAAATAAGGCTCAATGAGAGCAGTCGTTCCCCACTAATTTAAAAAATTATACTAAAATTCTATTAATTTTATTATTTTTTCTTATTAATTATACTTTTTTTAATATTTTGCTACCATTGTATTTTTAGTTTTCTTCCAACTTATCTTAAAAATTTAATTTTGTCATCATTGATTATAAATTTGGAGTCCATGTTTACCTACAAATAAATGATCAGAATCTTCTTATTACAACATTTTTGATTGATACAAACAAACCTCCCCTCCCCAAAAAAAAAGAGAAAAAAAGCCAACCAACCATCTCATTGTTGGCAAAATTTTCAAGCAATAAAGACTACCTTCTTAATCGACGTCTGACTATTTATTTATTCTTCTTACTTCCATGCCCATTTATCGGGGTAATCTCATGAAAAAGTCCTGCAAGTTGAACAATGAATGGCAGAATTGGATGGCCCCTCAGCCCCCTCCCTCCTTGCGTTCACTGATTAACTTATTGGACTACCACACGAAGATCCTTCACATTAAGTTCAATTGCAGTTTGAATCAGCAAAAGATTTGTTTAGATTCTTTAGTCAACTGAACGGATATGATTAGACACCTAATAGCAACACTTTTTGGTAAAGTGCTCACCTAAGTCCCCACATCCCATCCCAGCTCCATGCTATTCATTGATTTTTGGTTTGTGTCAAGTGCTTTTCATTTTACTGAAATTGGCAAAACAGTTTTGATCTTACTGCAATGTGGTTGCATTACTGCAACGTGGTTGCATTACTTTACTCTCTCCTCATATTTAAATGTCAGAAACCCTCAATCAAATAGTCCTACTGCCAAGAAATACTTGCAATCAAACCACTTCCCCTGGCCAGCAGCACATCAAAATATTTATGATCTTTAGAGACTTATCTGCAGTGTGTTTCTCTTGCCATTTTCTAGTTAAATGTTATGCTTGTACTTACAGCTGGCTAATAAATTACAATGCTATTTACAAGCTCAGTAAACCAATACTTGGAAGCACTTTCTTCAATTGCCTAAATAAAATTATACACATGGTCTTTCTTTTATGGCACACTATAAAGGGGAGGACTCCATTCACTCATTGTAAACGAATAGCCTTATCATGAAAATCAATATAAATTAGGATTTATTTTACTTACATTACTTGAAATTTTGACTTTATACATTTAAAATTCATAAGTTTTATAAATATTCACTTGAATTCTTTGAAATTTATAATACAAATACTTAGATTCTTTCTGTTAAAGTTTTATATCCTAAGACCAATTTATTCATATGAAATTAAATTTATGTCTTTAGTATCAATAAAGAAAATTTATATTATGATATAGTCTATCTTTTTTTTCAATAAAAATTATATTGTAATTAATTTATTAAATTTTTTTTGTAAACATTTTCTATATTAATACTTTAAATTATTATGCTTCACATCAATATTTCAAATTTATATCATATACAAATATTATTTCCTTTTTCTATTATTAATCTACTTAACTAAATATGGAAGAGAGAAAATTTTAATTTTCCCTTTTCTTCCACTTTTTTTTTTTTCTATTAACATAAAATAATAATGAAAGAATCTTACTCTCAATTTTTTTTTATGCATTTTTTATATTAATAGTAAGAATATAAATGTAATTTTATAATAATAAATTGGTCAAAGTTACTTTTTAAATGAAAAATCTAATAGAAGTGATTTGAGTGGATGTAAAACAAATTTCAAAAAGTTTAGGTATAGATGTAAAATGTTGATATATGAAGTCAAAACTATAAATGATATAAACGAAATAAATCCTATAAATTAATGTAAAAAGAACTTAGAAGACGTCAAGCGCATGTTTGAGGGATAAGAAAAAGTCTATGGTCATTAATTGTCAGATTAAACCTTGGGGTTGTGGCATCTATCCATTTTATTATTTATTTATTTTGTTATTTATGATATAAATCAAGACTCTGGTGTGATTAATTTGAAAGGATTATATCACTAGGACAAGAAGGGTTCATTGGGAAGGAATAATTAAAGAAAATGAAATGAATTGGCCTGCTAACTAGAGACAATTTTGTACCAAAATCAGAAAATGAATAAGAGCCAACTCTTAAAATAACACAACCTTTACAGCAATGGGGATCAAATTTTATCTCCTCCTGCCTTTTAAGACCACATGTGTGATCAGTTATATACTTCATAATTCATTTGTCATTTGACCAGTGCCGAGTATTAATACATAGTTCATATTCTACTTTCAAGCTAATTACTAATATAAAAAATCTTTTTTTTTAGTACTACTTAACGTAAGACTTCTTGACTCTAAATCGTACTATTAAAATTTTAAATTATAATGAGTATCAGATTTAATTTTACCTATTAATACAATACCAATTACGAATAACATATATTAAAATATTTCATTTTGAATAAATTTAATAATTTTTTTTATAATCAAATTAGAAAGATAAAAACTTAAAATTAATCATTGATAGACAAATCATTTGTATCACCCCCAAAGGCCTTTGATTCAATTAACATATGCAATCGCTGATAAGCAAGAGAAGTCAAGAGTTAATTGGACAGAAATTAACAAATAGGTGGGATTTGAGGCTTCCAAGATCAAGCATTTATCCTCGTGCGCATTCACAGTTAATATAGTCAATTATTTCTAGAAATAGATTTTACAAACTTGGTTTTGAGGTTTAAATTCTTGGATAAAAAGCATGGTTTGAGAACTGAGCAGGTGCTACCTTTTTTACCAAGTACGCTATATTGGATTTATTTTGTTATTATTATATATATCTCAGTAGAATAGACTTCTGTCGTGGATGATTCGAATCCCTGCCGCGCAGGTTTAATTTTTTTTCTCTCTTTTTCCCATAAAATGCTGCCATAATAACGAAGCTTTGTGACCCTCTCGGAGTGGTCGGGTGAAAGTCGGATTCGCCTTAAGGGTTTGGCCATGAGGTTCCGAGTTCGACTCCCTTTCAGGGGTGAGTTACCGCGTTTGCGCGCTCCTAGTGGCCTCCACTCGGTCGAACCGGCCAGTCAAGACTTGTCTAGGCTGGTTTACCCTTCAGGACCCTTTACCGGTTAGGGTCCTAGAGCGTGATTCGTCTTGTGTGCACTCCTTTGACGGTAACGATTACGAATTTTCACGTATCAAAAATCTGCTTAATTGTGTTTGGTAGTGTTTCCGTGTGATTTCAACTACCTTTTTTCTTTGCATAAGTGATGACTGCTGATAAAATTTGAGATGTACCATTTTTTATTAAAAATATATTCCTATATTAATAATTGTTTAGTCGTAGATATTTTAATTATTTTAATATATTTTATGATAACTTTTTTTTTTCAAGATAAATTTTAACTTTTTTGTAATTCTATTGTATACTTTCATCAAGTTAATAAAAATCATATGGAGATCTTTTTCTTTTTTTTCCTTAGACAAAACTCAATTGATTCTATGATATTTTTATCGTACATCTGCACTTAACTTCAATTATTTTTTTTCCAAAAATTTTATTGCATCTTAATGCCCAATAGTTGTTATATTCTTAAATATTCCCTTCATTTTATAGATAGGCATAAATGTAATTTTCCTTCATTCATTAGGCCTTTTATTAGAACACAAGATCATTTACATAATTTTGTCAACCATATTATCTTATCATTCTTAAGGCACTTTTAAACTTTAATCAGAATATCATCTAGTTTTACATTTTTTCTATCTCCATCTTTTTTTGTAGCTACCTTAACTTCTATAAAATCTAAAGTTATTCATAAAACCTATATTTCTATCATTAATAATGTTATTGAGGTCACCAAAATATTACTTAGTGCACCTGTTAAATGACTTATCAAATTACCTTTCTCACATTTTTTTAATCTCATCTTATTTTTACCAAAATTATTAGCTCTCATTCTTTATACATTTTTAACTTTACAAATTCTTATTTTTTCTTTCTTTTATTTTAGTCAACTAACTTATAAATATATTTTTTCCATCTTTTGTCCCTAAATTATTATATAGTTCTACAAAAATCTTTTATCTAATGTTCTCTAATTACCTATTTAACTTATTTTAACTAATTTATATTTTTCATACACTTCCTCATCCATACATTTAAAAAATTGCTACAACACTATGTCCATTTGTACTTCTTTCGAGACTGGTTCTTTTCTTTTAAATATACCAAGTATCTCTATTGATGTGACTCCTTTGATACATTTAACCATTTTATTCCAAATAATATTTACATTAGCTTCTAAATCTCATTTTCCTTCTTCAAGAATTTATTCTTAACAAGTTATTTATTCTTCTCCTTTCAGTCTTTTTAAAATGATATATTTTATGAGATTTTTTTTTTTTTCTATTTGATGAGAATTCTTATCAAGTCTTATGATTGTAATTAAAATAAGATTGTTTGAGTTAAATTTGATTTCATTTTATAACTTAAATTTTAAGATTTTTTTTTATCATTTGAAATCTAATCTAAAACAATAAAGTTTAATTCATTTTTTTAAGCTATCAGAGTAAATGGACAAAATTACCTTTATATATATTTACCTTATTTTTTATTTTCTATTAATATAATTAAATTTAATATTTTTCTTAAATTAATTTAATTAAATTCTTATATTTAAACATGTGTTTCAAATATCAAATTTCATTTATTCAATCAAATCAATTCTTAATTTTAGAATCAAATCAATTTTAAGAGAGTAGTACTTCCAAATGGAGTGTTTATTACCCACGACTTAATTTTTGAAAGTATGGGGGTGTTTGGAGCTCTAGGAGATATTGAAAAATTTTGAAAAACTTTCAAAACTTCTAAAATTCTCTACTACTTTTTAAACATTCACACCTATTACAACTTTAGAAAAAATTGCATAACTTGAGTTTGATTAATAGAAAAGCTGTAATTTTTTTTTTTAATGTGACCACCGTTATCTAAGTTACCAAACAAGATCTATTGTCAATATTTTTTGAATAAATTTAAAAATCATTCCAACGAATTTTAAAACTGTTCCAATTGATTTTTATGCAAAAATTAATATCTTTTTATTATTTATCTCTGGAAAACGTAGTTTACTACCAAACACGCAGATATCACTCAAATCAAGTTTTTCATTATTTTTTTTGTTGCTACAAACATCTTTGATATTTCCTTTATTCATTTTCTCTCACTTCTTGACACGAAAATCTAATCCTACTAATTTATATTCTATAATTAGGAGTTAACCTACTATTATTTTATCCTTATTCAAAGCACAATACACCTTTTTAATATAATAATAATAATTATTATTATTTGACTACCATTATGTCCACTCTTAAAAGTTACTTAGTGAGTGTCTCTATTTCCAGATCAAATATTTGCTATACCAAATTATATGCTGTAATAAACTCAAAATTTAGCTAATTTTTTCCTCTTCATTTCTATCTTCAAATCTCTCATGTACCTTTTCAAAACCTCCATTTGTTTCTCCGCACCTACCCCATCAAATCGTCTGAGACAGAGAATTTTTTTTTTACTTTTTTGGCATCTCTTACTAACGATCAGACACACAATTAAGATTACACTCTAGTGAGTACGCCCCATTATAAAGACATGACAGTACGTATATAAGATATGCTATCTTATATGTATAATAGAATGTTAATTACATGTCTCGTCAGTCTCTGAATTCGAGACAACGTCTACCCTTGATGATATTGAAAATTTGGACAAAATTTTTCATTTATTTGCGGAAATCAGATTTGATTTAACTCCACTAGATTGATGATTCTTTAAGCTGGAAAAATTGACATCTAACTGTTTAGGAGTCATCTGCATGGCCCTTAATCAAACCGGAGGGTTAAGTAATTAATTACCAGCAATAGGCAGCTAGTCATCACTTTCAGTCCTTTGTTATTGTTTTCCTTTTTTGGCTCCATCAAAGCATTTTCTTCTTGGAGGCAAGAGAAATTAAGAAGGTGAGATGGATTAATTTCCCCATCTAATTTTCCTTAAACTAGAAGTGGCAACAGAAGCACAAAGTCAAATTATTTTCTGGGTGTACCTACTGGGAGATTGAGAGGGTAACATACTCAAAGGTAATGTTAATTTTGTGTAGGTTGGCTAGCTTAGCCAGCTAGTCTTTCTAATTTTGAGGGACTCTATATATATATAACTAGTTAATTATTCCAGAAAGTAGTAGGTTGTATATATAGGTATATTTTATGGATCAACATCATCAATCAGACCAACCTTTACGGCAAAAAGATAAAACATTTTGACATCATTGTCTTGGTAATTATATAAATATATATATACACACACCAAAAGCTAGCTATATCAAGCTAGAAGTTTCTTTCCTCCATGCATTTGATGGGCATTAGCACCATGAACGTGATCATCAGCACCAGTTAGGGGATGTCAACCTAATTCAGTACTCTTTAATATTTGGCCCAATAGAATACCTGAATTGAATAAAAAATTTAAAAATAAAGTAAATTGGGTTATAAAAATTTAAATTAAATAAATGATTTAAAAAAAAATGAGTTGAGTTATAAAATTTACGGTGAGCTAAATTAAAAATAAAAAATAAAAAATTCATTGAACTAATTTTTTTTTTTTTAACCAAACTACCGAGACTACAGTTCAAGAGAATCCTAGTATGCATTCGCCCATAGTTTATTGCAATATTAATACATGTAGTCGTACCACCTCAAATAAAATTTAGAACTCATTGAATAAATTAGATTAATCTTTATTAAGAAAGAAAATTTTCACCAACTTATGTGAGATAACTATCATAGACTAAAATTACTTTAATATTGAACGAAAGTATACGATATTTGAACTCTAAAAAGTTCATCTTACACTCCATCGTGTGAGTGAATATTTTAATTTGTGATAGAATGGTAAAAATATTTTTTAAAATGCTAATATCAACTCCCAAATAAATGTGATGAAAGCAATACAAAAGAGTGACGTTGTAGTAACACGAAAATAAAGTGTAGAGTGAAAGGTACCTAATACCATTACATTTAAAGTATATGAAATAGTATGACTTAATTATACAAATCAATTTTAAGGCAGAATTTACTAAGAGAATACTTAGTACGAGACAAAAATTTTAGAAATAAAAGATTATATGGGTAATTATTACTCTAATAATAGTTAATAGGGCAACAAGATCATAATATTTATGTTTGAAGTAAATATTATTCAGTGATAATTGTATCATATTTGAAATATTAAAAATTTTAAAAGAAAAAAAGTTAATTATGTTTAGAATGAGAGTAAATTAACTAAAGGTAAAAATTAATATTTAATTTTAGTAAAATAGTATAATAAAATAAATCATCACAATAATTATTATTTTAATAACAATTAATTTTACTAAAATATATATTATTAAAAATATTAATTATAAAAATAATTTTATCAAAGATTAATATTTCAATAATATTTAATTTTAATAATGAATTATTATTGTGATTATACTTGAAAAGAATAATTATAAACCTTAATTTCTATAGCACTACCAGTAATTTATGTTTTAATATATCTATTTTAGTTTAATTTTGTCCATCTATGTCAGTTTGTTCATTTATTCAAGTTTCAATGAAAAATACGCTAAAATAACTTGTTAAAACGAGATAGATGTATTCTTAACATAGAAGGAGTTCCAAAAATTAAAAGTAGTTTTTAGCAAAGTTAGAGTGGACATCTCAATATATAGTGAGTCAAAATTCAACTTTGTTTGAGCCGTGAAATATTGTTTAAAATTTAAGGTTAGAAAATTGAACAAATCTTAATCATGATAGGATTTGGAGCATGTCTTGAGTTTTTGAGATCCAATTGAGGTGATTCAAAAGTCTAAAATTAAATACACATTTTTAACTACAACTTTCATAAAGATCCCAAGTCCAAAAGAGGTCTTCATCTATCCTATAATTAGCTTGTAAAAAGTTGCACAATTCGAAATTTTTCAGATGATTTAGTATGACACCGTATCAGTATTTTGGCCATAACCTTTCTCTCATAACTCCAATTGATGTGATCCTTTTTAGGTTTGAAAGAAAACTCAAAGGGTTACAACTTTCATGCTAGAGTCAAAGATTGAATCTACTGCTTGGATGTCTTGTCGGGCTGTCCAAACAAAGTAGCTATTACTATGCGATAAAGATTAGGTTTGGGTTTCATTTCATACATATAAATACATTTTTTGAGATGCCAACCATAAACTTTTCTTCGCATTATTTCTATTATTAGTTTTAAGAGTAATCGTAGATAGTTTTCATTCAAGTTTCGATCGAAACTTTGATTACATAGTAATTTTTCAATATAAGTTACAACATTTTCATTTATGAAGTTTACTTTTTTATTTCTCTTTTATTTTCTGTTTTATTTATATTTTTACCATACTAGTATAGATCTATACTTGATTCAAACCATCAATGATGGAAGGATCCTTATTTGAGTGTTAGATGTAAATGAATCCAAACATGTAATCTTAGGGTTCTTGTTTTTCTAAATTTATCTTCTAACATTTTCAAAACCTTTAAAAATTTATGTGATTAATTATATTTCCTAAAAATCACTAATAATTACATATGAGTAGAATTTTCTTGATATTTTGAAAATATGAGAAATGATTCTAGACTTGTTATTTAGTTTTCTTCTTCTTTCGTTTTCAAAACATTTGAAAACTTGTAAGCTCAATCATACTTTGTGGAAATCCCTGATGTTGTTATTTAATTATAATTTTTTTAATATTTTGAAATCAATGAAAAGATATCTGGACCAAAGAATATTTTCAACATGAAATCCCTCCGATTTTATTTTTCCTAAATGGGATTTTAAAATTGTGCTTTTAGATTATTTGTTTTAATAATGAAATCTTACTGGTCTACTTTTCCTAAACATGAATTATAAACTGAGATAAAAATCATATTTAACATGAAAATAAGGTATCTGTCTAGATTTGTAGCTTGAATCAAGTCTTTTTTATTTTAAGCACTCACAATTTTATTTTGTTTATTTATTAGTTATATAATCAACCTTTTCGAAATCTAAAATCAATTTTATTTTATTGTTTTAAAAGAAAACAATGGGATTTTATTATTATTTCTTGTTTTAAAAAGAGAAATAATCAATTTTATTATTTCTATTTTACTTAGAAATCTTTTCTATACTATCTAAATTTCCTGGACTTAAACATGAATACCCTAGAGTTCATTTAGAAATATTTGAGTCAATTTATTTTTATTGCACGAATGGTTATATGGATGACACTTTTAAGTATAATTTTTTTCGTTATCATTGTGCAGAGTGGCCGATGATTGGTGCTGCACTGCTACTTACTTCATTAATATTTGTGAAGAATTATAAAATGCTTTTATTGCAACTTTTCTCCTCAATTTTCAAAACTTCATCTCTTGTTTTCAAATGAAAAATTTTTACTTCAAGAAAGGGTGATGTACTTTATAAATGAGGGGAGAGATTTAAAAACATTTTGGAAACTTTCCTAAGTCATAGACTAAAATTAGAATACATCCTAGACATTATACAATGCTCTACCTTGTGAGTTTCTCTGGGTGTTTGATAAAATCTTGGGTAGGGAGTTTCTTAACCTCACCTCGGAAGAGACACGATCATTTCTTGAATTTTTCTATGAACACGCCAAGCATAGGATAGACTTAAACCTAGTTGTGAACCTCATACATTTGAAAGCCACATCGACCCTTTCCGGTATGCTTCTACTTCACTTGATTCTCATAATCCATCTTTAGAAAGTAGAGTTATGTGTGAAGCCCAATTACTTAGATTTTGCATGTCCCAACCTTATTCCACTTATCAAGGGTCGGTCTAAAGAGCACCGGGATTTTGTTCTATTGAACCACCTATTGCATTTGAGCCTATAGGTAGTGAATAGGGTTACTAACATGATCAAGTTAGGGATGATATATGAGATGAGTCTCCTTCTCATTTCCCTGTTGACTCTTCTATTCAAGAGACTTTAGTACCAACTACTGAGAGTCTAGAAGACATGCAGTCCTTTTTTACTATCGAGCTTGATGCTCAACCTAACGTGACCACCTTAAACTTAAAAATAGGGGTGGCAAAGACAACTCATACCCATCAACCCGCCCAATTAAACTCATGATAAATAGGTTTGGCTCATGTTATTTTATTAATTGGGTTGTTATTGGATGATTTATAAAACACCCATTTATAAATTGGTGCAATTGGCACTACAAGAAAATGGAGTATAAGCGAGGAAAGTTTTTGCGAGGAACCTCATTTCCTTGCTAATAATGGGTTTTAGGTGAGGAAACCAATAATTCCTCGCAAATAGTCTGAAGAGTATAGGCGAGGAAATTTTTCCTCGCCAATAGCTGTTTTTTATGAGGATTTTCAAATTTCCTCGCTATAGGTTTCTAAATATGGAGCGAAAACAGAAATTTGCGCGAGAGGGAGATTTTGAGAGTACTATAGGCGAGGAAATCGTAATTTCCTCGCAAAACGTTGTGTTTAGGTGAGGAACTATTTGTTTCTTCGCTAATAGTGGGTTATAGGTGAGGAAATATTGTTTCCTCGCTACTAGTCATGCAACATATTAAGAGTACTATAGGTGAGGAAATAATTATTTCCTCGCTACAAATTATCTTTAGGTGAGGAAATATTTATGTCCTCGCTAATAGTGGGCTGTAGGTGAGGAAATAGTGTCTCCTCGCTAATAATCATGCAACATATTGAGAGTACAATAGGCAAGGAAATCAGTATTTCCTCGCTAAAAGTTCTATTTAGGTGAGGAAATATTTGTTTCCTCGTGAATAGTGGGCTATAGGTGAGGAAAAATTGTTTCCTTGCTAATAGTTGTACAACACTTTAGTACTATAGGTGAGGAAATCATTATGTCCTCGTAAAAAGTTTTGTTTTGGTGAGGAAATATATTTTTCCTTGCGAATAGTGGGCTATAGGTGATGAAATATTATTTCCTCGCTAATAGTCGTACAACATTTTAAGAGTA
>JAVXUM010000017.1:22520052-22530379 GCA_035590655.1 Pouteria glomerata | reverse complement strand
GGATAAAATATTAACCGAGTATCGGAATGAACTTTCTAAACAATTTTTGAATTTAGCAACTTCACTTTCACTCTTTTTTGGATAAACTCTTTTGCATCTTTGATATCCGAATGATACAATTAGACCTATAGAATGGCTCTTGGAGTGTTGAGACCTTTGTCTTGACTTTGGATTTTTGAATTAATCAATACACACCAAGTGTTCGACGAAATGCCCAAGCATTTCTTGGGCCTTATTATTGTACGTTTCTTCGCATCTCTTTACTTTGATATGATGAAAAGTGAGATAAAATGAGATAAATTGTGGGTTCATAAGGCGTGCAGTGAGATAAATTTTAGAGATTTTCAAAAATTTTCAGAATTTTTCAAAATTTGAAATACACCCAAACACCCCCTATGGTGTTTTGAAGGCCTCAAATGCTGTATTTTAGAAGTTGAAATAGTACAAACACTGCAAATACAAATGTGAAATAATATGACAAAATCAAACCTTAAATAAAACTTTTTACGCAATTAGTACACAAAAATGATATATAATTATTTTTATTTTTTTAGTGACTTAAATATTCATTTATTTGTTATGGTTCTCAATAAATTACATAATTAATGAATAAATCAAGAGACACGTGGCAAGCATCTCACCCACGGCTCCAATTTAAGTTATGGGATTTAAAGTCACGTTGCTTGCGTGGTGAGCAAACCTGCCAACACGACTAGACCCTAAGGGGCAAATGATATATAATTATGTAAACTTGTATGATAATTACACGCCTAACTTACATACTGTTAGTCCCTGGCAATGATCATGATAAGCACGCAGGGAATAGAAGCACATGCCTAAAATGGATCATAAAAAATAAGGACTTGAGAGGACTTACTAAACTACCATAACTACAAAGAAAAGTAAATAAAATAAAACCGTTTTTGTAGGTTGACACGACTATGCTTAACTCGAATTACAACATTAGATAACTTTTTTGATCATAAAATTCATCAGC
The DNA here is from genome assembly GCA_035590655.1 of Pouteria glomerata. NCBI lineage: Eukaryota > Viridiplantae > Streptophyta > Magnoliopsida > Ericales > Sapotaceae > Pouteria > Pouteria glomerata. The sequence goes on along the minus strand of JAVXUM010000017.1, from coordinate 22,529,382 downwards.
AATTAAATCTATAGAAAATTTATTTTCAATTTGTCTTTCACGTTATTCTAAAACTTTATTATAACTAATTATTTATGATAGTTTTTGCCATTTTTTATTTTGTAATAATTAACTTTTTGTGTTTTAATTTTTTTTTTATTATATTTCATTTTTTCTTATCAGGTAAATATTAGTTAATATTGCACTATTCACAATAGACTTAAAGTTTTAAAATATTTAGAATTAGAATATTTTCATATGTTTAAACTTTGAGCCTTTGAAATTTTAGATTATTCCTTTTTTCATTTTTTATTAACAATTAATGATGAATTGAGTTATACATAAATGAAAATTAATTGGCAGCTAGGACTCTATATAACAATTAAGAAAAATATTTAAATTTTTGGAGGTTTTTCATAACTTAAATTGTTTTATATATTTTTTAATTCTTTAAAGACTTCTTAATTAGTTATTATTTACTTAAATACCCTAACTACTTATTATTTAATATTTAATAATTTTTTATAATTTTATTTTAATTAAAATAAAATTTTAATAAAAATCACATATGTAATGTGTGCCTATTTCTAGTTCACTATATTATATCATGTTATAAACTAATAAAATTATATTTAAAAATTCTAATTAAATAATTAACATCAAAAGGTTAAGAGTATGTTTGGCGCACTGAGAATGCCGATAAATTTCTAAAAATTTTTAAAAATCTCTAAACTCTTTCAACACATTTTACCTTTCTCGTATTTCATAAAATTTTTATAAATTTGTATATATCTATACATCTTAACAAATTTTTACAAATTCTAATAAATTTTTACAAATTTCAATAATATTTTTACAAATTTCTCAATAACTTTTTTACAAATTCTAAAATTTTTTTAATAGTTTTTAAAAACTCTAACATAAAATCATTCGAAGGATCAAAAAAATATTGTTCGAACGAATTTTTAATCATTCAAAGGATTAAAAAAATATTATTCAAACGAATTCTATTTTTGAAAAATTGACACAAATCAAAAAAATATTATTTATTTTTAAAAAATAATAATTTAGTAATTATGTGCCAAACATCAAAAAATTGTTTAAACTTTATTTCTCATTATTTTTTTACACTCCAAACTATTGTAAAGAAGATAAATACATGTGTTTAGAGTTGTATAAATTTATAAAAATTATATTTTATACTTTGTGTAGTGAATAAAAATTTTAAATTTTATAATTTATATTTATATTTGTAGAAATTTATATAATTATATATATATGGGTGTGTTTGGAGTTGTATAAAATAAAAAGTTAATATCTTAAGTTTTGTGTAGTGAATATAAAATTATATAAAATTTAAAAGTTAGTGTCTCATTTTTTGTATTGTGAGTAAAAAGATAATATTTTATAATCTCGTAATTCATGTTTGTAGAGATTTATAGAAATTTGTAAGATTTTATTTTATTTTATTATTTGCCAAATGACACTATATTTAACATTAAGAGGTGTTTCGGTTTAAAAAAAATTCTAAAAAATTTTAAATATTTTTAAAATTTATTTCATTACACGTATTACGAATTTACAATTTATTTTATTTTATCTTATTTTTTATCATACCAAACACGGCGCCACATTCACAACTTTGTGGTCCAACACATCTTCGAATATCCGACGCAGATCATCATACGTGGCGGCCCATGAGTGGTATTTCAGACCCGCCCTGGCCGTGGGCGGTTGTGATATGGACCCCGCACTATGTCCGTTACCGGCACTGTCAAAGCCATGGTCGTACCTCTCTGTCTTTATCTATATATCTATATGTAGATATATGCAATACCCACCACCAACTATCACCACTGCATCCTCCGTCGCCGTCCCACCATCACACCTGTCCTAGTCTTCTTTGCATTTGCCATCGTCGGAGGTGACAGCGACAGTAGATAGACAGAGATTAGGGAGAGAGAATAGAGCACGGATCTGCCATGGCCGCCTCCAAAGAACGCGAGAACTTCGTCTACGTCGCCAAGCTCGCCGAGCAAGCCGAACGCTATGAAGGTTACGGTTCCTTACTCTCCAATTTCCTTCTCTCGCTGTTGATCTGAAATCTGAACTCTATTTGATTACTCTATGGCGACGATTAGGGTTAGGGTTTGAAAATTGTTACAAATTTTTTGATTTGGACGCTGATGTGGGCTTATGCATTTGATTTGAGTGCAGAGATGGTGGATGCGATGAAAAAGGTTGCATTTCTCGATGTGGAATTGACTGTTGAGGAGAGGAACTTACTGTCTGTTGGGTACAAGAACGTGATTGGAGCTCGGAGGGCTGCGTGGCGGATCCTATCATCGATTGAGCAGAAGGAAGAGTCGAAGGGGAATGAAGTGAATTCGAAACGGATCAAGGAGTATAGGCAGAAGGTGGAGTTGGAGCTCTCCAACATTTGTGGTGATATTATGACTGTGATCGATGAGCATCTCATTCCTTCTTGTTCTGCTGGAGAGTCAACTGTTTTCTATTATAAAATGTGGGTTATTTCTCTTCATATATGCTTAGCTTTGTCTGCTATAAAAATGGTGCAACTCAACTCAACAAAGCCTTGTTTCCCTGAATAGTTGAGGGTTGGCATTGACGGTGCAAGTTTTCTTTTTTTGGATGAAGTTTTGGATTTGATTTTGCAGGAAAGGAGACTATTATCGGTATCTTGCAGAGTTCAAGGCTGGTAACGAGAAGAAAGAGGCTGCTGATCAATCTCTCAAGGCATATGAGGTATAAATCATTTCAGTCTTCATTCACTGGGCGTTATGTAAGATTGCATTTTCTCATTTTATCTCTCAAAATGGACATGGTTAAATATTCAGAAGCATCCCAATGGTTGAATCTGTAAATTGCACTTCTTTGTCTATTTGCTACTAGTTTCTGCCCCGTAAATATAGATTGATGGTAAATGTCTTCCATATAAACATGACCATATGATATTTGTGCATCAGATAAGTGCAAAGTCATTTACAGTGATTTGAGTTGAGGGGCCTGTATGGTATAATCCTTTCTAGTCTTTAGCTTTCCCTGCAATCCATCTAAGCATTTTTATTAATTGTGTAGTGACAGTTGATATGTTATTATCAACCTTCAACTTCAACTTTGTAAATGTTTGTATCGAGAAATTAACAAACATATAACATAACTGATAAACATCAACCTTTTAACAGTTCTATTTATTTTTTACCCTGAAACCTTTGCTTGTTTGGAGTGTCTATCATATGTAATATGTGAGAAGATTTGTGTGAGTGCCATGGACGTAGATAAATCCTTATTTATAAGTAATTACTCTCCTGAATTCACCAGCAATGGAATCTCAATCATGCACTATCTTGGGCCGGACAACTCATTCTGGTTATAAGTTTTGTTGTAGCAACCTACTTGCTTGGACTTTCTAGTCTTCTAAACCAAGAATTAACCAGTGAATAATATATGGAAACGGATTCCCTTGAAGTACTACCAGTACATTCATTATAACTCAGACCCATGAGATGAGACATATGGAAAGAAAAGAATGAAAAACAAGTAAGACCCATGAGATGATAAACAAGTGAGGCCTATGAGATATTCCCATGCTAATATGAAATTTTTTTTGTTGTTTGGTCATTATCAAACTTAGTTTCTTACTTGCATTATTCAGTGCATTTATTTTTGTCTAAATCTAATGTGGTTGAACTTTTTTATTTTGGACGTTTACTCTATTTTTACGTCTTCATCGAGGCTTAAATTATTAGAAATTGGTTATGTGCTACTTTGTTTTGAGTTAAAGCTCGTATGCTTCTTTGAATTTGTATCGAATGTACAGATTTGAATTTTTGAAAGTGTTATCCATCTTAGGTTCATGTTATATGGAACGGATGTTGGATGCCTTTTTTTTTTTTCCCCCTCTTTGTATGGCAAGCATCTCCTATTAGAAAATAGGACACAGTCACTTTTCAAGCATTCGGTGAGTCAACCAAGGGGTGAGAGGAAGAAGGCAGCAAGATAGATAGAAATGGGGAGATGATACTCTGAAGAGAGACGCTCCAGGGGTTGGTGAATGTTTGATGTTGAGGAAATCGGATCAATCAAGGGATATTTATAGTGGTTCTGTGAGTCAAGGGTAAGTGAACGACTCAAGTGTCAAGGGAGTTTTGGGAGGCTAGATGTGTCAGAGCCTACCAGTCCAAGATTCTAACTGGTCAGGTGGTTGGCTAACAGAAATGGGACTCGTGCCCCTTTAGCAAATGTTGTTGGTTGAGGGCACAAAATGCTTGGTGGTTTGGTGCATTTAATGCATAGGCAGGTCTCTCTCTTTCTCTCTCTTGGATGGCCAAGGTGCAAGTCCTTAGGGAAGAGGGATCTATTGGCGCGGTGAACCCGTGTCTGTGCCTCCATCCCACCAGCCTAATAGGTGATCCCAATTGAATATGTCAAGGGAATGGTCTTCCAAACTTGATCTTTTCCTTAACTACGAGGATGAGAGTAAGATCTCTCATGGGGAATGAAACTCACCCGAGGGGGGAGGCTCTCATCTTAGGGGTGCTGTTGTGGTGAGCAGCTCAGTTGGGTGAGGTGCGATGTGTCCCAACTCAAGTTGGTTAAGATTTTCCAGTTGCTTCATAGAGCCAACGCTTGCATGCGGTGGATCATGTAGCGGATGTAATTTTGTGTACCCACACACTTCATATCCATATTAATACTTTTCAATTCAAGTAATGAGGACATATGGATTTTGTTTCATGTTACTTTTTTTGAACTAGTCATGAAAATGCAAACAGCTACACCAACAGAGAGCAGGCAGATTGGTTGGTGGTTGCCCTTCTTTGCTCAATACCATGAGCTGTTGCAAATTGCAATGAATATGATGCTGAACTATCTTAGTTCATGCTGTGTAACAGATGCATTATTAGCAGTCTTTTTTTTTTTTTGGAGGCTGCCTTAAACTACTTTGAAAATGAACTTGAGCGGATTCATTTATGCTTTCCTTTGACTTCGGTATGAAGTGGAAATTGGGTCATAGGATGCTTAAATTTTTCTGGAGCTTTACAAGAATTAACAACAGCATATTATCATCTAAGACATATTATGATTCTCAAGTTGTCTTTGCTGGTTGCAACCATGTACACCCTGACTATACATATGGGATTTTGAACCCTCTTCTTGTTTGATATAACAGCAACAACTGTTCGCATTTCTATATTAATTTGGTGGTTTATGTGACGCCGTTTGCAGATGGCATCTTCTACTGCAGAAGCTGATTTACCTCCCACTCACCCCATTCGACTGGGTTTGGCTTTAAATTTCTCTGTTTTCCATTATGAAATTATGAACTCTCCTGAAAGGTATGTCAGTTGCATCTGCTTGATAAGTGCAATGTATGTTATTTGAAGCTCACATTCAGTGGAGTCTTACCCCTGGTTAACGTAATATTAGGGCCTGCCACCTGGCAAAACAAGCTTTTGATGAAGCTATTTCTGAGCTTGATACCCTGAATGAGGAATCGTACAAAGATAGCACCTTAATTATGCAGCTTTTAAGGGACAATCTTACTCTGTGGACTTCTGACATCCCTGAAGACGGAGGTATTTTTTTGTTATTTCTAGTTGAGATAGCATAATTTTTAGTTCTCTGTAACAAAGTAGCTGTTTGTTGGAATTGTTCATATACTGCGGTTGGTTTGCACATAGATCATCAAGTTAATTTGGGTTTTGTCTGAAGCCATTTTCCCCTACTGTTTCTTCTTGATGCCAAGCATAAGAGTGTATGGAAGAACGTTATCTGTCATGTATATCCAAGTCTTCTTACAATAATTGATAACCCACTCCGCATTGCACTTGGAAAAATTGTTCTGTCAAACTTCCAACTCTTCAGTTACTTTCCTGTCATTTTCCATATCGAAGCGTTTGAAAGGACATTATTAAGCCCATGCCCTCGTGATCCAATGATATCCAGTTTGACATTTAGATACCCAGTTATTGATTTCAGTAGTTCAAAGTCTCCTCAACCCAAACTTGGCCTGCTGGCAAATTGGTTGGTAATTTAAGAATCGGACATTGCTCTTCCTAGTTTCGGTCTAGTCAAATCAAAATCAGGTTGGGTTGCCTCTTTCAGCTGGAGTTTCCTGGTTAACTGGAAAGGTTATTGTTTTGTTGCTAACGTAGTTTTGTGTATTTATTTTCCTCCGCAGAAGACAAGAAGATGGAGACCTCCGCCAAATCCGGTGGTGATGGTGCAGAGGTGGCTCACTGACCTTCGATTTGTTTCTACATAAAGAATGAACTCCTTATTTATTGGGTGCCTGTTTCTTTGTTATTGCAGTGAAGTTGCATGAGTGAGTCCACCTCATCTTTCCGATAAGTAGATTTTCGGTGTTGTGTTTTTAAGATAAAAAGAGAATCCCGAAATCCTTATGTAAGTTGTTTGTCTATCATTATTGTCCTGTGATGTTATTGCTGCTGCTGCTGCTGACTTTCGACTGTTAGATCTCCGGATAAAAGTGGGCTGTAGTTCCATTTGTATTGACCAAAGTTTCCCGGCTCTGGTGTTTGTCTGTCACCTATTCATTTCCCTTCAACGGACTTGCTTTTTTATCTCATGTTGTCTGCTTAAATTTGCTTTACATTATGGGACTGCTGTTTGTCTGTCACCTTACTCATTTACCTTCAATGAACTTGCTTTTTAATAATCTTTCTTGACTGTGCAGACTAAGAGGGTGTTTGGAGGATAAAATTTTTAGTAAGTTTTGGTAGTTTTTTGTTAAAAATTTTTAGTGCTAATTTTTGGTGTGTTTGGTAAAAGAAATTATAATTTTTGATAATTTTGAGTAACTTTTTAGGTGTTTGGTGAAATTGTTATTGTAGTAGAGTAAAAAATTGTTAACCTTTAGGTGTTTGGTGAGATTTTTTTCTGTAGTAGAGCAAAAAAGTATAAAAAGGTAATACTCGCTGTCATATCAAATCACTGTAGCAGAGCAAAAAAGTGGTAAAAATTGATAGTTTACCAAACATAAAATTACTGTAATAGTGATAACTTTTGATATTTTTTTTACTAACAAAACCGAAGGCAACTTAAATTGTTGATTGGGTGGAAACATAATTGTCTCAGGGTCAGTGATTCAGTCGGTCAATTAAATATTAAATCTTCATATCATAAAACATAAATAAAATTAATTTTTTTAAATAATAAAAGTTGTTTAAAAATGTAAAACTTATCACATAAAAGTTGTTTCTTTATCTTAATAGTCATTGTCAGTTGACATTTCCTGTTTTTTAAAAATATAGGTATTATTATTTAAATAATTAATTAGTAGTTTTTCAAATATGTTAAAAACTTGTAATAATTGTACTTTATAAGGATATTAATTTATAAAAAAATAAAAATAGATGGTAATAATTTCAATTTGCATAACAGCGGGGAACCAGTTTGGTTCAGAAGGGATAAATAATTTATAGAAGCCATTGGTTGAATTATGATTTTTAAAGATTTGGATTCTTTTTTTTTTTTTTTTTTAAATTTGGGTTGGTCCTAGTAGGTTTAAATTATATATAGAATGGTTCATCAATTCAACTAAAACTTTGATATAGAGTACAATGTAACAACACCAGGGCTTTATACGAACGGATTGGCAACAAGCGCCTGCTTTCGTCCACCAAAATTGGAAGGGGAGCCAAGAGTTTTCAGTCAATGGGTAATTTATTTGCAGTCAATGGGTAATTTCGGTTTATTGGGCTTCTCTAATTGTGTACCAATTAGAGGTGAGATTTTTGGTTCAGAGCGGAGTTGATTGAACGGCTGAATTGTGTATTATCTGGATTGAGTAGCCCTGAGAACAGGGGTGCGATTGGAGTTTTGAAAAAATTTTAAAAATAAATAAATAAAAATTAGTATTGAAATGATATAAAAGTGATACGTAATAAAATTTAGAGTGTTTGGCGTGCTGAGGAATTCTGAAAAAGATTAAAAATTTTTGAAAATTAAAAAAAATAAATAAATAAAAATTAGTATTGAAGTGATATAAAAGTGATACGTAATAAAATTTAGAGTGTTTGGCATGCTGAGGAATTCTGAAAAAGATTAAAAATTTTTAAAAATTTTTAAAATTATCTAACACATTTTATATTTCTCGTATTTTGTAAAATTTTTATAAATTTATATATGTTTACGTATTCTAATAAATTTTAAGAAATCTTAATAAATTTTTTACAAATCTCAATAACTTTTTAGTAGATTTAAAAATTTTTTGATGAGTTTCAAAAAGTCAATTACAAAACTTTTTAAACGGACCAAAAAATAATATTGTTACATTTACATATGTTTTTACACTTTTGTTTATACCCTACTGGTAGCGACGGATAGTCACCAGTAGAGTGTAAACAATGGTGTAAAAAAAAGATATAAGTGTAGCATTTCTTCCAAAAAAAAGTTATTCAAACGGTTTATTTTTCCAAAAAATTGATGCAAAACTTAAAAAGTTATTGAGATTGAGGCTTGATTTGGTGATTTGGGGATATAAACGTTTTTTGGTTGCTGCGCATCAATATCAAACCAAACTAAGCCTTTTTCTTTTTCACTCGGTGGGGTCGGTTATATGGATTTGGCGACACCAATCAAATCTATGTAGGGTTATGTCTACTATTAGATTTATGTAGGCAAGGTCATGTTTAATAGTTTTTTTCTAACTACTCTTGGGTTTTCCTCTCTCTCTCGTATTCCTACTCTTACTCCTGTCAATATCTATATTTTCACACATTTTAACAAGTGCTTCTGTTGGATACCTTCTAACATGGTTATGTATCAAATATTAAAAAATTATCCAAATCGCATTTTTCGTTATTTTTTGACGCTTCAAATGCACCATTTATTGAAAGAAGTTAAAAATTTTTAAAATTTTTTTGCAATTTTTAAAAAATTTTAGAATTTTAAACATAAGCTAAATATTTCTACCGTAAATTTAATGTGTCGTTATAGTGGATTAATCAATAATGGACTCATTTTTTTTTTTTAATATTCTCGTTGTACGTGTGCATAATCTTGACAATACCAAATTCATCACATATTTAAAAAAACAAAAAGTTAGATTCATGCGACGACGAGAACGTATTTCACTCGAAAATGTGTCATACCCAATGAAAATTAATTGTCTAATATCAACAGTGGTACGGATAATAATAACCCCCTTTCAAACTTGAGCAATGCTGAGCCGGAAAGTTCCGAGTCATCCCCGTGCACCAGAATCCGAAAGAGGACTTAGGGGCCGTTTGGCAGCACATTTTTGTGCAAAAAAGTGTAACTTTTGATTGTTGTGTTTTTTTGTGTGTTTGGTAAGAAAGTGAA
>JAVXUM010000017.1:22471821-22486169 GCA_035590655.1 Pouteria glomerata | reverse complement strand
TTCATCTCTGAAAAACTTAGTTTGCCACTAAAAACTCAGATATCACTCAAACCCCATTTTTTATTATTTTTCGTTGTTTTTCGTTACTCCAAACACCCCCTTAATGGATTAGTTATATCATCTATTGAAACCGAAATATTAGAATATTTTTATTATAAAACTTTAATAAATAATTTTGTAATTCAAAAAGTTAGAAGAATGGAATAAGAAGTTATGTGGGTTAAATCTCTTTAAAAATTTTACCTAAGATCCTTAAATTTCTGAACATAACTCTGCTAATTATTCATTTATATATTTGAATTAATTATTGGCTATATAATCTTTATACATTTAGAGGTGATAATTGAGCATTTGACAAAACAATTGCAATTTTTGGATGGAATGTGACCATGATAATGAAGACATATTACTCTTTTCTTTTACAAAAACAAAAATATTGAAAATGTAGGGTTACAAAATAATTAAAAAATTATGTTTGAAATATGAATTTGCGGATGGAAATGAAAAGTGCAGAAAAATGTTATATATGCAAAATTAAATGAAAAATTCAATTTTTTTTTTATTGAGTTAGAAATATAAAATTAAAATAAATAAATATTTATCAATAAAGTTTAACTTTTACTTGATTAAGCGTACAAAAATTATATAAATTATAAATTTTATTTTTCTTTCATTTTTTTTATTCCTCTAAAAATTCATGTTCCGAACATAATATTAAGAGATTATATGATTAGAAGAAATTGAAATAATTCCAACTAATTACAATCTGAAGTGGATAGTTAAATAAATTTTAAATTAATTACAAATAAATTAAAGTAAACATGGTTAAAGCGTTATGCAGGTTAAAAAAAATTAATTAAATAATGAAAAGTAGTTTTGCAGATAGGGGTATTTTATAATTTAAAATTAATTTCACAAAATAAACTAATTTCTAGGGTAGGTTTTGTATATGAATTATTAGTATAGATATAGGCTTTAAATTTTTATATAGAAAAATAGTGAAAGAAAATTGTAACAAAAAAAATGTAAAATATGCTAAATTTGTTTTATTCTCCCCATTGGATTGAAAAATGAAACGAAAGCGGATAAATATTTAAAAAATAAAAATAAAAATGAATATTATATTAAATATATATAAAACAAAATCCCATAAAATGTCACTAGGTCACGTGGCACTTAACTGATGCTATGGCTTTAACATATGTTATCTAATTATAATTATTTTAAAAAATTTTATTTTATTATAAGGATAATTACCTTTTTATCTCTGTACTTAAAGTAAAAATTACTTATACTCCTAAATTTTAAAAACTTATATTTACATTACTTGTACTTTAGACTAAAGTAAAACTATAAACTTGCATTTACATTACATCTGTACTTAAGGTAAAAATTACTTATACTCCTAAATTTTAAAAACTTACCTTTACATTACTTGTACTTTAGACTAAAATGAAACTATAAACGGTGCTAAATTTTTAACTAAAAATACAAAAATATTCATTAAAAACTAAATAGAATTAAGGAATGTAAATGTAAATAATATAAAGTATAGAAGGTATAAATGTAATTTTTAAACTTAATTAGAGTCTGAATTTTTTACTATTTTCACTTTAATCCAAAGTATAGAAAATATAAAGTTAGGTTTGTAAAATTCAATAGTGTAAGTGATTTTTACCTGAAGTACATGAGTAAAAAAGCAATTACCTTTTTATTATATAAGTTTACTATTTTAAAGTCATGCATATATATATTATTTAATTTATAATTATTTATAGTGTTCTAATCTAAATGGGATAGGACTTTCTCATATTTTAATTAATCAAAAAAAATTTATTTATTTTATATATTAGTTATTTTAAAAAAAATTATAAAGCAGACCCTAGAAAATGCCGCTATATTAATGGCATCTAACTGGTGCCATAATTGTGATATATGATATCTAATTATAATTATTTTAAAAAATTTTATTTATTATATAAATCTATTATGCAGTGTTTTACTTTGTTTTACGTTTATTATTTGATTGAATTTATATAAATAATAATATTTTTTATTTTTAAATATATTTTTATAACTTAACTATTTTAACATATAATAATACATTTAACTTAATCATAGAATATGACAAATCTATACATCACATCTATGATATCATACACGTACATTTATCTGTATAGAAAGATACTGCCCTTCTTATTTGGGCCCAGATTCCATTTTGTTGAGTGGGGCCCAACCCATACATATGGGCCGCTTAGAGTGCTCCACTGTCCACTGATGGCCCACAACGGGAATCACATAAAAACCAATAGTTCACGGGGGACGAATCGCAAATATAGAATAAAGGAGACCCAACTTGCAAACACAAAAACATTTCGCTTGGCAATAAACAAAAGCCCCTCGAAGGTGGACCGAACCCCTCACAGGTTTTCAGTGAAAAGGTCTCTATTCATCAGCTTTTCCCTTTCTCTCTCCTCTTTCTCTCTCTACATTCTTCTCTTCCAAGCCCTTAGCGTACTCTGCAATCGAACTTCATCAATGGCAAACAGCAATCTGCCTCGAAGAATCATTAAGGTAAGGCTCTCGATCTCATTCTTCTTCCCTCGATCCCCCAGTGAATTCACTCGATTTCCCTGTTCATGTTCCACCCCTTCGATTTGTTAATTGTCTCAGTTTTTTTTCGGAATCACTTAGCTTTCTGTTGATTTTGCTTGATTGTTCATGATTTTGCTTGCTTTGATCTTTCTGTGATCCGACAGGAAACTCAGCGTCTCCTCAGCGAGCCAGGTAAAAGCTTAATAGCCCTTTTTGTGTTTGAATCGCTGCGCAATGTTTTGGTATCAAATTTAGGCTTTTTAAAGTAATTTCTGAAGAGATATTTGAAATTTTGATTTTTATTGTGTGATGTTGATTAGAAATGAAGTGATTGGTTTTTATTTTGTATTATGAAATATATTGTGATTTTGAACTTTGACTTCATTTGGTATCTTCTTTTAATACAGCACCGGGAATAAGTGCATCACCTTCTGAGGATAATATGCGCTATTTTAATGTCATGATTCTTGGTCCAACTCAGTCTCCATATGAAGGTAATGAGCTCAACTGCACGCTCTTGCCTAAGCATGTGCTCAGTGATTTTATGTTTATCGACCTTTTGTCATTAATGGTGGAACTTTTAAAATGGATTCTTGGATGCTTTGGACTATTGAAAAAATTGACAAAATGAATGAAAATTTTATTAGTCCATCAGCTTGATGTCCTTTAATTTGTTGAATGATGTAAAACTTGCGTAAACTGTGTTAGATGATTGCAGTAGTCCCAGTTTTATGGTCATTTTTTTTTCCTTTGAAATGAAGATTGAAATTATCAATACTCTATCTGCTTATTATTGGCTATCAAGCAGAAATTTGATGAAGTGTTAGGAGTGTGTTCTTTGATAGTACATTGGTAATTTCGTTACAGCCCCTTCTGTATTTCTCCAACCGCCTCATGAATTGGTTATTCTTAAACTAGTCATGAAAGGTATAACGAACTTCACAAGTTTCATAACTATGCAACTAGACCCCTAAGTTTTGTATTACATTCGCTTAGACTCCTTTTTAGATTTTTCCATCCAAAAAGTAATTTTTGACCTGTCAATGCTATAAAATTACCTTTATACCTCTACTATAAAAATAAATGCATGAAAAGAAAAATTGATAGTGAGATTTTTCCATTGTTGTTTGATAGTAATAGAAAGAAAGTAGAAGAAAATGAGAAATTAAATTTTTATCTCTTCCATGTTTAGTTTGTTAGATTATCAATAGAAAAAGTAATGATAACTTATGCATATATGTATAACTACTAATTTATTTTTTGATGCAACATTATATCTTGTTTTTCCTTTTGCATAGGAGGGGTTTTCAAGCTCGAATTGTTTCTACCTGAAGAATATCCAATGGCTGCTCCCAAGGTATTCCTTTATTTAGCAATTAAATATTGTTAATTAAGAGTTTTGTATGATGTGAATTGCTCTTTTGCTTTTTCTTGTTTGGGGGGATATAGGGAGCTTTGTTGCATATTTCAGTGTCAAGAAGTTATTGTATGCCATTTTCTGTGTTTTCAATTTTTATTTCAATCCATCCTTACAAGCTTTTATAGTAGGCGCAGGAAGAAGCGGCAGATCTGGATTTTTTTTTTCTTGTTTAGGTGGGAAGAATTATGTTGCTTCGTTTGTTGAGTTGTTCTATGAGAAATGCAAAGTAGTTGCCTATGAGTCACCAATTGTCCCAGAAAAGTTTAAGTTGATAGGAAATGGGTCTAGCAATTTATATTTGGCTAATTTAACACTCCTTCACGCGACCTTGATTCACACTTTGAGCATAGGGAACAAACACTATCAAGACTTTAACCTAATAGCCTATTTGCTCTATAACCAACCAAGTGTCAACTTGGCAATTGTGGTCACTTTATTTTAGCTCGTGTGCTTGCCCACATATCCACAAACACATTTTTTCTACTACATTGGACTTGAAGCCTAGGGAGGAAGTGAGTTGAAGTTAGGATCTAAGTCATTATGGGAGGAGTTTTTTTTTTTACTATCCTCTCTACTCTATTTAGCATGCCCTAGAAATTTGTAGTAAATTCGCTTATAAGTATTACAATATTTCTCAGTTGACTTTCAATTTAGCTAATGAATTAATTTGGTTTGGTGGGCATTTATGCACTTTGCTTTACTGTGGGGTGAATTTTTTCAACCATTATGTAGATGGTATTAGCTTTTTGTTTCAGCTTGCCTTTGGGTATCTCTTTGTTTTTCATGGCCTCCTTTTTATGAACTTATTAGCTTTCTTAGTGAAACTGTTTCTGCCATCTAAGAAGTTTAAGATGCTGTCTTTGTACTTTACCTTTTTTAGGAACATTTGTCTAGTTTAAAAATTCCTCTATTGTGATGGTGAAAAAAATTAATTTTTAAGTTTTCTGTGAAGTAAAATTTCATTTGTAATGTGGGCACCACATTTCTACCTCCTTATTTTGTGTATGGAATTTTATTTTTGTCCCTTTTTCTTTCTTTCTGTCCGTTGTTAACTCATGGGTAGATGATGATGTGTCTTATATGCTGATATAGGTAAGAAGAGGATAATTTATAGGTAGTGTTAACAAGTCATGTGGCTTTAAAAAGTGGTCAGGGTGGCACACAGTCTGAGCTTACATCCATGTATGGATAATCGTGGAATAATGTTGAACAAATATAACAAAGAAGATGGTGCATAATTTGAATGTTATAAGTTGATATATCCTGATGGCAAATTCAACTTGTTTTTCTTCCATTTTCTTGGGAGAAGTCTAAGTTAAGTTGAGTTGAGTTGTATTTATAGATCTGTTGTGACATCCAGGACGCTATTGTTAAGTAAAAAGCTGAAAAGAAAGAAGATTGTATTCAGCTCTGTAGCTTCTTATGCATATGTTAGGATGTACTTTTTCTTTTTTCTTTATATTGTCAGAAAGTCTAAATCTCAATTTTTGGAATTTGGTTTCATTGCTGCAGAGTTTTGAAAGGGTAATAATAGTTGCTTAGGTCCATTGAATTATAGGAAAAGGTGGAAAACCTTCAGTTTCAACTTCTAGCTTGTATGGAGACCCTATGTATTTTCCATTGGTCTCCTTACCTTCTAGTCTTCATTCTTTTTGAATATTTTCAAACTGCATTTTGCTTTATGTTGCTGTTTAAACCCATGATTTTTGGTTGTATGCTCAAAGTGATTAAAAAAATGCTAATTATGATGTGACAGATGTGTGTATGATTATTGACCTCTGTTTCCTATTTATCTGAGTGGAACAAAGTGGTATACACAAATCATTTTGCCTGATGAGTTAGCGGTTAAATTTCTGTGGGGGGCTTATATTATATCTGTATCTCTTGAGCTTAGTTGGTAGTATGTAACTTGGAATGAGCTGGATGGCTATGGTTCCTTTTATATCTATATTTCTTGAACCCTTAGAATGTTCTTGGAAAAAAGGCTGGTCTTTCGCTTTCCTAACTTATGTTATTGGTGTTCATTGCATGTTTCATTTGTGTGCTTTCTCATCTTGTTGTCCCATCCATTTTAAGGTATATTTGATAAAATTAAAAAGTATTTAATTGTGCTGTAAGAAGCATAACACTGACACATGATACATTACACGACACAATTTGGACATGCAACATGTAAATTTTCAAAGAAGACACAACACAACATGGTAGGGACACAAAAAATCATATTTTTTATATATTTTATTCAAAGATAATAAATGAATGCAAGAAACACTAATTAGAATTAAAAAAACAAAATTATGTACTCCATAACTTAATTGCTGTAATATCCTTGACATAACAGTTGCCTTCTGTTAAAATAAATAAAAAAAAAAAGGGTAAATCAACACATCAATTAAAAAAATGTAGTTTTATCATAAAATAAATCATGACATGAAAAGGTGAATACAATTTATCAACCATTCCTAATTCAAATAAAGAGAAATTAAAAATAAAAATAACAAGGTAAAGTCTTTGAGGATGCTCATTAAAGAAACAAGGAAATTTCACCATAAGCATTTTGTTTGCTATCATTGAAAGGTATTGGAGGTAAATAAAGGAATATAAAACTGACTGAATATCCTAAACGTGCACCCAATGTGTCCCTAGAGTGTCCAAAGCCAAAAAAAAGGTTACAAAAATGGGTCCTGCCCACTGCATGTGGATCTCATGTCCATGCCTGGAGTGTGTCCAACACTTGTAAGCTGGCCTTTGGAGAGTGTCCATGCTTCCAATTTTGTACTCTCTTCTTTTTCTTTTCCTTCCAGTCTGTATCTTGACATTCTTTTGTTTCATGATTTTACACCATTTGTTTCCATGATCGCAGATGGCTTTCATAGGCTTTTGCACTGGTAAATTATTACTTGTGTGGCCCTATTGATGAATTTATTGTTTATTGATATGCTTCAAGGTTTTGCTAGTTGAGGATATTTTACCCACAGTTATCCCTCACACGTTATCTTTGTAACAGGTTCGATTTCTCACTAAAATCTACCATCCGAATATTGATAAGGTTGGATGGCCTGCTTCCACTCTCATTTAAGGTTTCTTCATCAATGTATTTGCCTCTTAACTAAAATCTATGAATGCAGCTTGGAAGGATATGCCTTGATATTCTCAAGGACAAATGGAGTCCTGCTCTTCAGATTCGAACTGTACTCTTGAGGTAACAACGCTTGTGATTTTTATTGAGGAAAGAAACCCCTTTAAGTTCACGTTCTTGAAGTTCCACCCTGAAGTTTTGAATGGTGGAAATTGCTGATGGTATGCATATCACATATATGGCCCAATGATGATTCTTGCGACTTGAAAACCATAAGAACAAAGAATAATGGAAATAAGAACTAAAACTATTTATTCATGTTATCTTTTTGAGCTCAAATAATTACAAGTTCCCTTGTATTGTTTGCTGGTAGAATATTACGGTTGATGTAGGAAACATGGTTTTCTAAATTGGTGGCTGGTTGTTCTTTTGTAATTGGATATCATTTCCTTAGTGATTTTTAATAAAATTTATTTAATTATAAAATATAAAAATAAAATATTCCGGGTGATGTTGGATTATGCTATTGTTTGGCTTTTAGCATTCAAGCACTTTTGAGCGCTCCAAACCCAGACGATCCACTGTCGGAGAATATTGCAAAGCATTGGAAAACGAATGAAAGTGAAGCGGTTGAAACAGGTATCTTGGCAACTACACAAAATTATAGAAGGAAAAAGAACATCCACTTTGTAATTCTTTTTGATGAATTGACCTTATGATTATGAAGTAACTTGTTCTCTAATTTAAAATAGATAGATGTATTCTTGACTGGGCCATGTTTTGTTGAACTTTGCAGCGAAGGAATGGACCCGTCTATATGCAAGTGGTGCATGATCAAGTGGTGGAGTTTAGGGCCCTCTCAAATTAACAGAATATGCAATGTGTTTCGACTGTTGGATTTAAATGGAAATTTGATATGCTTGGATTGGATTGGATGTCTAGAATTCAATGTACTCAAAGCATCCATCCAACAACTACTGCTGATAATTGTTTCCTCATTTCGAAACCTTTGTTATGAAATTGTATAATTAGATGATGAGATACTTCGTGTCTTTTTTATTGTTGGAATTTCTCAATTGTTATCTTAATTTATCTTGGAGGTTGGGGTTTGGTTTAGAGAAATTATGTGGAAGAAATTAAACTTGGATTAAGCTTGCCAAACTTGGGTTTCATTGATAGCTAGAATGACCTTTGGTTATAAAAATAAATAAATAAATAGAAATAAAGTTTTTAGCTTTTTTTTTTTTTATAACTTTTTCTTCTTATACGACTTTCTTTTACTAAAATTTAATTTCTTTTTACGGTTTTTAAGTGTGTTAATTATATTTGTATAAAAAATAAAAAAAATTCACTTTTATTTAAGTAAAAAGAATATAAAAAGTTTATTTTTTCCTTTTCTTTGAACTTTTATTTAGGATGTGTTTGTTTTGTCGGTAAATTCTGAAAATTTTTAAAAGTTATTTATTTTTCATCTCTTACGAATTCACAAATTATTTTATTTTATTTCGTTTTTTATCATACCAAATATTCCTTTAAATAGATGTGATTATTTTTTTTTACCAAATGTGATTAAAATGTTTAAAATTTATCATTTTTTTAAAAAAATAAATTTTGGTAAAAAAGAGTGGTGCAAGACTAAATAAAACTTAAGAACGAGGAAAAAAAAAAAAAAAAAAAAAAAAAGGTGCTGGAAGGTTTTTTACCGAAACACAGCTAATGTAGAGCCTGCCTTAGTGTAGAATATGTTTGTTTTGAAAGTAATAGGAGGTTATGGGATTAATTTTTACCCCATATTATATATATTTAAATTGGAGATAACAATTATTCTAAAATAACCATTACTCTATATATATATTTGGATAAGAGATAATAATTACTCTAAAATAACTATTACTCCCATATAAAGTAAAAGTATTATCCTGGGGTGAGTAACGGAGCGTAATGAAAATTTTTTACCGTTTATTTGTTACTCTCGTAAAATATATTCTTACAATTCTTTACAATTAACTTTTATCCCTTTAAAACTTTTAACAATCCAAACATAATATAATTATTATCGAGTAATATTTACTTTTTCATTCCGAATATAAGTATCATTAACTTGTTACCCAGATAACAATTTACTTCCGTGATGTTTTATCCCAAATTTTTCACACTATATCTAACATTCCCAAATTTTCACACTGCATCAAACATATGCTATTAAGCTGAATGCTTAGTAACTTGATGTAAGTGTCTAAGCAGTAGGTCTCTTTATCAAGCCCATATCTTCTGGGCCAGCCACCATGGGTGAACTTTGATAACTCGAGTTTCGAGTGTCGCCAGCCAATGTTTGAGTTGCTTACTATCCGTTTGGTTCACTCTAAAAAAGTTTAAATTTTTTAAAACTTTCGATTTTCTTCAAATTTTTTAATTTTTTTTAACCTTTTTTGTTTAACTAACAGCTTCTCTGTTTTTCTCTTTTTGTAACTTTCTCTAATTTTAATAAATTTTTTTACTAAATACTCAACTTTTTTCAAAAAGTAATAGAAGTAGAACAAAAATTACCAGAATTTTTATTTTTGGTAATCCAAACGAAATCTTAATACAAATGAATACAATTTCTTATAATCAATTCCGTATGATGACTGTTAATTATTGTAACTGTAACCTTAGTGAACTGGTAGAAAGAAAACAATAAAAAGGTAAAATATGCACTTGAAATGGTATGGGCACATCTAACGTTGAAATTGATCAGTCCAATTCAAGAAAAAAAAAAAAAGCAAAAAAAAAAAAAAAAAAATTGATCAGTGTTTTTTTTTTTTTTTTTTTCTTATTGTATATTGTTTCATTATTTTAATTTTTAATTTTTTAAAAATAATAATATATAAAATTTTATTAAAAAAGGACAAATAGGGATAAATTTTGATTAAAAAAAAATCGGCAGAGCAAATTTAAAATTTACTTAAATTGGACAAAAAAATTTAAAATAGACTGCGCTACAAAAAATTAAGATGAATAAATAGATTATTGACAAAATAGACTAAGTTACTAAATTTGGTGTGAGCTAAATTTGAAAAAGAAAAATTTTAAACCTTTTATTTTTTTTTAACCAAGCTGCTCATGTCACAATCAAACAAGTAAAATAACAAGTACGGGTAAATTAGAATAATAGGATTAACAAAATTTTACTTTTAATAAGCACAATGCTAAAAAAATATGTATAATAAATATTTAAAAAAAAAAAAAAAAAAAGAGTAGGCCAATTGTCCTACTCTGCCGACGATGATCCCCGTCCCTGGACAAAGAACCTGACGAAACGCCCGTCGCGCGCTCTTCTCTGTCTAGAAGCCTTGTTTTAGAGTTTTGAAGTCGAGAGCTTTCTCTCTCTTCCCCGTTACTCAGGTATATTGCAGTTTTGGTTGAAATGGCTATGACATGTATATATATTTATATATGTCTGCAGTTATTTTTTGATAGATTTTCATTTGAATTTGAATTTGGCGTAGATCGATCGCTGAACTATTGGATTTCGATTACGGAGAACAATTTTCGATTAATTTTTCTTTTTTTTTTTTTTTTTTTATGCGTATAGTTTTCTGAAGACCGTTTTTGGATCAGTAAATTGAGTGGATGATCTGAGTTTTGCTGCAGTACTGATTCGTTGATGTCTTAGATTTTTCTAGTTTCTGTGGTCTATGTTTCTTTACGTGCGTAGTGTTAATGCACCCCGGCTGCTGCTAAGGAGGGTGTTCTTGCTTTTGGGCCTGTGAAAGCTTCTGTATTGATCGCCGATTCTCTGTTTTTGATGACTGATAGCTTAGTCTAAGAAATGTGCTCGCACTAACTTTTTCATTCTTTTTTTTTTTTTCCTTTTTAGCTTTTAGCTAACTAAGAAAGTAATGTAATAGAAATCGACTTCTTAGTGCCCTTTCTTCTACTTGGTAGACTGAAAAATCCAAACCATGACATCACTTTTTAAAGTATTGTATCACCAATCACTTCATATGTGTTTTTGTTTTTATTTTTTTCCTTAGCTTGTTCATATTTCTCAAACATCATCTTTGCAAGAACTAAAGGAATACACAGAGATGTGTTTATTTTCGTGCACTTAAAATATTAACACCAAGCAATTGAGGAAGATGCTGAACATCGTTTTGGCTGTTCTGTGCACTTGTGGTTTGATTCATATTTTTTCCTCACTTCTGCCTCTAAAAGACGCTGATCAACGCATGCAGCAAAATTATAGCTTCTAATTGCTGCATGGGTAAAGAAATGTGATATTTGGTGTGGTTTAGAGATACGTTAATTTAACCAACAACGTCACAAATGGGAAAAATCTGTCCAGAAATGTTGGTACTAAGGCTCCATTTGGTTTGCTAAAATTCTCTGAAAATCTCTGAAAACTTCTAAAAGTTGTTCATTTTTTATCTCACTGTACGAATTATGAATTCATAACTTATTTCATTTTATCTCACTTAATCTCATTTTTTATCATTCTAAACTCACCCTAAATAAGCTTGCAGAAGAATCAGTACAGAAAAGATTGTGGGGAGCTTTATTTTTTAAGCTGCAAATTGGACCACTTTAAACTAGTTGGTAGATATTCTCCAGTTACACCTTTGATTAGATTTTTGTTAAACAACCACCTCCTTTAATGGGTTATATTCATAATCTCAAATTGGATTCTGAAAACTTGCGCTTTCTTTCGGTACAACTTTTTCAGTAAAATTTAGTAAATGATGCAAGCTGTCTCTGTCTCTGTGTCTGTGATTTGAGTTATTTGTGTTGTGAGATTTATCACATTTCGAAAGGACTTGATTGCTGCGTGTGGTTGATACAATTCTTCTGAATCAGGAGCTTCATTAGAGCTGCTTGAATATTGATTACAGAAGATAAATCTTTTTGGTGATGGTGTTAATTTATCCATGTATATACGTAGGTAAATCTACAAACTCATAGCTATACAGAATTTTCACAGCTTCTGCTTTCCATAATTCTATCTGCCATTACTCATGTTATTGAATTTCAAATATTGATATGCTGTTCGGCTGTTCAAATATGGATGGTGCATTTTTTTTGGCAAGTATCAGAGCTGGTTTTGTCATTTGTAATCATGTATTGTGAGGTGATGAAGTTAACATCGTGCTTCCATTGTTGTTTGCGAAAACAGAACTACCGCAAAAGGTTACGTGTTGAGTTTGTAGTTTGTGGGCAATAGAACTGCTGTAAGGAATGTTGCATCATGGAAGAAACATTGAGTTAGCAAAGATTGCATCGATCCCAGAAGTGCTGCTCACTTGGTGCATCAACTGTGGTACGTAGCATCGGCATGGTTACTTTTTAATTTATAGTGCACTTGCCCACAAGCTTTGTGCGCCTTGGATCAACTATTTTGGATGCATACTTGGAGATTATAAGTCCTTTTCTGGCTTTACATTTGGTTGGTACCAACTAGCTCCAGTGGCGAAAACATGATATCTTGTTCTTG
This sequence comes from Pouteria glomerata, assembly GCA_035590655.1. NCBI lineage: Eukaryota > Viridiplantae > Streptophyta > Magnoliopsida > Ericales > Sapotaceae > Pouteria > Pouteria glomerata. The sequence goes on along the minus strand of JAVXUM010000017.1, from coordinate 22,473,605 downwards.
GTCTGGTGTTCAATCATGAAACTTCTTGGTTTGGATTGAACATTATTTCTTTTCAAATTACGATAAATAATATTGGGTATTAATGGGGCATTTTTAACAGCAGTATTACTGCTAGATCAAGCTTTAAATGCGAATTTTCTCAACATAAGATTTGATCTACTGAAACATATAAATAAATTAATTTAAGCTTTGATAATTTTGCTTTTTTTTTTTTTTTTTTTTTTGGGTGTGTGTTTGTGGAGGAATAGAATTATTTTATGTGAAGATTACTTTTTAAATGACTTCAACTATAATTGAAATTGACAATCATTTGAGATGATTTCTTGGTTGTAGGGGTAAGGGTCTCAAATAAAATGATGTTAAACTTAATTTGAGATTTGTTTTGATAGAACGACCGAAAAAAAAAAAAAAAAAGATTCATCTTATAGAGGGTAGGATTTTTTTGGGGATATATATGTAATACTTTATGCCTTCGAATGTGGTAATTTGTTCCATATTTCTAGGAAACTTTTTGAGACCCATTAAGACACACAATACAATGGGAATGAGAGAAATTTAGCATAATACCCATACCTATTGAGCAAATATTATTGCCAATTTTCGCTGCATGAGGATGAGGAGGTGACCATTAGGCCAAAAGAGTTGCTCACTTTTTTAGAAAGTTAATTTTGTTGTTGGAACAAAAATGAGCAAGGAAAATAATTTATTAGGAGAAATTACACACGCTAAAAAAAAAAAAAAGTCTACAAATTATTCATTCGAGCTTGAAATTTTAAATATGCGAACTTTTATTGTTTATTTTTTTTAACTCAAAAAAATACATTTAACTAGGTGTAGAATTAGGTGTCCTTAAAATTAAATAATTTTCTTTCCTATAAAATAGAAGGGAAAGAATTTTTAATAAATATGTTTTTAGATCAATATTTATTTTCAATATTTTTTAAAAAAATTTGAAAACTGTTCCGACGGATTTCAAAACCGTTCCGATAGATTTCTCTGTAAAAGTCAATATCTTTCACTATTCATCTCTGAAAAACGTAGTTTGTCACCAAACACTCAGATATCACACAAATTATGTTTTTTATTGTTTTTCATTGCTCCAAACACCCCATAAAAAAATGAAATAGTCACAAACTGATAGGCATCATCAGTCTACCCAAGTTAGGCCCAACTCCTAAGGTCGAGCCTTATTATATTTTCAGGTCCAACTCTATAATATATTTTAAATCATAGGCCCTTTAGTAGGATAGTTTCGAAGAAAATATATAATGTAAAATATTATATATATAAATATTATATATAAAAAAAATTCTCACCGATAAAAAATAAAATTATATATGAAATTAACGTATTACATAAAATTATAAATAATGAAAATAATAATAAAAAAAAAAGTGTATAGATCAAGAAGGTGTATGGGTTGGCATTCAGAAAGCAGTCAGAGATGGGTTGTGGCGTCCTATCAAACTTGGAAGACATGGTCCTCCGCTCTCACACTTTTTCTTCGCGGACAACCTTGTTCTTTTCTCAGAAGCCTCTTTAAATCAAATTGCTATAATTACAAATGTCCTTGAGGACTTTTGTGCTTGTTCTGGTCAGAAAGTGAATTTTAGAAAGACTTCTTTCTGTGTTTCGAGTAATATTAGCAGAGATTTGATTTCTCAAATCCAAGGGGCTTCAGGATTTAAATATACAGAACATATGGTATCACGCCCTGGGTCCGGGGACCCAGGGAGTGAGTGTAAGCATGCATGTCATGAAACCCAAATCACCAGATCAGAGCT
>JAVXUM010000017.1:22435279-22446570 GCA_035590655.1 Pouteria glomerata | reverse complement strand
ACATATTTATCTTTATTATATTAATTTATTCTTAAAAATCAATTATGTATATTTATCCTTATTATCCTAATTTATCCTAATTTACGCCTACTTGTAACTAACTCCTCTTACCTTCAAATTTTAATACATTTATTTGAGGATTTTTACATAATTTATCATTAAAATCTTAAAAAATTCTTAATTTTCTTCATTTACCAAATCTTTTTTTATCCAAATTCACTTTTTTTTTTTGGTCATTTATCCAATTTCATCTTTTTTATTTTTTTAAGATAGGCATTACCATTGTTTAGATAGACTCTTTTTTATCATTTTTTAAGCCAATTCAATAATTATTTTTAATAATTTATCTTTTTTTTTATATATTTATTGACCTTATCATTACTTATCAATTTTTCAAATAAGTCTTATCAAATATTTCTAAAAAATTTAAGTCTTACTCTATACTCCTCCTTATTATCTTTTCTATCACTGTTATTATTAGTGTGTATATATATGTATTTTTTTTTTATAACTTAAAATCTCACCGATTTATTACAGTTCTCAACAGACCACGTAGTTGATAAGTAAACTGGAGAATGTGCATCCCTCCTCTCACACATCCGGATTCGTAAGATACTCGAATTTTAATGAATATTGTAAAGAATAAACTCAAATGCCACCTAAACTGATTCCCAAGACATGTATATATATATATATTCGTATCATAATTTGCCCTTTTGATATCGTGGGTCATTATGATTGCTTATGAGGACAATTTGTACTCTTTCAGAAATAGCCTTGTCCAAGATACAACTGTAGATTAAATAAAAAAGGATAATTTTTTTATTTATCTTTAAAAGTAGTCAAATTTATACAAATTACTTTTGTTGATGAATATTTATTTATTTTTATTTTTCTCTAAATAAAAAAATTAAAATTAATTTAACGCCTTTCAATTTATTTTATTTCATTTTATTTTTTTTTTCTAAATCTTCCCTTTATTTATTTCCTCGTTATCTATATATGTCCAAGTTCCAAACACTTATTAGTTTAGATGAAAAGAAGAAGTAACACTATATATATAAAAACTATTGATCACATTATGCATAGCTAGAATTTTAAGTGAGCGATATATTAAATTGAAAATAAATAAAGGATTTTTTCAGGATTTTCCTTTCTTTTTATAATTTTTATCTAAATGTAAATTTAATTTAAAGTTATCAAAAATGAAATTTTCAATATTTAAATAATAAAAATACAGTTAAGTATTTCACAAAATGAATGCTACCCAATTTTTTAACAACTCAAAATAATTATACACTTTTCACGATATGAATAATAATAATAATAATCGAGTAGTAGAAAATATAGACGGAGAAAAAAAATTCAATCTATTTACAAAAAAAATTGAACATAAATAGGAAATAAGTATTAAGATTGTGGATATATATAAATAGAATAAATTATATTTTGCATTTATATATATACTTAACAGCAAATCTTACTTTAACAGTTTGACTTTTAAATTTTTAACTGTAACAGTAATGATTTATATTTTTAATATATTGTAATGTGAATCATGGGGAGAGTTACACGGAAGTAAGGGGAGTAGTCGACCCCTTGATTTTAAATACAAAATTATCAAAACACTTCTAATATTTTAATTTTATTAAAAAATTAAAATTAATTCAATTTTTTAACATACAAGTAGTTTACAAAAATCAAAATTAAGTATTTTTTGTAAAATAAAGTACATTTTTCACTACACTAGTAAATACTTTTAAACATAATATCAATAAATATAACATATAACGTAATAATAAATCCTATAAACAACAAAATTAATAATAAACATATTTTTTTTTTATGACAAGAGATATTCTTAGTAAATCTCAGTTAAAAGAGCTAGTCAAAATATTGAACTGTAAAAAACATATTCACTAATTTAATGTTTGAGGATAATTTTTTTTTTTTCAAAAATAACGTTGTTTATCTTCTCTTAATCCCGACGTAACTCGTTATTCTCTTCTCAAGGTCAAAATCCTGGATCCCCTCTAGTGTGAATCTTATTTCAATTTCTTTTTTATTGACTAGCGGAATCATTTTTGATCTATGTTGGTTAGGGGTAGATATTTTACTAAAAAAATATTTAAAATAACAAAAATTTCAAAATCTAAACGTGTCAATCAAAGCATCACGTATGTGTATGTGTATATATAGGGTCCGTTTGGAGGTTCAAGTTTCATCAAAAAAATACCAAAAGTTACCACTTCTACAGTAAATAAGTGTTTGATAAACTCACAATTTTTTCACTTTTCTGCTCTGTTACAGTAAATAATTATTACAGTGGATTCCATTTTTTTTTTCTTTTTTCTACTCTGCTACAGTAAAAAATTTTACCAACACTCAAAAGTTGTCACTTTTCTGCTCTACTACAGTGACAATTTTACCAAACACCTAAAAGTTACCAAAAGTTGCCAAATATTTCATTTTGATTCACCAAACACACCAAAAATTATCACTAACAATTTTTAACAAAAAACTACCAAAACTTACTAAAAGTTTTATCCTCCAAACACTCTCTTTATTAAATTTTAATTATTTTTTATACTTTTTTTCAATTAAATTTTAACACATATCACATTTATATCAAATTAATTATCTTTTACTATACTTTTTATCAAATTTTTTTCATCCAAACACCCATTTAATATGCTATGTAGGCAATGACACAACACTCAACACTGTGGAAATAAATCAATCTCCCGTGAGAGTACGTTTGATTTGTTAATAAATTTTAAAAATTTATTTATTTTTATTTTATTATATAAATTTCTAATTTCTAATTTATTTTATTTTTATCAATTTATTTTATTTTTTATTATTCCAACATATCATGTGTTAGTTTCCACAATGGCGGCTCTTATGTACCTAAATATTCTCTTTTCACCTGAATTGACTTATGAGGTCGTCTCTCTCTCTCTCTCTCTCCCCAAGCATTCATATAGGATGTGTTTGGAGATTTTTTTTTAATTTTTCAAATTTTTTATTTTTTATATAAAAAGTTTTTAACTTTTATTAATTTTAACCAATTTATTTAACTTTTCAGTCTTCTCTAATTGTTTCTAACTTTTTAACGAAGACGCCAAACGTCCAATGAAAAAGTTGATAAATTTTTTCCCTTTTTTTTTTTATGTTGGGAGCAAACGACCCCTTAGTCGGGTCATCAAATTGATCAATTTGTTAAAGAATAATGATGGTAAATACGCTCGTTTGATCCCACATAACATGTTCCAAGCTAATTAAACGTTGATGCCTCAGTCATTTCCCAAAAATGCCGAATGAATCAAATGATCAGCAAGTGGGGGGTGGGGACATAAACCTCCGTACTTTTACCATTCTATGCAAATGGGTAAAATAGCAGTGGGTGATAGGACATGATATTTATCCTCTGGTCATCCTAGTACTAGTACTACACAGACTTTGCTTTATATACATGTACGACAATTAACGTGCTCTCTAATGACCTATTTTTCACTGAGATTTAGGCAACGTTTGAAGCTTGGAAAAGAAAATATAAAATTTTATAAATTTTTATAAACATAAATTATGAAATAATAAAATTTAAAATTTTAATTATTGTATAAGATATTAATTTTTATAAATATATATAATTTAAAACATACTTTTAATCTACAATTATTGTACTTTTATTCAATACATATTATTATTTAATTATTTTGTACTAATGACTACTCGTAATGATTAATATATTTTATTTAAAATTATAACAACTACAAAATATTATCATTCATTTAAAAATTAATAATCAAAATATAAACGGTAAAAAAATATAAGATTTTACTGGGGTGAGTTAGTCGAGTTCTAACAATTCAATCATTTGACCGAAACAAGCTTAAATCTAAGACAAGGCGTCGAACTAAGGGTCCGTTTGATATGCAAAATTTTGTTAAAAATTTTTAAAAATTATTATTTTATATCTTATTGTATAAATTATGAACTTATAATTTATCTCACTTTATTTTATTTTATCGTATTTTTTATCGCTCTAAATATACCATAATTAGTACAAAGGTGATGGTTCGCATTTGTAGAAGTTTTTATTAAATCCACAAAGCCCCGATACGGAGGAATTTCCTGCAAAGAAGACAATTAGAAAGATATTGTACGTACCTGAATTGATTAATTACTGCTGTTGTTGTAATTCACGACGGACTTATATATATAATTTTTTTTTATTTTTTTAAAAAAAAATTATAGTTTTAACTTATCCATTTGTAACTTTCTGCTTCGTCCGAAGCTTTGGGAGCGTACATCCACTTTCCCATATCTTATATTTTGGGTTTCTTTGGTGTAGTAAAAAATAATAAAAAAATAAAAAATTATACTTAAAAAAATTTTAAGTATTTAATATGCAATGCATTTTTTTAGAGAGAAATAATAGATTTCTCTTCTTGACAAATTGAATTTTTGTATGGATGATTTTTAAAATTTTTTTTTCCTTCATCCTTTACGGGTAAATAACGCAACAAAGTTAATAAGTTTTTTCATTATTATGTCAAGTGAAATTTGTCGAAACGATATTTGTGTTAACATCAGAACGATCTCAAGCAAAATTAGAAAGGAAGTAAAAAATAGTAAATCGTCCTAATAGTTTTATAAATTTGTCAAAATGATTCTGAAAAATTAGTCACAGTAGGTGTCATTTAGTAATTTGGGAGTTCATAATAAAAATGGCAAAATTTTTTTTACTATTTAATAAACGAAATTCTAGTTATTCACTTTTTTAAAGAATGTATTGAACTCTTTTTGAATTTTAAGAAGGTAAAAAGGTATAAAAATATAATAGAAATGTTTTAAAAATTTTTAAAAATTCCCAACAAATTTTCTTGCACCAAACAGTCCTTAATCGCACTACACGAAAACAAAACTCCCATATGCTATGCTACCTATGACTACCTAGTTTAACTAACTGAAACGTATGTTTGATTAGCTATTTTCTTTTGCAAAATATCATCAAATCATAGGGAAAATAAAGAATAAAAAAATTAAGAATTATGTCCTGTAGCAGAAGAACAAAGACATGTTGCATAACACCTAGGGGAGATAGAGAGAAAGAGGGAGGGAGGGAAAAGCACTAACAAAGATATGAGAGCGTTGGAAATTACCTGAGAGTGCTGCTGCTGCTGAGACCACCCGAACCAGAAATATCATCCAAAGGAACATGAAACGCTTCTGACCAAGACAATTGCCTTAGGCAAGTAGCTGAAGGTGTCCCCCAACGATAGCTACCGATGGAAAAATTCATGTACTCGTCATTAATCTTCTCGCGGAACGGCCTCTTGAACACCTTTATCTGCTCGTATCTCATTTTCCCCAAAATCTCGCGAGAAACCCCATGGTTCACAACTTGGAAGAATCCCCATTCCTGGGAAGCCCTGGCTATCTCTTTCTTGCACACTTCTCTCTCCATCTCTCCGACCTTTAACCGGCTTAGGTCAATCACCGGCAACTCACATTCCTCGACGACGACAAGCTCGTTGTCATACTTCCATTCTGCAGCTTTCTCGGTGCTGTTGAAAAGGGTCTTGTAAGTCTCGAGAAAAGGTGGCTCTGTCGAGTCCATGCTTGAAGGCTGAAATTGGGAAGATATTGATAAAAAGGGGATTAAAGTTTAAATTATTAAAACCTAGTTTTACTAGGAAATCAAGATCGAGGTTTTGGCATAGACCCTTATTGGTTACCAAGACTTGAAAAAATCTATGGAGAGCTAGACAAGCGAAAACTACGGCGGGAAGGTTTAAGTAAGGTTTTGGGTGGTTAGTGACAAAAACACGAGGACGAAAGACCTTGTTTTCTAATGTTCTTATGTTTCTTGTTCTTTTGTCTCGATGAAAATGTGTTACGGTGTCTACTATCCAGCTTTTGGACTTTGGAGACCAAGGTTTTTCCACGTCTTGTATGGATGGATATAGAGAGAGAAAGAAAGAGAGTTTTGAAAAATGCACGAATTTGGAGGAGCCGACAATGTGAAATACTTGTTCATTGAGTAGGACCCACAATGAAGACCAAACTTTTTATTGGAGATGAACGAAAAATAAAAGGATATTTTCTTTATAAATTTTATAAAATTTTCAATAAAATGATGTGTAATTATAAAATACTTTAATGAGATAATTTTTTATTTTTAAAGTAATAGGACCGTAACTCTTCCGCATCATTCTAATCGTCATTACTTAAAAATAAAAAATAAACTTGTTAATATATTAACAATGAATTTTATCACTTTGCTAGGCGATCTTCTCTATCAGTTATCTCTAAATAAAGGACGTGTAGGCCTCGAGTGGTAAGTAGCGTCATTATAATGTACCTATATTATTTTGTATTCTAGCAAAAAATCCCAGCTTCAAGGAAGAAAAACCAAAACAAAAAAGGAAAAGAAAAGAATACTAAAAGCCAAATACAAAAATAGGAAGCGTATTTTGTCATCCGGAAGTTGATGGTTTACTTAGCTGTTTTGTAAGCACTTCACCAGGCTGGCCATGTAGGTTCTACCATGAATGGCTTTTTAAGTTGTTTGTCCTCTGTATCTTTACTAGCCAGATACACATATATACAATCTGACTGTAAATGAAGTAATCCGTCCATAAATTGCTTCGGACTTGGTTCGTTGAAAATTTTTTGACTTATTTATTAAGCGCTCAATTTGGTAATATTAATTTTTTTTTATTTATGTTTAATTAACTGTATTTTTTTAATTTTAATTTTACCTGTTGTTTCTCCTGCCAAATAAAAAAAAAATGATTGCAAATGTAATTTTTTTTTAGAATAGTTGATTTTATTTTTATTAATATTTATTTTTATTAAATTTTTTTATAAAATATATTTAAATCAATTAATTTAATGCTATAAATATTTATTTTATTATAATAATTAATTTTAATAAATTATAACAATAAATAACATAATTTAATATACATAATTATTTTACTTATTATAATTAATTTAGTTCACTAAAATATTTTAATAAAATAAATCATTTTAAGTGGTAATTATTACATTAAAAATTTTAATTTAGTAAAATAAATAATCTTAATAATAAATTATTATTTCAGTAGTAATTTTAATTTTAATGAAATAAATAATTTTGGTATGTAATTATTATTAATTTTAATTTTACTAAATAAATGATTTTAATATATAACTATTATTTATTAAAAATAAATTTTATCTAATAAAATAAATCATTTTAATAATAAAATATTTTTTCTTTATAATTAATTTAATTTTACTAAAATAATATTTTAATGTGTAATTATTTCTATTGAAAACATTTTTAATTTAATCTAATAAAATAAATCATTTTAATAATAAAATATTTTTCATTATAATTAATTTAATTTCAATAAAATAATATTTTAACATGTATTCATTTTAATTAATAAATTTTTAATTTAATGAAATAAACTATTTTTATCATAAATTATGATTGTAATTTTAATAAAATAAAACATATAAAAATATTTATATTAAAAATATTTTAATTTAATAAAATATCTGTACAATAATACTTATTTTAATATGATATAATAAAAATATAATAAGTATTAAAATTGACTCAGCGATAGGTGGTGGTCAACGGAGGAAGGGCTAGTCGGAGGTGATGATGGTTAGAGTTGTGTGATGATGGTTGGAAGTGATATTGGTGGGCGACAGTAGAAAACGGTGGTCGAGCGACTGTGAATGGTAATATGTAATCGATGATAGTTACAAGTGTTAGTTGTGGAGGAAAATTAAAAACTAAATAAGAAAAGTTGTGAAAATATATTTTTTATTCTTATAATTTTTAAAAATTTTGAAAATAATTTTTATTTTTGAAAAAATTAAAATTAAAAATAAATTTGTTAAATGAGTTTTTATGTCCAATTTAAAAAAAAAATAAAAGCGAGAGCTAAAAATTGAAAAATTTTGTCAAGTGGGGCTAAGGAAATGCTCTATGCTAGAAAAAATTATTAAAAAATAGAAAATTATCTAAGTGATTGAGAAATGTGTGGATCCACGTGAGTCTCTTACCTACATCAACCATTGAGACTGACGGTAGCTATGCTAAATGTCAATTTCAAATTGATATAGCAAAGTTGTGAGTTTATCATTTTAAAATATTTAATTCATTTAAAATATTCTACAATTACAAAATTATTAATTGCCATGCCATTTTGATTCCTATAGAATATTATATATCACTTTCCATGGAGTTAATGATGACTGCTTCTCAAAGCTACTAGACAATTTGTACTCTTTTGGAAGGTTTTGTGCTTCGCTAACATGGTTGGTGCACAGTGGCGGAGCCACATGGAGAACGGGTGCAAGTAATTTCCTCAATTTCGAAGATAAAATTATTTAAATATTTTTAATATTTTAATTTTATTAAAAATTTAAAATTAATTCAAAATTTTTTAACATAAAAATAATTTACAAGAATCAAAATCAAGTATTTATGTGTGAAATAAAGTACATTTTTTTTATTATACTAATGAATACTTTTAAATATAATATCAATAAAAAATATAATATACAATGTAATAATAAATTTCATAAACAATACAATTAACACTAATTATTTTTTTAGTGATGAGAAACATTCTTATTAAACCTTTAGTGCCCTTAAAATGGATAGTTAAACTATTAAATTATGAAAAATATATTTATTAGTTTAATATTTAAGAATAACTTTTTTTCTTAAAAATAATATAATTTTTATTATATCTTTAATCTCGATATAATTTATTATTTTTTTTTAAGTATTCAGTGTCCCTCAATTAAAATTATGAGTCTGCCTTGTTTTCCGCGCGATATTACCTAGAGGGATTGTGGCGTCACCGAACAGTTTTGGTGAGCAAAGCACGAACTCATGGACTTATTCGTTCAAACTTCAAACCCCTACTAACTTTATAGTAAATATATAGGACAAGAGTAATGTCATTTTATTATAAAATCAATCGAAGAATTTCGATCGTACTCGTGCTTCGTGTATATATATATATATACATATATATACAAAAGTTTATCACATTAAAAATTTAAATTTATTAGCACATCTTTTATTATAATTATATCATCATCACATTATTTTAACATTAATTTTAATAATTTTAAAAATAGAATATTATTTTTCATATACTACTCTTACCAAATTTTTTAATCAGAATTAATCTTATGTTAGAACGAATCAAATTTTTTTTTTTTTTATTAAAAACTTCTATCAGAATGTTATTGCAATGGCATTTGAGTAATCTAAGACTTTCTAACGTGTTATTTTATTTTTTTTTTTGAAAAAATGGTAAGTTTATAAAATTGGTACATTATTTTAGTAATTGTTTGAGGTAAAATAATTTTATAGCATAAAAATATACTCATAAAATCCAACTTTAGTAAATTATTTATATGTTAATGGTTGACTCACGGCAAAAGTGCGAGAGTAGTGATAGGATAAGATTATAAGAGTCAGGCTATGATTGCATAATGAAGCTAAGAGGTCGTTGGTGTGATAAATATTTTTGAAAAATTTAAAAAAAATTTTAAAAGTTTTAAATTTTTCTAACACTTTTTACACATTCACATGTATTACAATTTTAAAAAAAATTACATAACTCGAGTTCGATTAATCAAATAGCTGTAATTTTTTTTTAATGTAACCACTGTTATCTAAACTATCAAACAAGAGCCATTGTCAATATTTTTTTAAAGAAATTTAAAAACCGTTTCGACGGATTTCAAAACCGTTCCGACGGATTTTTCTGCAAAAGTCAATATTTTTCACTATTCATCTCTGAAAAATGTAGTTTGTTACCAAACACTAAAATATCACTCAAATCACGTTTTTTATTATTTTTTATTATTTTTCATCACACCAAACATCCCTAAGACATTGGTCCCAACACAAGATTTTTTTATTTTTTATTTATTTATTTATTTTTATATTATATTACAAGTGAAGCATCCTAGTCCTTCATAGAAGACAATTCACAACCCCAATCCCATTAATCCTGCCCATAACAGGTTCCAACTCCCAACCTCTTATACGGAGAGTTGGTACTTGAGTCACTGAGACACGAAGCCTTGCCCCAACAGAAGATTTCACAATAGCTAAAATGTACGGAAAATTATTCTTACAGAATTCTTTATTAAAATATGAGGGAAAAAAAATATATGGGATGTTATTATTATAATAAAAATCTATTGTAAGAATTTTTTAAAATGATAGGCAAACAAGTAAATCACCTATTTTAGTGTCAAATTATGATTAAAAAAAAAATTATTGAATTATACTACTAAAATAAAATTATTGCAAATATCTTGTCCATTAATCATAAGCACATATTACAGAAGCAGTTGAAGATTTAATTTGCGGAGTGTGGATGTCTTCTATTAAAATGTCCAAACAGTTAAAAAAAGATACTGATAGGTCGGATAATATAGTTCGAAGTGATAAAAAATGAGATAAAATGAGATAATTTGTGAGTTCGTAATTTGTATAATAAAATAAAAAATAAATAATTTTTAAAAATTCTTAAAATTTTTTAAAGTTCTTCGTAATACCAAACAACCTGAGTAAGCAATTTAGCCCAGCCTCTTGTTCGAGATAATTAAAGTTGAAGCCTTGTCAATATTTTTTGTCTCGGGGGAACCAAAACTGGAGTTGAGTTGGAAGAATGAATTGAAAATTCATTAAAGTTTTTATATTCTCCCTTCTTCCAATCATGTTCTTTCGACATGTTGTGAATATCTTGGAAATATATAAATATATATTATAAAAAAAATATTAGAAATATTTGATGAAATTTTAAATTTAATGAATCTTTAAATTTAGTAAAACTTTTTATTTCTTTTTTTATTAACACTTTCATGAAAAAAAAAAACAAAAAGAATATTTTAGTAATTACCATTTAATTAAGTAAATATAATTTTAAATATTTTAGAGTTCCTTAAATGTCTTTTTTCGACCATCCGCTAGACTTTTACATTTTTAATCTTTTTTAAATGTCATTTAATTAAAAATTATTTTTTAAATACTATTTAAAACTAATCACCTAATATTTTTCATGGGTTTCAATGATGATTTTTTAAATTTGTTTAGTAATTTATATAAAATTATAAAATATATATAAACCAAACCAAACCAAACTAAACCTTTTCCCACTAGGTGGGGTCAGTTATATAGATTTGACGACGCCAATCAAATCTATTGAGGGTCATATCCTCCGTTAAATCCATGTAGGTAAGGTCATGTT
>JAVXUM010000017.1:22386870-22396950 GCA_035590655.1 Pouteria glomerata | reverse complement strand
CTATTTACAGATAGGACCAGAGGGAAGGGGGGGGGGGAGAGAGAGAGAGAGAGAGAAATAGAGATTCCCAGAAAACCACAAATTAATTTGATGACCTGTATAACCATGAAAAATTAAATTGTTTGACAGAGTCCTGTAGAAGGTGTCACCTGAAGATGATGGCAAGCAAGAATGTAAAAACAGGCACAAGGTTGGCCAAAGATGCAGCCAAAGCTGGAGAGCTGTACTTGAGCCCTATATACCCAAATATCACAAAGGTTCTCCTGCAATAGCATTATATATTTTCCATCACTATTACCAAACAATGAATCAGGTCAATTTCTTATTAACAAAAAAGTTTGAATTTTTACCCAAATAAGCCAATGATGAAGAATCTACAAAGGAGGGTCAATGTGAGAGGAGATTGCTTCTTTCTGGCACATACAGATATAGACATGGAGAGAGAAAAATATTTAGAGGGTATGTAATAATTTTGAGAAAAAACAATGGATTTGAAGAGAGGGAGTAGAATTGCATACAAGAAACCTGTAGGAACGGAAAATGAAGAATGGGAAAAGGAGGACAACGCCAAGGGAATTGTAGTAGACAAGGTAAACCAGAGGGCTGATCCCAGTATTGAGGGCTGCTTTGGCTAGTGTTGCCATGCCAACCTCCCCCCACTCCACCAGAACCATTGCCGCGAACGGTGCTGCTTCCTTCAAACCAGTCTTCAACACCATCTCTCTCTCTCTCTCCCCTCTGTTTTGGTAGATGGAGAGATGGACCGGCGTGGTTTAAAGAGTACGTCCCTGCGCAAAGGGTTTCCGTCTTTGCTGGGATAAAAAACAAAAAAAAACAAAAAAGCAAAACAAAACTCGGCCGCTGTTGACTGGCGTGGTCCAATGTGCGCGAGAGACGGGTTCAACTAAGGATGGAAAATCGACCGGTCGGGCGTGACCCGGCTCTAACTCGCTTTGACACCAATTTTTCAAATTTTTTATTTTTTATTTTTTTTTGGGCCCCCAAACAATACCTAACTAAGATTAATAACGCGTTGAAGATGTTAAGAAATAGAAAATGTCAAATTAAATACATTTTAAGTATTTTTAAAACATAAATCTCAAAACAAAAAATAAAAAAAATATAAGCTAAATACTAGCTTAACTTTTGATTCTCTTTCTACATGGATTCTAAACACTTCGTTTAGAAATATTTTTTTTATAATTAATTTGATTTTAAAATGAAGATTTGATTTAATTTAGTAAATAAAATATTATATTTAAAATACATTTTGAATTTAAAAATTGAATTGAGTTAATTTAAATGAAATACCAATTTTAACCATATTAATAAGAAATAAAAAATACAATAAATATGATATATAAGGATAAATTATCTAATTATTTAGATGACTTAATAAAATATAAAATTCTTATCAAATTTTATTATTTTAGGTTAAATTTTAAAAAATATAAAATTTCCAAAATATAAGTTATGAAATGAAATTAAACATAACTCATATAATTTTATTTTAAACTTAAACATAAAAATTAATGAGAATTATAGTTCAATGAAATCAAATCTTATCAAATTCATTATTTCAATGAAGTGTATCTATACAATGGATGATTTATGTTAAAATTTTTTATTTATTTATTTTACTTATGTTTAGAAATGTCCGAGAAAATCTAACTTTTTCTTTTTTCTTTTTTTTTTTTAATTAATTTGCAGCGTGCATATGGACTTAGTTCTAGATAATTGGCAGGTAGAGTCTAAAACATTTCAAACTTAAATGTAATTTTAGGCATGTCGATGTAAATTAATTTATTTTTTAATGAAAAATAATTTTAAAATTTTCAAAGTAATTAGTTTAGTATTAAAAATTTATTAAAAATATATAAATAACAAAATATATAACTACATAAAATAAATAAATAAAATTTTTTAGAATTTTTTATGGTCGTGCTTAATTCTAAACCTGACCCACGCAATTAAATGTGAAACTCATAAATTCAATATGTCAAATGGGATATATACTATTTCACGAGGATGGGATAAGTGGGATTAAAGTAAATTGGATGGTGATAAGTTATGTGCCTTTACTCTTTTTTTGGAATTTGAGAGGGAGTGTTTAGAAGATAATTTTTTAAAAAGTTACAAATTTTTATAAATTGTAACTTATTTTTTTATTTTTGTGCGTATTTTTGTAAATTTGTTTTTTTTTTTAAATTTTAACACATTATATAAAAATCGTTAGAACAAATCATTTAATACACTTCTTATAAATTCTGTTAATTCAAAATTTTGACACGTCATACAAAAATCATCAAAACATCACATAAAAATCATTAAAACGAGTTATTTAATTTCAATCTAAGGAGTCTTAATAATAGTTTTTAATTTATCTTCTAAACACTAAAAAATAGTTGACAAACCCCCAACTTTCCCAACATAATACTCCTACAATATTTGTAATTGTTGCGATTACTCTGTCAATACACAACATACTCCATTGTACATTATGTATTAGTGCCTGTCTACTTTAGCTGTTGCCAAAGTTTGGTGGGATCAGAAAATTCTAAGAATTTTGAGGAAAAAATGGCAATTTTTGTAACTTTTGTATGATACAAATTGCCGAATTGGGTGTTTGGGTTTTACTTTCTTTTGACCTAAAATTTTCTAAATTCAAGCATTGAAATAAAAAGGAACGATGTGAGGGAAAGGAAAATGTATGAAGAAAGAAATAATAACAAACCAAAGAGGAGAGGAAAGAAATTTTTTTTATTCTTTTTAACGGAGTGTTTGGTACAACAAAGGGGGTGTTTGGTGCGATAAAAAGTGAGATAAAATGAGATAATTTGTGGGTTCGTAATGCGTACAGTGAGATAAATTTTAAAAATTTTCAGAGATTTTTAGAGTTTACTTCACCCCAAACACCCCCAAAAAATAATGAAAAATAATGAAAAACGTGGTTTGAGTGATGTTTAGGTGCTTGGTGGCAAATCACGTTTTTCAGAGATGAATAGTGAAAGATATTATTTTTACAGAGAAATCCGTTGGAACGGTTTTGAAATTCATCGGAACAGTTTTACAATCTCTTTAAAAAATATTGACAATAGGTCTTGTTTGGTAGTTTAGATAACGATTGTCACATTAAAAAAAAAAAAATTACAGCTATTATATTAATCGAACTCGAGTTATGCAATTTTTTTTAGAGTAGTAATGGGTATGAATGTTTAAAAAATAATAGAAAATTTTAGAGTTTTTGAGAGTTTTTTAGTGTTTTCCTGAGCTCCAAACACCCCATTAGAATCTTTCGCATTTACCATATATTTTCTCCACATAACGAATCAGAAGTAAGAAAAATGATGAATATGTTGTATTAATTGAAGACCAAACCATAACACATTAGCTCACATGCAGTACTTCAACAAAAATTTGGGGATCTCAACAATTTATATATATTTATAAAAAAATCTTAAAAAAATAGAATTTTGGACATTTATAGGGTCCGTTTGGCACAAGAATATTTGTTGAAAATTTTTAAAAATATGTGATAATTTCTATTATATTTTTATACCTTCTTACCTTCTCAAAATTCGAAAAAATTTCAATGCTTTCTTAAAAAAAGCCGATAACTGAAATTTTTTTAATCAAATAGCAAAATATTTTTTACTATTCTCACCACAGACTCCCAAATTACCAAATGATACCCACTATGACCAATTTTTTTGTAAAATTGGTCCTACGGATTTGTAGAAAACGTTTTGATGCTCTGTCATTTTTTATTTTCTCTCCAATTCTACTTGAAATCATATTGACAGGGAGACAAATTTGTTCTAATGGATTTCACTCGACAATAATAATAGAAAAGCTTGTCGGTCTTGTTGAGTCATGTACCAGTAAAGGATGATGAAAAGAGAAAATTTTGAAACCGTTCAAATGAAAATCCATTCCGTTGGGACTAAAATTTTATTATTTATCTCTAAAAAATGCGAGTTGAGATGTACGTATTAAACACTTAAAATTTTTTCAAATCAAATTTTTTATTATTTTTCATTGTTTTTCACTACTCCAAACGGACCCAAAGTATAATTGAAAGGAGTTCGTAAATGAAATATATAAAATAAACTCTTCCAAAATCAAGTTTTTCACAAAAATAAATGAATAAATAAATAAAATAAAATATAAAAAAAAAAAAAACAGAGACCCACATGCAAAATTGGTACTATTTTTGGTAACCAAAATTGGTACTACTTTATCCTAATTATTTCAACATCACCATCTTAATTACAAGATTTTATTTGGAATTTCAAATTTTATCAAAAAAAAAATTTAAAAATTCTTAAAACTTCTAACTTTCTTAAATCAAATTTTGCTACAAATCACTTTTATATCATTTCAACACTAACTTTTAATTTTTTGAATCTTTTTTAAAATTTTTTAAAGCACCACAATGAAACCTAAAGAGAAAAAATTAAGAATTAATAGTTATGACCAAAACTAATTTGATCTCATATCAGTTGTAGATACGATCTTCTACAACATTAAACGAGTAAGATTGTCCATACACCAAAATGATTACTTCCTATCGAATTTCCTGAATTATACTTTCGATCAAATGCTCTCATATCATCCTAATTATTTCGACATCATCCACACAATTCACTCTAGCAGAAATAGAGTAAAAATTATCTTCTTTTGCACTCTCATTAAATACAATTACCTTATATGAAAATTACAAAATTACAGTAAAACTCAAAATGGAGAAAAGAATAAAAATTAATGGTTATGGCAAAAAATAATTTAATCTCATGCCAACATAAAATTTGACCAGTAACAATGGCAATTTCCAATCAAATTTCTTTTAACTATATATGTAAAAATATGGCCTTGTTTGGCCTACCAATTATTATCAAATTTTACTAAAATTTAACTATTTTTCGTACTTTCTTTCAATTAAATTTTAACACATATCACCTTTATATCAAACTAACTGTATTTTTATGGTACTTTTTGTCAAATTTTTTTCTTCCAAATACCCCCCCATATGTGAACATATATAAAGAGAAAAGAATGAGAATATAATTGAATGTAGTAAGAGATTAAAATTATAGAGATTTGATTGTTACAATTAAAATGTGAAAAATTAAAATGATACATGTAAACTGTAAAATTTTAGTTTAATACTGGAGGACCAGGAAATATATATGGGGACTACCCTAACATATGGCGTGCTATTAATTTTTGGTTCATAAAGATTGAGGAAAAGAGCATCTATTTCCCCACAACCTGACAAAGTGGGTGTGATAAAAAAAAAAAGTGGTCAGAAAAGAGGAACAAGGAGGCTTTAAAAGGGGGGTTTGTCTTCCTCTTGAGGGGGACTTTTCTCTTTTTCTCTCTCTCTTCTCTTACCCTTCTGGTTTTTCTTTTCTTTTACCGAAACCCGATATTAACTTGGGCATCGGAGGGTTTTCGGCTGGCTACTGCCGGTCGAACCTCTGACATCGTCTCTTCTGTGGTGTTGTCTGCAGGTTTTGTGGAGGAGACAGAGAGAGTGGGTCCATACCAGAGAGGGTATGTGATTTTTTTCCCTCTCCAATTGGCACCGTCTGTGGACCGTCTGTGGAAATCAAAAAATCTCCCACCAAATATCTGCTGGTGAAAGAAAACATGGTGTAAAGAGGTGGTCGGACTT
Source organism: Pouteria glomerata (assembly GCA_035590655.1). NCBI lineage: Eukaryota > Viridiplantae > Streptophyta > Magnoliopsida > Ericales > Sapotaceae > Pouteria > Pouteria glomerata. The sequence goes on along the minus strand of JAVXUM010000017.1, from coordinate 22,391,273 downwards.
GGACCTCTCTACTATATGAACAACATTATATCCATGTTGCGTTAGGAATAGACTGGGGGGCAGCCATGGCCAAATCAATGAAAACTCTGTGCAAACCTATCCTATTCAGCTATATTTTTTCCAATAGTCGGTAATGCGTGATCTCTTACTTCAAATGAAGAGAATGGGAGTACCAATCAACAAAGATTGTTCTGGACACTGTCTATCGAGTTTGTCTATCAAACTCTTACTTTGTTAAGTTATTATCAAAGTTATTTATGTCAAATTTAACACGTTCGGCCTTGTTTACTTTCCTTGCTTTAGCCACAACTGGAAAAAAAAAAAAAAAAAAAAATGAGCTACGATAAAAGATTATTGTTATGTCCGACCATCAATTTTGTTCTATTTCTCAGCTGAGGTGATGTTACGTGGTCAGGTATTTATGTGAATGATATTTAATTACATGTGTGAGTCAAATTGGCTATGCATTCACATTATGTATTGGCACGAGGCATTAATATCTATAACAGGTGCATAAACTAAATATGGCCTAACATAGCTAGGCCGAGCATTAGTTTCACGCACAGCTGTATGCATGATTGTAAAATCAAGTGTCAAAGCATTTCTATTCAAGTTGATACTCACACCATGCCCGAGCATATGTTGAAAGCCATCAGTTTGCTATGTGTAACATGTGCTTAGTTATATTTTCAAAGCTGAAAACAAGGGTCATTAGCAAACATTATATTATATTTCTTCACTGAAATATGTGTTTTGTTTCAAGCATAAATAATATATTCCTACAGAACAATTCCTTGGTGAATAGACTGCTTAGTCTTATCTAAATAAGCTGCATGCCGAACAAGAATGGAGCAAAATCACAAACTTTAGAGTCCAGCTACTATAAATTTCTAACCAAAGCATGTCATTACTGAACATCAGTACCAAGAATAGTTATTAGCCCGAACAACTTTACCTGAGCAACGACTCCATTACCGAGCAACGTTAGCCGAGTAACACGTGGTCGGCATTATACCGGAGCAATGGACATGAACCGAACTCTTACCAATTCTGTCCGAGTGGTTTATTCCTATCCGACGTCCACTCTTATTGTTCAAGCATCTTCTATATATATATATATATACAAATAAAATGATGATATATGTTTGTGTTGCTAATTGAACAGATTCGACAAAAGAAGACAAAAACATCTGAACAAACTGGCCAACCCATCTCCATTATTCGGATCCACCTTGGCATAGTTTATTGATTTGAAGACCAGACCAAACAAAAATCCAGTCAGCTAAGCATCTGTGCATGGAGTCCGAGTAATTCAAATTACACCAAAGGTTTAGGTTCTTGTCCAATCTCGTCGCAGCACAGTATAATATCTATATGATGGCAACTTAATCGAGCAAAACGGCCTTTAGCTGATAGACAGTGTCACATTATATACGGCTAATCGATATTTTCGTCCATGCCTTTAATGATCACTCACCGCATGATCGAAATTAAACAAATTAATTTTAACAAGTTGAACTCTTCTTTATCCGAACTACTGATATCTTCATTACACCTAAGTTGGTTATGCCTGAGTAGCAATCAAATTGAACCAGCACTATCCATTTCAAGTATTGGACCTCCCACCTCGGTATGATTGACTGGGATGAGGCTAAGCAGAAATTCAGTCGGTAATGCATCCGAGCAAGTATTCAATCAAACAACCTGGTGTACAGGTCCAAACAAAACCGTTTCTCGAGCAGTCTTGAGTCAAAAATTAGGCCGATCATTAAAATGTTGTCGGCCAGGTTACACAAAGCAACGACATAAGCTCCCTTCTCGAGCACACTATATTCAAGACCCAAGCGGAGTATTTACTTGTTGGCCGAGCAATTTGTATGAGGCCAGCAAGACTCTTATATGATCGCAATACATATATCTGAGTAACGTCAAGCATTGATTGCTCCTTCACAAGGTAATTCCTAGCATGATTTAATTTTGTATTTTATAAACTTGTTTTGATTAAACGTATCATTGTGGTTATATTCAAAATTGAGGTCGTTCTTGGCTAATGACCCGAACATAAATTCATTCAATCACTCGTGAATAAAACCGAGCAGTTAGATCGCAGATGATTTGTCTTTATTATTAAACAAAATAACAAGCTCCATTGCCGGGCAACTGTACTCCTGGGCTGAGCAGCAAACAACCTCTATATGCAGAACTACCAAGCTACCAAGGTTATTCCCAAGCTTCTCATACGACTTCGGCGAGCAACATATACATCAACTATCAACAAACAACTTCGCCAAGCCACATTTCTAAATGACCGTCAATGAGCAACGAACATCGCTAACAAGTGTAATGATTTATCCAAACAAGTACTGCCATTTAAAAGGACCGTGAGACCAAACTCCAGTAGTCCGAACATGTCATGTCCTTATTCAATTAGGGGTTATCGAGCAATCTATACTTTATCTTTGAATATATGGAGCGAGATCGCGGCATCACCTACAATTAGGTCCATGGAAACCCAGGCAGAATTTAATCTCAAGCGGATAGCCGATCAATCCCTGTATTTTCAGCGAATGAATAAACTATGTCGAGCAACACATCAACGTATTTGGGCTACACCAGAGTTTCTTTCAAGTATTCTATTCAGCCTGCGCCCGAGTATGTCTCTGCCGAGCACATTACGAAAACCAAGGACATTACAAAACATCACAGCATATCGAGCATTTGTTGAATTCATTCAAGATACAACCATCATTTCTTTTTGTTTTGTGTCTAGCAGAAAAGATAGTTCATCACACTTCTTTAGTGTCCGATCAGATAATTGGGGTCCCTCAAACCTTACTTAACCCATGATTCAGCCAAACAAGCATTAATTCAGCAACAACTAATTTCCTGAGGACTTCCTATCATTTATCTCTATGGAATGCTCAAATATAACTGGATTGGTGAGCAACAATTGATCTCTAAAAGACTTTCTATCAACTACGACCACACTTGGTGCAAGGCCAAGATTTAGCTACCTGACCCGCTCAGGTCGGCATCGATCACACTTGGTGTAAGGCCAAGTTATCGCCGCTTGACCCGCTCAAACTGGCTATGATCACACTTGGTGTAAGGCCAAGATTTAGTTACCTGACCCGCTCAGGTCGGCATCCGTCACACTTGGTGCAAGGCCAAGGTATCGCCACTTGACCCGCTCAAGCTGGTCGTGACCACACTTTGTACAAGGCCAAGATTTAGCTACCTGACCCGCTCAGGTCGGCATCAGTCACACTTGGTGCAAGGCCAAGGTATCGCCGCTTGACCCGCTCAAGCTGGCTGTGACCACACTTGGTGTAAGGCCAATATTTAGCTACCTGACCCGCTCAGGTCAGCATCAGTCACACTTAGTGCAAGGCCAAGGTATTGCCATTTGACCCGCTTAGGCTGGCCGTGACCATACTTAGTGTAAGGCCAAGATTTAGCTACCTGATTCGCTCAGGTCGGTAATAATCTCACTTGGTGGAAGACAAGGTTTTACTACTTGACCTGCTCAGGTCGGCTATAGTGATTGTACTGCGTACTCCGGCACATCGGCTTAGATATCATACTCCGACATTTCAGCTCAACTCATACAAACAACATATTTGCTTTTTCAGCTCAACCCAGCCTAAAAAGGGACGAGTATACCTCAAGGATATGAGATTTCATATTTTATTAATAAGCTTCAACTCTTATCTCAACGTTGAGCTAAGCAAAAGCTGGGGGGCAATTGAAGGACCAGGAAATATATATGGGGACTACCCCAACACATGGCGTGCTATTAATTTTTGGTTCATAAAGATTGAGGAAAAGAACATCTATTTTCCCATAACCTGACAAAGTGGGCGTGATCAGAAAAAAGTGGTCAGAAAAGAAGAACAAGGAGGCTTTAAAAAGTGGGTCTGCCTTCCTCTTGAAGGGACTTTTTTCTCTTTTTCTCTTTCTCTTCTCTTACTCTTCTGGTTTTTCTTTTCTTTTATCGGAACCCGACACTGACTTGGCCATCGGAGGGTTTTCGGTCGGCTACTGTCAGTCGAACCTCTGACATCGTCTCTTCTGTGGTGTTGTCTACAGGTTTTGTGGAGGAGGCAGAGAGAGGGGGTCCATATCAGAGAGGGTATGTGATTTTTTCCCTCTCCAATATATATATTTGCTTCCTTGAGTGCAGCTAGCAAATTGTAATGCTGAGTTGGGTTAGCTTTTCAATTTAATTAATGGGTAGGGTACGATTCTTAATCAGTCCCAGCACCTTTCGGCTATTTTTCGCCTCTCTTAAATCTCATTTGTTCAATTTCATTTAAAAGTTGATAATACAATTTTTTTTTTGTAAGTTTCATTATATTAACTTTTTTTCTTCAAATTTTACATTGTAATTATCCCTGCATTTA
>JAVXUM010000017.1:22370327-22381191 GCA_035590655.1 Pouteria glomerata | reverse complement strand
TTATCTTAACTTGCGTATTATAAACTTATTCCCCATCAAAATCATGCAAGTGTTTTCATAGGCATTCATATCACATCACAGAGGCAGGAACTCCATGATCAAGCAGATGCAAAGCAGGTTGAACTAGAAGAAATACTCTTGAAATTAAGTGAAGAGAAAAGAAATACGACGAACGAAGGGCAAGCTAACTCGAATGATGATTCTAACGAGAGTTATGATCTATTATATGATTATTCATACGAGACGTAGTATAGAATAGAGATAGAAGAGGAAAAAATTCAAAAAAGAAAAAAATCTGGCAACAGACAGGGTATTGGATCTGGGTCAGGAGTTGTTTCTGGTGTAAGGCTCTTGAGATTGGATCCTGCCCAAGCCTTACATCCAGAGGCTGCACAACAATAGAAAGAAGAGTCATCCAGGCCTTATAGACAATAGTACACAGTCAAGAGGAATAAACATGAGCAGCAGAAGTAGCAAAAAGACGATGATAGCTCTTCTGAGGAATATGAAGTCTAAATAAAGTAAAAAAAGACTTATAAGTCGAGACCACTGGAGACACTACAGTTTCCAGAATGAGAAATGACTCAGCAAAGCACAAGAATAATGGCTAGAAAGCTTTAAGTAAGATTTTTGCTTTACATTTCATCGATGAAATTTGTGAGGTAGAGTCACCTAAAAAGTTTGTTACTCCAAGGTTTACGCCTTACGATGGGAAAACAAACCCCCTATCCCACTATTGCCACTACATGCAGGTTATGACGCTTTGAAGCTGGGATGACAAACTCATGTGCTATGTATTTCCATCTAGTTTAGGGGATACAACCCTCTAATGATTTCATAAATTACCTCCCAGGAGTATTGGATGCTAGAGACAGCTGACAGAGCAGTTCATCACACGGTTTTTGGCCAATGCCAAGCAACCAAATATGGCTTACATTCTCTGCACAATGAAAAAGAAGAATAACGAGAGCCTTAAGCATTACTCCTAAAGATATATGGAGTTATACAATGAAATAGAAGGGTGCACGGAGCAATTGGTAATAACATCATTCAAACTGGGCCTTAGAAAGAAAAATAAGTTGTGGCTCTCGCTAACCAAAAAGTTAGTAGCCAACATGTCAGATTTAATATGTCGAATTGAAAAATATACTAAGGTGGAAGATGAAACAAAGCCCGTCGAATAGAGGTCGTCTGACTCAAAGAAAGAAAAATTGAAGGGAATGATCGGGAACAATGAAGGGAAGTCTATTTTCGAAGTTATCAACACAGTGTTCAATGAGCCGATTTACGGAATCCTTCCCTAAATAAAGGACAAGCCCTATTTCAGGTGGCTAAGGAAGTTACTAGATTTTCCAGGGAATAAGAACCATAAAGATTATTGTTCTTAGCATCGAGATGGGGGGCATCATACTGGGGAGTGTCATTCCCTCCATCTTCTTTTAAAGGATCTGGTGAATAAGGGTTACCTGAAAGAATACGTTGATGAAGCTAAAACCAAAATGGTAGATGATCATCCCCGAGCTCTTCACAGGGATTAAAGGCCAAGAAGGGATAAAGATCCTGATGATGATGCGGAAAGGGTATAACAACCACCCTACGCAAGGAAAAGAAATGACGTTCAACGTCTAGGTATAATCTATGTTATTCACATAGAGAATTGTTCTCCGAGGATGACTGTAGATTCCTGAATAGAGAGGCAACAGAATGCTTAGGCCTCAAAAATTCTTAAAATGGTTGCAACCCCAGCAAAAAACATAAGCAGAATAAGGTTCAAAATGTCTAATTTTTCAAATAGGAAGGCTTAAATGTTAGATAGCCTCATAATAATGCTCTAGTGGTGACTTTGAAAATGTTTGAATCAGAGGTCAGGAAAATACTAGTAGATGCTAGAAGCTCCACGGAGGTAATGTTCTTAACTTTGTTTAAGAAATTAGGTTCACCCAGGAAGACTTGGAGCCAGTAGAATGTCCCCTGATAGAGTTCAATGCTGCATCAGTTTGGCCACTCGGCAGAGTAACAATCCCTGTTCGAGCAGGCCCGACTGAATGTGAAGTGGAGTTTATTATTGTAGATGTGTCTTCTTCCTACAATGCAATTATGGGAAAGACCTGGATCTATATGTTGAAAGCCGTGCTGTCTACATACCATCAAGTGCTGAAGTTTCTCTATAGAGACGAGGTGGTAGAAATACATGGAGATTAGGACACGTTAAACAAATGTTTGCTACTGCTTTAAGGTCGAAGCCCCTTTTCGAGCAAGTTCAAGTAGCTTAAATGCCCTCTAGCACCTCGAATTGGAGGTGATCTTCAGCAAAAAGCTGTGGAACAATTGGAAAAGATCTATATTGGCCCGCTCGAGGATGACAAGTACTTTCTAATTAGCTCAAATATCTGCAGAAGAGAAGTTGAAGCTGTTTAAGTTATTTTTAAAAAATGTTAGCAATTTTGCATAGACCCCCTAGAAAATGCCAAATGTTCATTAAGATGTTATATGTCATGAAATCAGGGGTGAAACTTGTGATCCAAAAATCAGGCAAATCTGCTCTGCAATATGCTGAAGCCATTATTGAGGAGATCAGTAGACTATTAGAAACTGAGACCATCAGAGAAGTCTCATACCTTGAATGACTAGCTAATACTATTGTGATCAAGAAGAAAAATGGCAAGTGGAGGATTTGTGTAGATTTCACAGATCGAAACAATGCCTACACTAAAGATCCGTTCTCCTTACCAAAGATTAATTAATTTGTCGACTCAACTACAGGGAGTACCAAAATGTCATTTTTGGATGCTTATTAAGGACATCACCAGATCCCAATGTACAAGCCCAATGAGGAGAAGACTTCATTCATCACTCCAAAATGGATTTATTATTATAAAGTAATATCCTTTGATTTGAAAAACGCAAGGGTAACATACTAGAGGTTATTAACGAAAATATTTTAGGAGGACCTTGGTCGACGGATGGAAGTATACATTGACGACATGGTGAAAAGTGCTGAATCAGTGGGTCACGTTGATGATCTGCAACATGTTTTTTTTTTTACTTTGAATGAGTATAGCCTAAAGCTCAATGCTGCAAAGTGTACTTTTGGGGTGAGCTTAAGCAAATTCTTGTGGCATCTAGACATGAGCAAAGAAATTGAAGCCAACCCAGCATAGATAAAGCAATTCAAGTTGTCACTGCTCGACCACAAAAAATGAAGTTCAGAAGCTCATAGGGATGATCGCAGCACTTAACAGATTTATTAGCCGAGTTTCGGATAAGTGCCGACCATTCTTCAAATTGTTAAAAGGAGCAAATAAGATAATATGAAACACTGAGGTTGATGTTGCTTTGGCAAAGCTTAAGAAATACTTAACAACTGCACCTGTTTTGACAACGCCAAGGCCAAGAGAAGTATCACAACTGTACTTGGCAATTTCTGACGACGCTGTGAGTGCTCTCTTGCTTAAAGAAGAGGAGATAATTCAAAAGCAAATTTACTACACAAGTAAAACTTTACAAGAGGCAGAGACAAAGTATCTTCCTTTGGAGAAATTTGTCTTCGCCCTCATGGTGGCGTCGCAGAAATTGGCTTCAAATTAAGATACACTTACTATAGTCCACAATTTAGTATTCAATTTACTCTCATCGTCTTATAAGCCTTACTAACTTAAGTATCAGATAGATTGTGGTCGAATACCCTCTTTGGTCTTTTCTTCTGATCTGTTTTTCATCGCAGGCTTGATTTCATCAATTTTCCATAAACGTAGTGAGCACGTTTAGTGATAATTTTCATTACCGAATATAATAGATTTAAAATCTTCTTTGCATGGTTAAGAAAGATAATCATAATAAATACACGCGACAATTTTAAACACAACTTAAACACAAAGTTATTGAAAGAAATATATATATATGAATATAACACGAAAACTTTCATTCGAAATGATCAATTAGATATAAATTTTGAAGAAAACTAATTATTTAACTTGTTTTTTTAATTTTGAGATACTTAAATGTAAATATAAGTTAATATTGATTAACACAAATTATGAATTCAAACAAAACACAACGTGTACCAATTATCACACCTCCGAATCAACAATAATCATACATAAATGAACTCTGATGATTTTTTTTTTATTTTTTGACATTTAAAAACATTAATATATAATTAATGAAATTTGAATTAGTGTGTCTTGAAATTCTAACGTTGTGCTGGAGTAGGATGTCCCTCATCAATTGAGTTTGGCAAAACTTGAAGAACCCTGATGCATGGAGGAAAGAGCCCAGCAGCCATTATCAGCTTCTTTAATTTCATTACAATTTAGAAGGTTCTACACTTATGCCAATGCCGACTGCAGGCCCACCAACAGAAGCCACCCTTAATTAATTTCCACTCCTAGCCCACTACATTAATATAATATGTATATAAATATATGTGAATCAATTGCCAATAACTCCAAAAACATCATAACCTGCTCTTGAGTCAGATACTTCACTTGAACTCCACACAATTCTCTTGTCATTAGCTGGCTTTGCTGCTCCAATCAATGTTGCCAAAAAGGCCAAAGACTCCTTGGGTTGCTTTATTTGCATCCTTTGATTCCTTTTCTCATGATTAATTAGCTCTCTCTCTCTCTCTCTCTCTTGTAATGACATTGGAGTTGATTTCCATGTGCCAACATTTCACCGAAGCTCGACGGAATATTATACATAGTATATATGAAAATCCTAAACTTGTAAATAATTTTTAATATATAGGGTAATGATAAAAAAAAAAAAATAACCCACGAATGATGTAAAAAACTTGTGTGTCTGTCACTAGCTTCAAAATAATAAACCTATATTATTATAATTTAATCTTAATAATAATAGATCGCCACATCATTTTAATTACACTTTTTAATATATCTTTCTTTTTAATATTAATAGATACAATCAAACAAATTATAACCGCATTTGATGAAACATTCATATATAGTTTTAGTATGTGAATTATTTCGCGGGGACACAAGACTTAGTCATTAAGACAAAGATCATACGATAATTAACATTTATATCTGGACATAGTCATGATACAGACTTGTATTTAAATGTATATCACCAGGCCCACAATGAACCCATCACTATAGCAAAAATTAAGATTGAAGGGCTGGAAAAATCAAACCTTGAGCGGGGCCATGTTTTCTTTTCCCTTTTTTTTTTTTTTTTTTTTCGATAAGAGGAGTGTCAGTTATATAATCAATCAGGGATTAACAGCATGGGAGATAACTCCAATATGAGTTCATTTGATGTACCAGTTTTGAACTTTTTTTTATTATACGTTTTTTAAAAAAAAAAAAAAACAGCTCAAAACATATTTGACAGCTCATCTTTTTAAAATCTATTTTAAAGAACATAAAATTGGTTTACAAAGAAAATATAAAACAGTCAAAAGTCATTTTAAACATTTTTTATCCAAAATAAGAAGAATTCTAAAATATAAAAAATAAAAAATGTCAAATTAAAATGAAAAGTATTCTTAAAATAAAATTTAGAAACAAAAAATAAAAATGCAAATGATTTATTGAACTCTTTTTACTAAATGTAGTACTGAACCCTCTAATCTTATCTTGATGGTTTTTTTTTTCAATTGCATTTGTGATGTTAATAGCGCACATAATTATTTGGTTATATGAAATGATTGATATACTTTTGTTAAGTAATGAAGCCCGCAGCCACTACCTGGAGGTGTTCATATACTTCTGTTAAGCGAGAAAGCCCGCAGCCACTACCCGAAGATGTGCATTAGGTGAAGTTCGCCCCCATGACCCTAACTGGCAAAGAACCACGAGGAGTAAACCAGTCTAGACAAGCCCCAGTTGACCGGCTCAACCGAGAAGGCCAATAAGTAGCCTCCATTGCGGAGATTCGAACTCGTGCCCCAAAGGTTAGAGGAGCTCCGGCCTGACCAACTCGGCTACCCCGAAGGGTGAGGTGTTCATATACTTCTGTTAAGCGAGGAAACCCACAACTGCTACCCAAGGGTGCGCTCTAGGTGAAGCTCGCCCCTGTGGCCCTAGCCAGCAAAGAACCACGGGAAGGTAAACCAGCCTAAGTAAGCCCCAGCTGACCGGCTCAACCGAGAAAGTCAAGGACAGTTCTCACATAGGAGAATCGAACTCATAACCAAGGTCAGGAGGAATAACTCGGCTACTCCGAAGGGTGAGGTGCTCGTATACTTCTGGTACGTGAAAGTCCGCAACCGCTACCCCGTAATGGGATGCGTACAGGGCGAAGTACACTCCAAGACTCTAGCCGGCAAAGAGTCCTGAAGAGTAAACCAGTCTAGGCAAGCCTTGGCTGACTGGCTCGACCAAGTGGAGACCAATAGGAGCCCGCAAACGCGGTAACCCACCCCCCGAAGGGAAGTCGAACTTGAGACCTCGTGGTCTAAGCTCTTAAGGCGCACCCGACCACCCCGAGGGGGCGAGGTGCTCATATACTTCTGGTACGTGGAAGTTCGCAGCTGCTACCCCGAGGGGTGCGCACAGGGCGAAGCACGCCCTAGGACTCTAGCCGGCAAAAAGTCCTGGAGAGTAAACCAGCCTAGGCAAACCCTGATTGACCGGCTCGACCGAGTGGAGGCCGTTAAGAACTCACAAACGTGGTAACTCACCTCCCGAAGAGGAGTCGAACTCGAGACCTCATGGCTCTCATTCTTACGGCGATCCTAACTTCCACTCGGCCATCTCAAATGTGAGGTGCTCGTATACTTACAAATATGGTAGATGGTTTTTTTTGGTACCCATATCAACCACGTGCATGCATTGACAATTTCTAGTGCGTGCCTCCAGCCAAGAATAGGATATGCCTTGTTATCGGGAAACACACAAAGGACAGCCCGAACGTGATGGGCACCCATAAATTTCAAAATTAAGATTGGATGAGGGGCAGAGAGAGAGAGAGAGAGAGAGGGGATGGTGTTTGATTAAAGCAATGATCAAGTCCCTTCACAGATCTCAATTTCCTGTGTCCGAGTCCATTATTGCTGGTTTTGTTCTGTCTTGCCATGCATAAGTTTCAAAATCTCACTGTGATGGAATTGTAATTAAAGTATAATTTTATAAAATAAATAAACACATGCTATTTTATTTAATAAGTTTTTAAATATTTCAAATTCGAAATATATATATATATTTTTGTTATGCAATAAAGTCTGCTAATTATGTCTGTAAGGCTACTCAAATCAAGAGTTACGTCAAAAAAGTCAAATTTTTAGATATAATAAGTTCTCATATTTTAATTTCTAGTAATTAAAATTTTCTATTGTCTTCAGATTATAATATTCCTCACTCAATTGCAACTATTAATTATCTAAACATGAAAGGTAAATGAATTAAGAAAAATAATTTATGTAGTCAAATTTTAATTAAGATATCGTTTAGTTGAGATCACAAACTTGATGGTCAAATGAAGGCAAAGGATCCAAACCAAGTTGGGTTTAGTTTATTCAAACTTGATTCCTTTGTTAGGTAAAAGAGTTCAAAATCGGCTCCAATATGCTTTCAGAGAGAGCTCAAGATTATATCAATTAAACTTGTTTCACATCCACAACTCAAGCATAGCTCAACTCAACTTGTTTATGTATAGAATATTATATTTGATATATTATTCAAATAACGGCATGATAAATACTAAATATATTTTATTATTTTATTTATTTTTAATTAACATAATGACCATAACCATTTTTTTTTTTTTTTTTTTTTTTTTCTCTTCAAAATATTTTAATTTACGAAATGAACAAATATAAGTGATTTTTTTTTTTAATAAATCAAACCTGAATAACCGAATCATTTGTAACCCTAAAAGTGTATTGATATTTTATTTGTAAGTTTAGAAGAGCAGAAAAAAGAAAAAAAATACTATAAATAAGGTACGCATAATTTAATTCAGATATTATGAGTTAAAAAAAATGCTAATAATTTCCTTTCCTTTTCTATGAGAATTTAGTAGAATAAAGATGTACTTTTGCTTTATTTGTTTGTGAGTTAAAAAGAAATTGAAAGAAAAAAAAATATGTATTTTTATTTTATCATTATATTATTTTTATCATTCCTAAAACATGGATGTATTTTTTTTTTTTTTTTTTTGTAAGTGTGCTTTATTTTTTTCTTTATTTTGAGCAAATTTAATAATATAAAAATTTTATTAAAAATATTTATTTCTTTTAATTTCCGTCCAACTTTGGACGGATATAAATGTTGGTTTGAGCCTTTAATTTTTCATTTATTTTCATTTCTTCCCAACTCAAAACTCAAGAGGAGAAAAAAACATCCCTCCCTTCCCTCTCTCTCTCTCTCCCCTTTTCATTTCATCCATGCATCTCAAACGGACTCTGAAATCAGCCCAAACACCACACCAGGGAATTAGAGTTAGGCGGATGTGGACGCACAGCAAAGCCACTATCCTCAATTTAGGCAGAGCTGTGCACGCAAAGGCAAGATTCTGCTACAACCAGAAATTTGCAATTTGGAGATTACATCCCCTTTCTTAATCACAAATATCAAATGTTAGAAATTATTAGTGCCTAAAGATAAAGAAATATAATTTGACTTGTAAATAATTCAAACATAACTTTGTAAAACAAATCTACATAAAAAATTGTAAAAATAATTTACAAAAATAAAAATCACTAATCAAAAGATATTAAAATATTTATGCAGTATTTAATAAAAGTATAAAATTTTATTATTTACTACAAATATTATCATATATTTTTAAAAATATTGATTTAAAAAATTATTTAAAAAAATATTCAACCAAAAATGAGAAAAGTAAGATGGTATATTTTCATGTGAAGCGACTGAAAAAATAATTAAATTGAAGAGGAAAATAATTCAATAATTCAAATATCCCAAATTCAAATTTTTTAACTTTTTTATTATATAGATAATACAAATAGTGTAAAAATGTATATATTTAAAATTTTAAGTACATTAAAATTAAATTTTTAATTTAAATATTATTCTTTAAGAAATTTTTGAAAAAGACTAAATTTTAAATATTATTTTTTAAAAATAAAAAAAAATAGTTAATTTTGTCTAATAGGGATTCATTTAAAAAAATATTTTAAAAAAACATTTATAAAAAAATATTCAACAAAATATGAAAAAATAATAGAATATATTTTCATATAAAGTGAACCAAAAGACAACTAAAATAGAAAGAAAAAGAAAAACAACCATGACCATTAAATAAATCTAACGATAAAAAAGTACCAAATTCAAACTTTTTTAATTTTCTTATTATATAAATGATATAAATAGTGCAACAGTATGTGTATATAAAATTAATTATTAATTATTATATAATAAACTTATTTATAAAAATTAATTATTTTTATTTATTTATTTCTATTTTTTAAATAAAAATTTATTATTTAAATGTAGGTTGGAGCCTTTAATTTTTCGTTTGTTTTCATTTCTTCCCAACTCAAAACTCAGGAGGAGAGAAAAACATCCTCTCTCTCTCTCTCTCTCTCTCTCTCTCTCTTCTTTTCATTTTATCCGTGCATCTCAAACGGACTCTGAAAAAAAGCCCAAACACCACACCAGGGAAACGGACTCTGAAATAAGCCCACTCTCCTCATTTAGGGCAGAGCTCCGCATGAAAGGCGAGATTCTGTTACAACCCGTAATTTGCAATTTGGAGATTACAACCTCCTTTCTTAATCATAAATATCAAATATTCTGACAAGAGAGGTCAGATAAGTTGGTAAAAAGGCACCCCGCCCTGAAAAAATTTAAGGGTGAGTTACCGTGCCGTCCCATTCCCTAATAAAATTAGACCTTATGCTCTTACACTGCAATCAATATGTATACATATATCATCTATTGGGTTTGTTTGGAGTTGTATAAAATAAAAAGTTAATGTTTCAAACTTTGTATAGTGATTAAAAAATTTAAATTTTACAGTCTTGAACTTTGTGCAGTGAGTAAAAAATTTAAATTTTACAGCCTCGAATTTCATGTTTGTAGAGATTTGTAAAATTTTATATTATTTTATTTACCTCCAAACGCCACCATCCTACCAGAGATAATACCAAGTTAATAAAAAATAAAATAATAAACTCAGAAACCCAATTCATCTTGACCATCTTTTTCAAATCCAGCAGACAAATTTTGAGAACTTTATTAATCAATATGTTTAACACATGATACAAAAGTCAACATGAGAAATCATGCTCCCAACAGCTATCACTAAATTCTATAACTCTTATGGTTGAAAAAAAAAAGGAAAGGAGCCGTTTGAATTCTATCTCAGTTTAAATCAATGAAAAATTAAAAAATAACAGAGGGAAAAACTGATGATGGGATCAAGGGATACAAAAATGTACAGCAGCTGTGCAACCAGCATGAAACAACAAAGCCATTCTAAACTCTCTCAGTATTATATAGAATCTGAATTTAATCATCAGATTCTAAAGTTGGACTCTTTGAGCAGCTCTCTTTCTGATGAAGTTCCAGTAACTTTACTTCTGGGTTACATAGCCCTGGAATGATTAAAAAAAAAAAGGGGGAAAAGTTAAAAGTCATGGAGTTGTGGATGGGTGCGCAAGAAAGAAAACACGAGCTAATTACATTTTGCCCCCTTAAGGTTTGACTCAAAACACATGTAACACATCATGATTTGGATTAAAGAGCAAGATTAATAAAATCTGTTAAATTCAACTAAATCTGTGACCCAAGAGTCACAATCCGTTGGAGTTTTTTTTTTTCTTTTCTTTTTTTTTTTGGACAAAATGGATAGATAAAAGTAAATATTTGTACATTTTTACGCTGAAATTAATTTTTTTTTTCCATCTCTTAAAGAAACTGAATACACAATTCAT
>JAVXUM010000017.1:22357900-22369550 GCA_035590655.1 Pouteria glomerata | reverse complement strand
TTAAAATTTTATTAAAAAATAAACATTTAAATTAAAATTTTAATTTTAATGTGCTTAAAACTTAAATTTTAAATACAAACACTTTTACACTCTTTAGGTCATTTATATGATAAGAAAGCTTAAAATTTTAAATTTGAGATATTTTCAACTGCTCGATTTGCCGAATGGCTAAAATTATTTTTCTCTCGCTCTTCCCGTGTTTTTTGAATACTTTTTATATAAAAGATTTTAAATTAATATTTTAAAAAATGTGATAATATTTTTAATAAATATATAAACGATTTTAAAAATTTTTGAATTTGAGATATTTTCAACTGTTGGATTTGCTTAATAGCCAAGATTATTTTTCTTTTTCTCTCACTCTCGTCATATTTTTTTGAATACTTTTTAGATAAAAGATTTTAAATTAATATTTTAAAAAATGTGATAATATTTTTAATAAATAATAAAATTTTATACTTTTATTAAACATTGTATGAATACTTTAATCTCTTTCAATTAGTGATTTTTATTTTTACAGGTTATTTTTACACTTTTTCATGTGGATTTGCTTTATAAATTTAAGTTTGAGCTATTTATACATTAATTTATATTTTTGTGCCTTCACGCATGGGCAATCACTAGCACATACATATTACATATATGTCTGTGGAGTGTTCATAGAAATGACCCACAAAAACAAAAGATACAATTCATGAATAGACCAACAGAAAGCCAAAGACTATACACTGGAGCATGAAAAGATCCAATTGAAACATGTCGTTCATCGCATTTAATAGAGGAGTCAATGAGAGATTTGGAGGTCAAGAAGCTTTTAGATTTGGTACAGTGGTTGCCGCCAATGGTCAATATGAAGATTGGGAAGGGTCAAACAATGACGGTGCCACGCCTTTTTTGGGGGGTGGGGGGGGGGGGTGGGCTTAAATGCCATTAAGGGTTGGTGACGAAGTTGGAAGGAGTGGAGCTAGTTATGAGGAAGGGAAACATGAGAATTCTAACCCTCGCCTAATCCATTGTCCACCATGACGGCAGACATTGAATTCCAATAAGGGGTGTTTAAGGAGGAAGTTGGAAGGAGTGGAACTAGCTGTGGCAGTGTTAGGTTCGATGTGAGTGCTGAAGAAACATGAGAACTCCGGCCCTCACGTAATCCATTGTCCACCAATACGGCAAGAATTAAATGCCAATAAGGGGTGGTAAGGAAGTTGGAAGGAGTAGAACTATCTATGGGAAGGGTTGGGTTCAATGTAAGTGCTGAGGAAACATGAGAAATCTGGGCCTCGCGTTGAAGAGCACCCACTTCTTTGATTAGCAAGTAAGAAAATAAAAGAGAAATAGAAAGTAAAATAGGTTTGATTCGAGAGCAATCCTTCTCTCCCAATTGAGAATTTAATCCCAAAATGAATATTCTTTTTCATAATATTTTTCTTACAATACTCTCTATTTATCGGCTTTATTACAACCATTTAACTAACTAACAATGCCCTAACTAACTAATTTGAGATCCTAACCAACTAATTACAAATTAATTTGGGCTCATAACAAGACTTCCGCCCTCAAAAATTGACCTTGTCCTCAAGGTCAAAATATAACTATTGGATTTTGCAACCCAAGAATTTTTTTCTCCCCTTAATCTCAACACCCAAAATAGTCCTACCAGTTCATTTTGTGCCATTAACCCACCAAATTAGCCTACTTCACCAGTTTAAATGATCTGACCCATCTCACCCACTTTGTCTGTAGAACTCCCCTTGTATTTGTATTGAAGCTTCCCTCTGCTGCCCAACTGTTTCTCATTAATGCAAGGTTAGTTTCCATTAACCTCTTCAAATCCTGGCAACACTGGCACCTACACGTGGATATTTGTTGAAGCATCGAAGTTGTTCCCCTAGTTCATATTCAGGAACTCGATGAAATTGGACTAATGACCAAGGTTGTGCTTGAACTCGGGGAAAATCTTAACTGCAAGTAGGTCTTGGAGGCACTGGCGTCGGCCTTCGACTTGAAGTGGTGCTCCTTGGCAGACATCTCACTCCTCTTTTTCTCTCTTCAAACATTCCCAAATTTTCTCTTTCTACCCTCCTCATCCTCTTTAATATTCAAGATTGAAGCCATGATTGTTCCACCACCAGAATCGAAAATCACGGGCACTTCATCACCATGAAATTCATAAGATGAGAGCAACTGAAGCAATTCTTTATCATCCGATTGAACTTGCTCTTTGAGAAAGACAACCATGTTATAAACACTGACCTATTTGCCAAGGAGGATACGTTCCTTAACCCGAAGTATAAGGTCGCTGGCACCAGAGCGCATTCCATTTGGGCAATATTGGTAACGTTGAATTTATCATACTTTTTAGAGACGTTGACTATGGCAACGAGATCGTTCTTCTCTTTATTCTCGTCTCTTGAATTCTTTAGTTTGGATTCTCTCTATGCTTCAGATTGCCCAAGTTGCTGTGAAGATCTATCTCCATGATTCACGGTGACTTTATTCTCTGAGCTGAGGATGCAATAACGAGATTAAAGAAATTAATGGATTAATCTCGCCAGCTCACGCGATCTCAAAATTGTTCTCTGGTTCGTTCTTTTCAGGTTTTCAGGAAGCTTGATCCCCATTTGGTTCTTGGTATCATGTTGAGAAGAATCTTCTCTAAATTATTGATTCTTTTGAATGATTGTTGTGTTAGATTGCACTTGTTGAGATATGTCCTCCAACCTTTTGCTTAACTTCTCCATCACCTTCATTAATTGACCCAACTATTGTTAGGTTTCTTCATATTATCGATTCAACTGAGATGTATTTCTAGTTTCTACCATTTCAGGATCCTCAATCGGCTATGATACCAATTGAAGAGCACCCACTTCTTTGATTGGCAAGTAAGAAAATAAAAGAAAAATAGAAAGTAAAATAGGTTTGATTCGAGAGAAATAAAAGAGAGATAGAAAGTAAAATAGGTTTGATTCGAGAGCAACCCTTCTATCTCAATTGAGAATTTAATCCCAAAGTGAATATTCTTTTTTCATAGTATTTTTCTTACAATACTCTCTATTTATAGGCTTTATTACAACCATTTAACTAACTAACAAGGACCCCAACTAATTAATTTGGGATCCTAACCAACTAATTACCAACTAATTTGGGTTCACAACAGTAATCCATTGTCCACCATTATGTCTATTTTATTATAGTTCTTTGTCCTTCCTTTCTCCATTATCGATCAATCCCCTTCGATTCCCTACTTTTGACTAACAGTTGTTTTTTCTTTTTTTCAATTGACAAAGGCTTTTAAGTTTTTTATTACAATAAATTTGTGGATAATGAAAATTTTTTGCTTCCCATGTTCAACAAATCCACATCAAGAGTCTCTTCCTTATTGATCTGAGGAGCCTCCTTAGGTAATGTAATGATGCATGGCACATCATCAACAAAATCATCAAAGATTTGGTCATCAAAAATCGTTACCTAAATAATCAAATACAACAAGGTTAAGCTCATAAACTAGCACTTCTAGTTGACCCTTACCTTTCTCTTTAACATATTCTTTGATGACCTTGTTTTCATCACTATCCATCGGTGGCGCATTAAGAGGAGGATTTAGTATCGACTTTGGATTTGAAGATGATGCTCAAATTGAAAAGTGGTGTGTCCCACATGGACATGGTCATGCTTCAATTGCACACTCACTTCCAAAATTCATGTCCAATTATGGGCCACAACCAACAAATAATGAGACCTCACAATGTTATCGATCCCAGTAGCTAGTACCCGACGCAAATTTATATAGCTTCTCTTGCCGAGAGGAAAAGATTTGAGCCAATTGACTTTTTATTGTTTCAGACTTGGTAAAATAGATGGAGTAGATTATCGCAAAAAGGACAACAAACTCTTCTTTTTAATTATTTTATTATTATACTTTTTTTAGTAGTAGAAATAAAAAGAATAAAAGAAAATGAAATACCTTTTTGCTAAACTATTTTTTTATACTTTTTTTAAACCCCAAAGAAAGACTGAAGCATGTATATTTGAGAACCTCCAAAATAGAATTGATGCGCTAGAGAGGATACAAGAACCTGTCAAAGTCTCACGGAAACATCGAAAATTATTGGAGAAAAGGATATTTGTTAGAGGACAAGCCGAAAGTCGATCGGCCCCATTATGCACTCTCACGGGCTTGGAGGCAGGTAAGAGTGGATCCAAAGCGTTGCCAACACGTGCTGGTGGGTGAGACTTTGCGGTTTGGTTGTTGGGACATGTCAACATCGAACAAGGACCTTGGCGGTGTCGCTTGGTCTCTCCGTCGATTGAAAGTGGCACCATGGAAGCAAGACAGCGACACTGTTTTGTCGTCTAGAAGTGGTCTCGTCTATAGTCAACAATGGTCGTCGAGGTCATTAACAACTGACACGTTTGGTCTCTAGTCAATGAAGTGTGAGGTGTAGAGGAGGCTCAATAATTTCATCAGTGTGGGATTTGGTGATGTTCGGCTATTTTGGTGACTTGTATGTTGTAGTTGGTGATCGGCAAGCCTTTAAGAAGCCTCGTTGATGGCAAAAAAGCCTCGGTTGTTGCTAGTTGGATTGTCAAAACCGGATCAAGTACTTTGCGAATAGGAATTCTACTTCGATGGATGAAACTCAACGCTCCAAAGGCAATAGGCTAGAAATTAATACTATGATTTGTTAGGATCCTATGCTTTGATACCAATTTGATGCAGAACAAGAAGCATTAAAGCCAAAAAAAAAATATTGTAAATATGGTAGGATTTATTCTAGAAGGTTTGATACCTAGGAGATTTGATTTCATTTGATTAGCGAGAACATACTTGTTTCCTAATTTGTACTAGCTCTTATGTATATAAATACATGCTGAAACAACCCTAAGGGCGTCAAGCAATTCCATTCAAAACTTGTTTATTCAGATGGTATCAAAGTATAGATCCTAAACTCTCTGTTTTTCTCTAATTAAGGGTTATTATGTTTGTATCGAGAAACCTTAAGCTTCCTTGTTCTTGTCTCTCTATCAAGCACCCCAAACCCTAGTCAATGTTCATCAACAACCACTGTAAATCCTCATTGCCTCCATCACAACCCATCACCAAAGTTACACCAGATTATCGTTGTTGTGCCAGTTCATCTTAGTCATCGCTCGTTGTCATCATCGGACAAGTCTAGTCAACTTAATCATGGCATCATGCAACCTCATCAGCCTAAACCACCATTACGAGAGCATCCTCGTCCTCCGTCTACCACCATGAAGGAAGTGTCATCACTTGAAAAGCCTACACGCGCCCACACGGACAACTATCTCACATGCAAGTAATGCCTACTCACTACTAGTCTAGGAGCTTAAGTGAACACATGCAACCTTATCTCAGCTCAAGCCAAACCACTGATGTCCTTGCCTCCACCTGATAATCTCTCTAGTTTCTTTTATGTTGGTTCTTGGCCCAACTATTTAACTATAACAAAATTAAATGGGAAGAACAACTTGCAGTGGTCTAAGGCAATTAAGATTACCCAAACAGGACTCGGCAAGTAGAAACATCTAAGTGATTACACACCAGCATCATCTGATTCCTCCTATGACATCTGGATTCAGAATAATGAAAATATTGTGAGGTTGCTATGGGACTCAATGGAAGCTAAAATTGCCGATTTATGTACTCATCTTGACCCCCGCAAAAAGATTTGAGATTATATTCAAATATAGTATTCTAGTGACCTCAATCAACTCTATAATGTGCCTAAATGATTTCTTCCAAGCTCCAGCAATATGACAAAAGCATTACTCAATATTTTGCAACAATAAAGAAGATGTATGAAGAATTGAACTCACTTCAAACATTATCTGCTAACATTCATGACATGCAAAAACAGAGTGAACAAATGTTCATCCAAGTTCCTCAATAGTTTTGATCCAAAATTTGAATCCGTTGGAGCACCAATACTTGGAGGAGTCTCCCTTCCATCTTTTTCTAAGACACACATAATCTTATGATTGCATTCTAAAATCCTAACCCTAGTGAGTTTAAATCCCCGCGATCTGCCCTTTTTATTCAAACAATTGCTCATACTTCTTCAAATGGGTGTGACAATAGTCATGACAACGACAACCAAGGAGATGTAATGGTAAAGGAAGAGAACCTCGACCCAAATGCACACGTTGTGGTAAGATGGGTCATTTTCGTGAGAAATGTTAGGTACTCCAAGGCAAACCCATCCATATGGCACATAATAGCACCACAGAAAATCCTGCTCCAGTAGTGACTTCTTTAGATAGTGAGACTAATCTACCTACACCAGTGACCACCTTTAGCGAGAAGTACGACAAGCTTATTTAGTACCAAGCAGCTCTCAAGCATCTTATCTGACTACTTCCCTTGCTCACCAATTAAATATGTAGAACTCCTATGTATATAAATATGTTAAGATGAACCCTAATCCTAATACAACACAACAATTTCATCTGTCAATTCAATGTTCTTGACAGGAGTGAACTAAAAACAACAGTGTTAATAAACCTCAAATATGAATCTGGTTAACAATCCATGAAATTCAGCTCTACGAAAAAACTTTGGTGACTGCATTCCTTACAAAGAAACATAAAAGGAAGGGAAAAATTTTGTGATAATCAACAAACAAAAAAGATATCTTATTGAGAAAGTGAGATTGCCTGTCATTTCTTAGAGCAACCAAGCTTGCAACAACATCAGCAGAAAGAGCATATATTGGACCATAAGCGTGGATGAAGTACTCCTTCCCAAGCAAATAAGACAGTGGCTCATACCTGCATGAATTTACAGATCAGATTACTTCATAATAAAAATTATAAAGCCAGCATTTCATGGTAAGAAGTTCCTTCACAAACCAGAAATTGATAGGATAGGATCAATGATTGATAATCCCTGTAATTCATAGTAGAAGTTCTTCTAGGTCTTAATCTCTTGTACAAACTTGAAAAATGTCTTAATTTTTCCAGATTAAGGACAATATACAAGAAAAGGCATCTTCGCAAAAACCCTTTCCTGCCATTTCCCTTTTTCTTTCTTGAAATTTTGCTTGCTTCTTAATCCATACCATAAAAATTGTACGCTTGTGGTTGCAGAAATATAAGTTTTCAATGGCTTTTTGACTCTCAAAAAGCTTTAGTTACAAAGGATTAAATATGAAGGTAGCGCAAACCATCAGTACATAGATGGAACCATATTAGCAGTTCAAAACGAATTACATTTCCCTTTTGCCATCTCTGTGTAAAATGTCTTGGGTATGTAATGACCATAAATTTTCAGAAGTAGAATTATGGGCCTTACGGCAAAATAAAAAATCATGGAAATTAATAAATAAGTAAATAGTCAAACATTCATACAACTTACCATTTGAGGTTAGGGTCAGTAAAAACTGGACCCTTTTTCATGCATCCAAGGTAAGTTTGAGAGTGCGAACGCTCTTTTGCCAAAAGCAGTGAAAGGCGATCTGGCAATAAATGAAAGTGGACCATCAGTGACAGCATGTGGAAAATCCGTGAAAATCTCAAAAACAAAATGAGAGTATGAGCACTAGAAAATGCCATAAAACCTGTCACCTGGCCTCAAATATATATCATCATCAGCTTTAACATAGAACTCAGAATCAAAAAGGGAGTAGGCAGCTTTGAAGAAAGCCAACCTGTAGAGACATAGGTTAGTTACCATAATGCCATTCCAGAATAACAGACAAGAAGCGCTAAAGGATGATACACAGTCACTGCCCGCACTAACGTTTTGTACGGAAGCCTACTGTACTCCTCCTCAATATCCAACAGCACGAAGTCATCAAACTCTGCCACCTCCTTTTTGAGCTCTGACATTTTTGATTTATCCTTGGTTCTACCAATAACAAATCTGAAAGCCAAGCCAGTTGCTTCTTCCAAGCTGTAAACCGTCGTTACATTCCAACAGTGGTTAGCACAAAAGCATTCAAGCAAACAACGAGAAAATCACAGTAACGGTGATAGTATTAGTTTCTGTCTCATTTGCACAATAACAGTGAACAGAATTTAGTTTCAACAGAACAAAGCACATTAACACACCAAAATCTTTGAAAGTAGTAAATAAACACCCCAAGGATTTTTCAACAAGTGAACATATTTTTACGACAATATAGTTCTAACAAAATTATCGCATCATCAAGCCTTCTCCATCTGTTAAGAGAACAGCTTAATATGTCAAATTGATTGGAGACTGACCCAATGTTTCAGACAACATGCAGAGTAAGGATATATAGGGGTGCACCTGATTCAATCTGGTGGAGCCAGAAAGTATGGAATTTTCTTTTTTTTTTTTTTTGGGTCCGGGAAATACTGCCCATTTTCCTACTGGGGTGAAAGGCTTTCCACGAAGGTGGCTTTTCTTACATGAACAGTGCATGAAGCACTATCTTAAGGCTGATAATTTGAGGAGGGGAGTGGCGCGTTTAACCTG
The DNA here is from genome assembly GCA_035590655.1 of Pouteria glomerata. NCBI lineage: Eukaryota > Viridiplantae > Streptophyta > Magnoliopsida > Ericales > Sapotaceae > Pouteria > Pouteria glomerata. The sequence continues at coordinate 22,361,086 of JAVXUM010000017.1, read as the reverse complement.
GCATTTTTCATGCAAGGCGAGCAGAGATTATGTTAATCACCTAGTCCTTCACTGCCCCTTTGCATTTAAACTGTGGAGCCTAATATTCTTTATGCTTATTGGGTTATGTCGGAGGATGCTAAGAAATGCTGGATCTGTGGTTGCCCATCAAAAAGGCACGAGGTAGTGTGGGGCACAGCACCTCAACATTTTATTGGTCCTTACACAGAGAGAGAAATCTGTGACCCTTTGACAATGAAGAACATGACATGGCATATCTTTGGGCCCGTTTGGTAACGCTGTCGCTTTTTTGTTATTATTTTTTTATTTGCCGTTTTCTATTTTGTGTTTTCTGTTGTCATTTTTCTTTCCTAAAATGAAACTAAAACTGCATTTGGAAACGTTATTTTGTTTACAATTATTATTTTTTTATTTTTAGAAAATATTATATTAAATTATTAATATATTAATATATTATATTATAATATTAACAATTAATATAGTAAAATATAATATAATATAAATATATTGTTAATATTAATATATTGTTAATATTAATATATTATATTATAATATATTATATTATGACACAGAGTGAAAACACCTTTTCTTCTGTTTTCGTTTTTTCTTTTATATTTTCATTTTTTTGAAAACAAAAAAACGTAAACAGATTTTATAATTATTATTTTTTTATTTTTAGAAAATATTATATTAAATTAATAATATATTAATATATTATATTATAATATATTATATTATAATATATCATAATTTAATTATTATATTATATTATATTAATATATATTAATATTAACAATATATTTATATTATATTATAATATATCATAATTTAATTATTATATTATATTAATTGTTAATACTATAATATAATATATTATAATTTAATTGTTATATTATATTATATTTTATTACACTATATTATATTACGAAAATGGACAAACTTTAAAATTGAAAAAATATTTGCAACAAAAAACACAGAGTGAAAACAGATTTTCTTCTATTTTCGTTTTTCTGTTTATATTTTCATTTTTTTGAAAACAAAAAAACATAAACATAATTAACAAATATGTTTTTGTTGTAAGTTTACAAAATTTTGAAAACAAAAACAAAAAAATAGAAAACGGAAACGTTACCAAACGGGGCTTTGTAATCAATTTTTCTTTAATTTACTCTTTTGGTATATAGTATTCGAGCATTGAGAAGGGCACTCCATTGTTGATTTTTTGGGAGATCTCGCTCCTATCTAGATGAGCTAATTTTTTTATACCTCTTGTGATACGAACCCTAAAGGACAAAACCTTAGAACCCACAATCAAAATTAGAATACTTACCTCAAGACAACTAAAATCAGATTAAGAACCCTGACCTAAAGATTGCTAGAATCAAGAACATAAGGTATAAGGTTTGAACGCCGCAAAGATGAAATATTTAATAAGTTCTGATTATTCAATGAAGAACCAAAGAGAAAGTTCTCTCTATCTCATATAATGTAAAAACCAATCTCCCCACAAAAGATGTCTTTCACGCTATATAGAGCCTAAATAAAGAAATCCTAAAGAAACCCTAATTTAATCAAATCCTAATTTAACCATAATTTAATCAAATCCTAATTTAATCAAAGTCCAAAACTGAGCATGGACTTAAGTCAATTAATGTCCGACCCACGTTAAATAAAACATATATACCAATAATTTAAACAAAACTTTTGCTACATATTTAATGAAGCCCAATCCGCATAAGCCTTGTATATCCACCCCCATTAAACAGCTCCATCTCTTGCTTGAATTACGTGGATTAAGGCTTGATCCTCCTTTGAGCCAACTTTATGCTTGACGCTGTCTTAGAAGAATCCTTGAAGCTTGCTTGGCCCAAATGTCATAAACCAGCCCATTTAATGACTCTTTAATCCTCATAGCCCTAATCCTTGTAATTGGTCCAACCAACACATGTAATAGATCTTGTTGATTCTCATCATCTTGTATACAGGGTTTTTGTCCTTTTGTTTAATCCCGCTAAAAAATTTATTTCAAGAAAAAAAAAAATCAAGCACTAATTATTGTTTTTCTTTGCAAGTACATGTTTTACCCCACTATTCATATTAAATCTCTTAAGCTCGTCAAATGCCAGCATCCATATAGTGTCATCAAAACTTGGATTTAATGAAACTTGGATACATCAACAAGGCATATTTAAAATCCTATAGGATATGAATATGGGTAGGGAGAAATTGCAGTACATAGATCCGTATCATTTTATAAAGGAATATACTAGATAACAAATAACATTTACATTAATATAACTTCTATTTTGTATTAACCAATGCAAAAATGTAAAAGAGATAAATCATATAACACAAGGGATATCGGAAGTTCATAATCACTGTATATACCACAACTAATACACAATTTTTATTCACAACCATATAATCTCATTGTTCAAATGTTTCCATTGCATGCTTGACTTATGAGGGTTGTGATGGAGATGTATTGGTCAATGAGCATTAAAATTTAGCTTTAAATTATAAACAGGTCAACCACAGTATATAGGGTAAATTATAAGTACTTCCTCTGAACATTTGGCTGGCTACAAGTAGATCCCAAGCTATTTCAATATTACATTGTCACTCCAAACTCTACAAATGTTATTGACACTGAACTTCAATAGCCAGTCGATGTAAGAATATAATGAAAATAAAAGCAAGGGCATACACGAGACTCCTACATTGCAAGATATAGGGAAGGTTAGAAGTACAAAATTCTACCTTTGCTTGACGGGAGGCAATCTAGGGTTTGAATCAGTGACTCCTAGGTCATAATAGAACAATCTTATTATTGTTTTAAAGCCTTCGTTTAAGGATATAATCAAAATGTTTATACAATATACATTATTTGCCCATCCATAAATATGTAGAAATTTCAAAAATATTTTTATGGTCTCATGAAATTGAAATTGTAGATGTTAATTAATTATTAAGAATTAATTACTAAACTCATTTTGGCCATTTTACATGTTTAAAAAGGAGAAATAATTTATATTATGTGAATGTTTTAATTATGTCACTATTTTCATTTAATATTAATGAATATATTAATGATTAAAGATCAGTGTTAATAAACCAAACCAAACTAAGCCTCTTCCCACTAGGTGGGGTCGGCTATATGGATTTGACGACGCCAAGAAAATCTAT
>JAVXUM010000017.1:22323655-22335979 GCA_035590655.1 Pouteria glomerata | reverse complement strand
TAACTTTCCTTTTCCTTCTATTTTTGGAAGAAAATTTTTCTTCATTTTTTTCTTCCTTTTTCCCTCCAATTTTTCTTCCCCTCATCTTTTTCCCTTTTATTTTTGGGGGAGAATTTTTTTTATTTGCTTTCTCTTTCCTCTTTCCCTCCCACTTTTCTTTCCCTTCATTTTTCTACCACAAAAAAAGAAAAGAAAAGAAAATCATCGTTCTTTTTCATTTTCTCTCACCCTTTTTTCCTCAAACCAAACAGAGAGAGACAGAGACGTGGGTTGAACAGAGCGGTGGTCTGCAGAAAATTGTTCACGTCATGAAGTCAAAGGTCCTCTCTATGTTAATGATTAAGTTTTGACTGGTTAAAGTATTAAATCCTAATTATTATTTACTTATGCATAAGTTAATCTCATGATAGAAGCATGTTGGGACCCATACTACATGCGGGGGTCATTTTGACTTAGAACGCGTTTGGCTTAATCAATTTTTAAAAAAAATTTGCTAAATTTTAATAATTTTTAAAAGTGCTAATTAAAGTTCAACAGAAGGAATAGTGCAAAAGCAGCAATAGCTAATTTTATATATATATATATATATTAATAAACGCCAGATAATTCACGAAGCACACTATCATTAGGATTGAAACCAGGGCACTAAATTATAGGAAAAAAAAATGCAATTGTATTTGCTTGGAAACCGCATTAATTCGAATCCAAACAGATATTCAGAAGTTTGCACGACTGAAACAAATATTAAAACTGACTTCTACTTAATTATCAAAAAAATAAAAATTGACGTTTACAATTATTTATGTTTATTTATTTATTGTGTTATTTATTTTTTGTGATACGAAAAAATTCTCGGGGAAGCTTAAGCGCCAGGACTCTATCACCAGCGGCCCCTACTTGAAACTTGGGCGTCCAAGCGGTGAATCGAACTCATGACCTGGGTATATCACCCAAACCCTAAGCTCAATCCCCATTCCACTGAACTACCCAGCGATGGGTGTTTTTGGAAAATTCTTAAAGTGTTTGACGTGTTATAATTATTAGAAATTTTTTTGAAAAATTTTTAAAAGTTATTTTTTTTTATTTTATTACACGAATTATGAATATATAACTTTTATCAAATTATCTCACTTTTTGCCATTCCAAACACTCTCAAAGTGATTAAATATATAAAGTGGTAATTATACTTTATTCTTTAATGTTTAGCTTAAAATGACAAAAAGTAGGATATTTTTACGTTAAAACAAGTTAACACATAGCCGTGCATAATTGACAGAATCTTGTTATGAAGATTCGCGATATTGTACAGATTATTTTTAAAATATATTAAATAACCTTTCTTTCTAATAAAAAGTGAGCCAAAAAAAAAAAAGTACTTTAACTATCCATTTTTGTGAAATGTAAAATAAAATTTGAAGTAAAGCATAAACCTAATTAAATTTCATAAATTTTATTAATTTTGTACTTTAATTCGGATCATGAAGAGTTATATATTAATTTTTAGATCAGATAAAATAAAGTATTCTCAATGAAATAAAAATTCTAACTACAAGTGTTTTTTTTTTTTTTTTTGTCAATTCATAAAACTTTTACTTGGGGCGTAGTTGACTTTCTTTAATCTTAAAGAAATAATATATCCGATTTTTGTTTTTCTGTCTTGTTTTGCAACTCTCTTTTGATTATTACAATATTTTTGAAAAAATTTTCTCAATTATTTTAACCCCGTCTTATGGGCAGCCCGTGAATTTTCTTTTCAAAAAAATTACAAAACCGACAACTTAAAAAGATACCAATAATAGTCTTGTAATTAAAAAGCATTTAGATGGGTGTCTATATTTTAAGACTTCGTTTGGAGCACTAATCATTCTTAAAAAATTTTAAAAAACTTTAAAAGTTTCAACTTTTTTAAACTCCAAAAAAATTTACTAAAATCTATTCGAACGCACCATAAAAATTGTCCTAACATCTGCACAAAAAAATTTCACAAAACTCTAAAATTTTTATAATTCTCTATTAATATTTTGTCAGGTGTCATTTGATATAATTTTCAATAACTTTATATCAAATGAAACACAACCATTCAATCATTATTTAAAAATAACTTTTTACACTATAAATTTTCAAAAAAAAATATTCACTTTTGATTTTTTTTTTAAATTCAATTGTGTCTCCAACCGGAGCCTTCTTAAATTGATTGATCCATTATTATGTCGAACTCATTTTGATGTATCTTTGACTATTGACTTAACCATTGAGGGACAATTTGGTCAACCAAGCCCAATCCGAAGTTTATCTAGAGAGTTGTTTGAGGTACCTGGCAGCTTGGTTGCCAAAGAAAGAAATATTGCTAGTAGTAGCAATTACTAACGAGTTATCCATCCGGAAATATTGCTAGCAGTAGCAATTTCAGCATATGTTTCATGTTTCGACGATTAGGGAGAGAATGATTGAAAGATAAAAAAAAAAAAAAAAAAAACAATGAATCTACAAATCCAATGAGACACGGCATGATTGAATGAGGTATGAAAAGCTAAGTGAGAACTTTGCTACTCTTTTCTTTCTTTCTTTTTTTTTTTTTTATATTATCAGGGGCTCTTCGGCTAGAAGTTTTGCAAACCTTCATTCAAAGAGTTATTTGGGTACTTGATAGCTCGGTTGCTAGGGCAATAATATTAACAATAATAGCAGTTATAAATGAGTTATAAACGAAAAATATCTTGTGATTCGGAATTGGTCATTTTTACATACTCTAGTATGTATATGATATAAAGGACATTAAAGACTATTGTTATAAGATAAGTAATCTAATTTTTATTTAAGTATTTTTTATTTATGTTTTTTAATTTAATTATTAATATTGAAACACATAAATTTTACTATCATATTGAATTTAAAAGCAAGTGAATCCTTTCCTAGAATCTAAGTAATTTTTTAATACTTATGAGTTCATTCGTATCTTTTAAAATTATATGTCACAACTCTAATAGTTTTAAATGTAAAAAGAAAAAAAGAAAATTATACTATTTTAGTAGTGTAAGATAAAAAAATAAATATTTTATGAATGAGAAAAAAAAAGAAATAAAGGAAATTTAAAAATAATTAAAAAATTAATAAAAAGTAAAACGAAATAAACATCAAATAGGTACACTCATAAAATTGAAGTGAAAAGAAAAAGAAAAAGAAAAAGAAAATATACATCTTTTTAGTGTTATAGATATTTTAAATGAGTGGAGGTTAAGAGGCAAACATGAGTCGTTGGGAGGGGGGGCTTGGTGTAATTATCTCTTTGACAACAGTTAAACGCTGACTTTTCATCAACTGCCAGGAAAGGAATTTACGATCATTCAAAGCGGACCGCGGACGTTTTCCAAGAAAACAAAAACAAAAACAAAAACAGAAGTCCAAAACGGAAGAAAGCCGTAGAATTTGACACTGTGCCCCTAACTTGCCTCTTACGTGCAAAAAATTTTACAACTCCATTTGATCTAGCTCCTCGAATACTCTGTATAGATCTTCTAGTCACAGAGGGGTGCTTCCTTTCTCTCTCTAAACTCTCTCTAGATATCTTCTGGTGCAGTGTCACAGCTCACGGTCACAAGGTGAGCTCTTTTCATGATCTCATCTGGGTTCCTTGAATTGTTGTTGTTGTTGTTTTCTCCGTGGATTATTATGCATAGATCGTGTTCTCCCCGTCATGTAATGCAATCCTGTTAATTGTGAATTCTCACTGTGTATTTCAGTAAATGGGTATAATTGTGAATTTTTATTTGTTTGTGTTGGCTGTTATTCTGATCTCATCTTCTCATTGGCTTTGATTAGTTTCTAACCGAAGGGATTATTCTATAATTAGTGCATAGTGTAAACCCAGATGAGGGTTTAATCAGTGGTCAACGTTTCTCTGGACTCAAATCTCTAAGTAGATTGATTGGAAGAGTTGTGGTTGAAAATGGACAACTTGTGCAAATACCTAATATGAAAAATTGGGACGAATAACTCACCGTCAATTTTACAAATAACAAGAGACAAGCAAATAATCCACCAGAATGTCCAAGATTAAACTTAATAGGCAAGCTCCTTAACTAAGAAAAATAATCCTGGATTCTTAACGCGGATCAGATTTCAAAACTTCATTATGTATCAAATGTTACAAGGACATCACTTGAGAGAATACAAATTTCCCAAATCAACACTCCTATTGATCTACTGGGTTTATATATCCTTGCTAGACACCCACAATAGCCCTCTTCCATGAAGTTTGAAATGCTCTAATAGCTGTAGAAGCGCACTCTCAATTTAGTAGACAACCTTAGATCTGAGATTAAAGAACCAAGATGCTTTTCCAAAGAAATCTGAAAATGGAGGCTTAAATAATCTAGGTTTAATGGTCTTTCTTGTGTTTTTGCTCTCAAGAGAATGAAATATTAGGTTTAGGGCAAAAGCTTAGGGTTTAGGAAATGTTTGAGAATATTTATAGTTTGATAATATTTATTGGTAGAGAAAAAGTCCAAAAAAAAAAGTTGTTGTATAGAAAACAGGGGCAAAATTCCCTCAAATTTCGCAGACAAGTCGCAGGTGCAACATGCTCGCAGAGTACATTGAACAACATTTTTTTTCCTCCATATTTCAAACTCTCTTACATATTTCATTATTGAAATCTTCACTTAATCATTCTTCTAATGAAATAATGAAGTGTCAAAATCCTCTTTGGTGATTTTCGAATCCTTAACATGAATTTCACGATTCATTGGACAACATTGTGACATTATAAACTCTATGAATTGAAGCTTATAAACAAAGTGTTTGCTTGAGGATTGCCAACACAAATAAGCCCTATGCAAACATTAACACTGGTTTAAGATCTTTTTTCTTTTTCTTGTTTTCATTTCCTTGTCACCGTTGTTTTATTGGGAGCACTCGCATTAGGTTCTAAACTTGGATATGTAGTAAACTAGAGATTTAAAATAAAAATGTTTACCAAAAAAATACACTGCATCAGAGTTCTTAATAGCCTTTAAAACACAGACTCATGAAGGAGAGGCTCTAATCATATAGACTCAACTAAGATTATCTACTCATAAAAAAAATAAAATAATCCATTATTTTTCTTTTTCATTTTTTCCAAATGAATCTTTACTTTTAAATATTAATTTATTATTTATTAATTTATTAAGAGATAATATTAATTTTTTATTTATATTTTAATTTTTAATATATAAAATTATAGTTTTATTTTTAAAATAATATATAATCAGTGATAATGTGATTTTTAAATAATTTCATTTATGTTGAAAATTATAAAAATTAAACAAAGAATAAAAGAAGAAGAGAAAACTAACATTTTAATATTGTAGAGATTAGGTATGGAGACTAATGCACTTGTTGTTGAGTAGAGAGATTGTAAATTGAGAAAAAGTGGTTTTTGAGTCTGTAAAGTAGATAATTTGTTAAGAGATGCTAATGCAAATTCTTTAATTTGTTACCATTTATCTAATACATGGAGAGTTGCAATAAATTTGAAACATTTTTTTAACCATTCATTAATTTTTGTAATTTATTATTAGGTGGATTGCAAGTTGCACCCCAAATTCATCAAATTCCACCTCCAGGGCCTACGCTTTATTGTAACGAATTAATAGTTAAGGACCTAATTATTAATTTGTTATACATTGGTTGGCCGTTGGTGGAAAATTTTTCGTTACATGAGTAAGTGACCATTAATTTACGAGTTAGATTGACCTATTTAATGAGAGATTTGCTTATGCTTGTAAATGAGATGAGTCAAGCCTGATCACTATTGGGCTTGTTTATTTAATGAGCCTTATTTTTTTGTTCAAGCTCCACTTGTTTATAAATGAACAAGCCTTATCCCAAGCCCATGTTGTTCATGAATAGCTATTTGTTAGTAACTTTTTAATTCTAATAAAAAGAAATTATCATAATCAAGTAAATTTTCATAAGTCATAAGAAATAACTTTTAACTTATTGCAATTTATATGTTATGTCTATATATTTCGAGTGTAAGCATTGGCATATGAATATTATATATGTGTAATTACTAACTTACATAGATACAGCATATAAATTTAGAATATTATTGTGTGACATAATAGTTCAAATGTAATTAGTATGTAGATGCAACTTTTAGAATGAAAAAAACACACAAAATCATTATGTAAATACAAAACATTTAAATAATACATTTTAGATAATGTTTAATTACCCTCACAAAGACTGCAATAAGGGAGCTTGCGTATTGAGTTGTCATTTTTTATAAATTAAATGAGCTTGAGCTCTTAATGAGTTGAGTCAGCCACTATTAAGATTTGATTCATTTACTAAATGAGCCTAATTTTTTTGTTCAAGCTCCGCTCAATTATTAAATGAATGAATCAAGTCGAACCCTTAACGATTTGAGTTAGAGTCTGTTTATGAACAATTTGGTTCATTTATAGCCTAGATTTGCTAATGAGGGTTAATATTGCAATAAATTAAAATTTTAGATTGTTAATTGTTACAATTAATTATTCATGCCTTGACGTACGATTTGATCAAAAGCTAATGGTGTAAACTATAGTTTATCCTTTCTTCTTCTTCTTCTTGGAAAATTACATTTCTATTCATATATTTTAAACTAGTTCCTGGATAGTTCCTGGAAGACCTAAGCTCATGTACTTCTAATTTGTTGCAATGTGTACTTCTTCTGTGAAATTCTGTTTGAAAAATTTTCATTAACTAGCCATGGGGTCATTTTTTAAGGATTAAAAATATAAAATCACCTATTTTATTTCATATCAAATTACTCACTTTTGTTCACTATATTTGTATTTTGTCTACTACGTTATGTGTAGATATTTTATCAAAGAACTAATAAGTATCTGAACATATCAGTTACTTTATTATATTATATACAATGGATAGAAGTGAATTTCTTTTGGCAAAAATATGTAAGAGAATCAAGTATGTTTACAGTTTTGCTTATTAAAGAATGTTTACATGGCTAGTTAGTATTTCATGAAGAAAACCTAAATGGAAGTTCAAAAAAAGTTCACATTGTGACAAAATAAGTGTAGAGATTTAATTGTTATAATTAGAAGTGTAGGTTCTAATGTAAGATTCAGTGCAAAGTATAATTTACCTTTTTTTTTTTCCTTTATTATGAAGAAAATACACTTCTAATTGGTGCCTGGTTATTCCCTTTTGTCTTCCTCTTATGCCACCCTCTGCTTGTATGTTGTTGTTTGATGATTTATTACTTCCTTTTGATAAAAGAAGCTATTATAATTTGTGTATATAAAATTTTCATGCTACTTAAATTGTGAGCTTATCTTATTAGTACAAATGCAGCTGGTGTAGTTCATTTCTTTATTTTTCGTTTTTAATGGATAAAATCTTGGTTTCCATATGGTAAATTTGAACTTATTTTGGTGAACTCACATGATAACATCCCTATGTTTAATGGTTCGATATGACAGGCAAGGGCTTTCATGTGATCTGCGAACCAGTGACATACCGAGGCCGGTGTAATGACTTGTTTTTCTATCTGTTTCAGAAAAAAGGCAGCCTCCCCACCTAACCAAACTATTGATGTTGAAGAAGGTAAATGCCTACGCAACCTTTATCCATATGTAATAATCTAGAAGTCTAGAACCAAATCTTGGAGAAGTGCACCAAGTAAAAAGAAGTCTAGAACCTTGCTATGTTCAAGTTTCTCTACCATGTTACCGGCTTCCTACCATAACCTCTCCGGCACCGGCATGCATTTATCCATATATACATAACGTGTTGGCTACTTGCATACTGTCACATATGTAAAAGCTTCTGACAAGGTTCAATATTCCTCAGAGGTTTCGGGTGTCCGGAATATTAAACTTTACACTTACAAAGAGTTGAGTATTGCCACTGAGGATTTCAGTACAGCTAACAAAATTGGAGTGGGTGGTTTTGGTTCAGTCTACAAGGTAACTGCATACTTCTGTTTATTTATTTTTATCACATATCTATACTGCTTCTATTTGGTTTATTGATGGAAAATGTGATTATATTTGATTAAACTATACTCAAACGGTGCAGGCTAGGTTCAGAGATGGCACCTTGGCTGCTATAAAGGTGCTTTCTGCCGAGTCAAGGCAAGGGTCGCAGGAATTTTTGACGGAGATAATCATGATATCAAATGTAGATCATGAAAACCTCGTTAAGTTGTACGGTTGTTGCATTGAAGGTAGCCATAGAATCTTGGTTTACAACTACCTAGAAAATAATAGTCTAGCTCAAACTCTTCTTGGTAAGTAAAGGTTTTGTGCCTTTTTTTTTTGTTTTTTCCCTCAAACAAAAGCTACAATTAATTTATCGTCTAAGTTTGCAAACCTTCACTTTTAGGTGAAGGCCACAATAGCATTCAGTTCAGCTGGAAAACGCGTTCAAAAATTTGTATTGGAGTTGCACGGGGCCTAGCATTCCTCCATGAGGAAGTTCAGCCACATATTGTTCATAGAGACATTAAAGCAAGCAATGTTCTCCTTGACAAGGACCTCACGCCAGTGATCTCAGATTTTGGTCTTGCGAAGCTTTTCCCACCTGAAGTGACTCATGTTAGCACACGTGTTGCAGGAACATTGTGAGTAAATGAATTTCAGTTCCACCATCTTTCTTGTGTGAATTCCAACTCTAATATCTTCGATCAAGAAACTAGTTTTGCTTGACTTTCTGTAAAGGCAGGATTGTACACTTTTCATTTGATTGTGAAAAAAATCCAAAATTAAACATATGAATTTTAATGCTTCAAAAGTATTATTCTAAACTTGTCTTCGATAGGTTATATAGCAGTTCAATAGTCTGTTGAACGAGTCAGGCAGGATTAACCAACTAATTGTTCCATACAAGAGGTACATGACTTAAAGATTAAAATAGTTAGGTTATCTTAACCTTCTCATTCTCAACCACTTTCCTGACTATAGAGATGAATAATGCCAGAAGGTTCATCAGCTGAGCCTTCAGACACACCCTCTATTGCACTTAGTTGTAGTAAGGGAAAAAAGGTCCTAATCTCTATTTGGGCTTCTTTCTCTCTCTCTCTCTCTCTCTCTTTTTATTATAGGAGATGTAAAAGATAATGTCATTGAATAAAATTATACCAAAGTCTATAAATGTTAAGATTTATCGTAGATGAAATTTAGTATTGATTCCTAATCCTTGCATAAGTGAGTATTGATTCCTAATCCTTGAATAAGTGGCATATTGTTCTTTAAAATCTATTTTGATGGCTCTAATTAAGGCACTTTACTTAGAGGCCAGTTGACGTGGTTCTGCAATTATGGCTGTCATTTCTTTTTTTTTTTTTTTTCTTTTTTTGTTTTTTAATGTGGTTTACAATATGTAATTGGTGTTTCTTTTTTGGTTCATGTAGAGGTTACTTGGCCCCTGAGTATGCAATTCGAGGCCAATTAACTAGGAAAGCAGATGTTTACAGTTTTGGTGTTCTTCTCTTGGAAATTGTTTGTGGGAGGTGCAACACAAACAGGCGGCTACCTGCTGAAGAACAATTTCTCCTGGAAAGGGTACGAGTTGGTGACTTCACATTCTTTTTCTTGTGAACATCTAAATTTATTTGTAATCCTCACTTAATGTAGAAAAGATTGGATAGGAAAATGTTATATGGAAGATGCACTACACATGAGAACTACCCTTTAGATCTTAACCTGCAAAACTTCTAGGAGTATTATTTCACTATGCCGTTTGGAAGTCTGTAGCATGATAGTGTCATATTCATTTAAGTAGATGGTCTTCCAACCTCTGGTGTCATTGGTCGAGTCTGATTATGTTGCATGTGTTCTGGGATTATCCCCATTCAACAAAGAGAACTTGCTGGATGCAATCTAGATCTTCCCATTTTCTATAGCATTGATAATATGGAGCTGTGCTAAAGTAGAAGCTTTCCTTCTGTATCTGGATGAGAAAGAATCCAATTATTAAGGTTTTTTTTTTTATTTTTTTATTTGGATTTAGTTAATACTATGTTGTGAATCTTTTCCGTGATATCAACTTTAGAGAAATTATTTGCTTATTTTTGTATTTAAATCCAAGAAAAGGTCAAACTTTGGGGGGAAATGCATCGCAGTCAGATTCTAAAAGTTGGTGGGTCATAAAACTGGTGAGATTGGAGAACAGTTGGCCTCTTCTCCTCGATTGGCTAGAATATCTATTAGTATGACACCGTTTATTATCTACAGCTGTGTTCTTTTTTTTTTTTTTTCCAATTTGTATGGTTACCTTTTTTAATTGCATAAAATTTTTGCAGGCATGGAGAGCATACGAGAAGGGGGAGTTGGCAAGCTTGGTGGATGCCTCATTGGAAGGGGACTACGATGTGGATGAGGCTTGCAAAGTCTTGAAGATTGTTCTTATTTGCACCCAAGAGATGCCAAAGCACCGGCCATTCATGTCTGAAGTGGTGAAGATGCTGAAAGGTGAGATGGATGTTGACGATCAGAAGATACCAAAACCAGGCCTCATTTCTGGGTCAACTGGTGTCAAAAGTCAAAAGGATGCATACACATCATCTGCTGACTCGGGCTCATCATCAGGAAACACAAGCACTTCATGTGCCACCATGACTTTCACATCATTATACGACCGAACTAATTGAACTGGCATATATATATGGCAACAGATTTCTGGTTCTTGCTCTAATTTGCATTTCTGAAACTGTTTATCTAGTAAATTTGCATTTTCATGGTCTGTCAAAAGTGAACAATTGCTTTGCATTTAACAGCTACTGGGATAATGCATATCTATCATCTGGAATGAGGACACCCTGCAGTCTGCGTCTGTGAGATGACTTGAAGAGTTTCATGAGATGAGTTCGTTTCTCTTGTTTTTCACGTTGATTGTGGCTTCTGTGTTCTACATTGGTTATTTTTTATTCGGTGGAGCTGGCATAAGCCAAGTAGAATGGAGCTATCCATTCTCCACGGGTGTCCACACTCTCCCTGAATGTACAGATTTACAGTCTATGAGGTAGATCAAACTAACATATTGATCCTTCATCTTATTATTATCATTTGTTTTTTCCTTTCATTTTTTCTGGAGGGATTGTGTTTGAATTCATTGTAACAGGCACATTATTGAATCTGTTGAGACATTTGTCTCTTTGTTTGATAGTATTATTGTTGTTCATCTATTTTTTTTTTAGGATCGTCTGATCAACGGTCCAGATTTAATCAAGATGAAAATGTGTGTAACTGTTATTGATTGAAGAGTTGCATCTCTTCCTGTAACACATGTTTGTTGGAAGAATTGTGTCTATTGGAAGAGTATGTAGACTCCATAAATTTGCAAATCAGTTTTAGTTGCATATATAATGAAAAATATCTCTTAGAAAAGTTCATGTTTTGAAGTAGGATTCCTCGGAAGTCCTTCAATTTTGCTGGTTGCAGTTGTTCGTTTTTTTTTCATTGGCTTTGTTGTATCCTAGGGACGATTTTGCCTGTAACGCAACAGCAAACTCTTGGGAGTGGGGGTAAATTACGCTCTAATGACTGTCTTTAGATACGCCTCAAAGTCTGTATCATAATTTGTTCCAACAGAATTTAGGTTCGTTTTTCCTTTATATTGAATCCCTTTTGTTGTCAGGCTGCAACTTTTGTTGTATCGTTCCTAAGCCGCCAAAGTTTTGATGTTGAACAAACAGTAGTCCAACAAAGTTAATTTTTGTCTCATATGTGGTGCATATGTGGCTCTGAGCCACATGGAGCGAGGGGGCCAAGTGACCCTCTTGGTTTTGGACATAAAATCACCAAAATACTCTTAGTATTTTATCTTTACTAAAAAATTAAAATTAATTCAAAATTTTTTAACATAAAAGTAGTTTATAAGAATTAAAATCAAGTATCTTTTATGAATTAAAATGTATTTTTTCACTACACTAATAAATATTTATAAGTATAATATCAATAAATATAACATATAACGTAACAATAAATTTTATAAATAATAAAATTAATAATAATTATTTTTTGGTGACGAGAGACAACCCAGGTGTTCTTAAATTGGTCAGTTAAACCTTTGAACTGTGAAAACTGTATTTATTGGTTTAATGTTTAAAGATAATTTTCTCTTTTTCTAAAGTTAACGTCATTTTTATTTTATTTTTAATCCCGAAAAAATTTATTATTTTCTTTTTAGGTGCTCGGTGCCACTTTATTCAAAATCTTAGATTCGCCTATGGTGTTGCATTTATGTTTTAATTTGTTTATTTGTCGTGGGTTAAGGTATTAATTGATTTGCATTGTCTCTCTAGGATAGCCAATAGAAATGTATATACATGTG
>JAVXUM010000017.1:22268624-22278819 GCA_035590655.1 Pouteria glomerata | reverse complement strand
TTTTTATCATCTAATATACATATATGTTATATCTATGCTAAGGTGGCCGGCCATCTCCATTTCACCACACAAATTTCATTACATACACATATGTATGTATCACACACACACAAAGTCTTTCACCATTAAAACTAAGGGCCCACCACCATTTAATGGTTTAACCAATATTTCTTCTAATCAAACAAGACAAAATGGATGGAGAGGGGGGGTTTGTCCGGTCATGTTGGCCTCCTCCATTCATTTATCAAATGCAAATATATGTATATAACATATCTAAGTCTCAAATTGGTCAACAATGGTCCCACCACCATTTAATGCTATTAATTGGCATAAACCAAACAAATGAAACCCAATTTGTCTTTGGCCGGCCATCCCCCTCTTCACTACCCACCTCACATTAAATATATATATATATGCTAGCTTAGTTGGAGGGTGGAAAAGTCAACAAAATCCAAGGCACATCCTCATTGGTCCAAAATAACAAGACTAGGTCAAATTTGAAGCTAATATCATGCATGGCCGGTTCTCTCATCTCCATTGCCTTCCCAACCTCAATTCCATGCACTAAACTCTTCATTCTCAACATAAGACCATCCCATACATTCACTTCTTAACCATTGCCAAGCAAGGTCTTAAAATGGCCTAAAATTCCCACACTAAAGAAAAGAAGCACATGGCACCACAACACAAAAAAAATATTACACTCCATAGCCTCAATGGATTTAAATCAATACTTTTCCATTTATACCAAAGGGAGGGGTATCACAGTTATTGATGAGAAGTTATTGGTAATTATAACGATAAGAGAAATTGAAACCATCGGAAGAGCTTACAATCACCTACAAGTTATAGATAAGGAAGGAGTTATTGGGAGTTGTTAGAAGTTAACAAGAATAGAAGTCACATGTTGTTACTCTTTTACAAACTTAAAAATGGATGAAGATAGCCTTAGAAGGAATTGCTCAATTACATCACAAACCTTTATCTTTTATGTCATTTCTTCAATTTATGTCATTCGATTCCAGTTTATGTCTTTTCAATTCAAGTCTTTTAATTCTAATTGTACTTTTAGTTTCTTACATTAAAGTAATGAAATTCAATCTTTAGGAGTGGCTTAGTTTTCATCTTCGTAACGTTAATAATCGGCTGATTCATATCTATATTCATAGCCTTAGCAGCTGATTTCATAGCTATATCTATGTGTGCAGTCTTATTAACCTAATGTAGAGATTGGCAAATCTGAAGTCATTGCAGTAGTTAGGCAATGGCAATCTAAACTGCCTAGTCACCCTTATCCTTATCCGATGAGTCTTTATAACTTTGGCACACCGGTGTAAATTCAATCATCAAAATCATGAAAGAATGTGTGCTGTTTGTAAATTCTAACGCAACCACTTTTATAGAATTTAAATAAAATTAAAAAAATAATTGATGCATTAACTATGAGGTAATTGTGACATTTATATAGAGAGTTAACTTATGATGTTCTGAAGAAAAAGTAGAATATTTTATAAATTATTAATTATTGATCAATTTAAAATATTATTTATTATTTTTATTATTAATAAAATTTTTAAAATTTTGAACTTTGTCGTTTGGTAGAGCCCTAGGCAACTAGCTTAATGGCTTATAGGTTGCCATGATCCTAGTAAAATAAAAAAAAAGGAAAGAAAACATCAATAAATTAAATAGCCAAACTTTAAACCTATTTATTAATGTCATATAAAACTTCAAAAATTTAAACCTATTCAAGAAAAGGACCAAATACAAGGGTAAAAAAAATTAGTAAATCAAAAAATGAACCAAACCCTACAAACTAAAACGAAAGTCATGGTTAATCAAAACAATGATTTTAATAGTGATTTTTCTTTTTTAAATTTTTTATTTTAGTTCAGTATTGATTTTTAATATACATTAATTGTCGATTTGATTAACCGATCAAATTTTATTATTAATATAAATTATATAATAATAGATAAAAGAATAAAAACCTAACTCAATAACTTTAGTTTGAAATTATGTCATTATTAGTGTCAAATTATGCTTGACTTTTAATTATTTTATATTCTTAAATATATAATTAATTAGTTTTATGTTAATAATTATTTACAAAGTAGATAAAAAGGGGATAATCAGACTAATTCGAGTTATTCATAATGATTTGGTTTCAATTAAAAAAAAATGAACTGTTCGTTAAAAAAAAATTAAAACTTGAACAGTTCATTTTTTTTTTCCTTTGTTACGATTCGGTTAATCGGCTAGAAAAATCAAAACATAAGCCCAAGTTCACCGTGGCAGGCTAGCCCGAAAAGGCCCAACCCAGATCCAATATGCTGCACATCATTTCCCTCCAAGCTAGGGTTCACAGAAGTTGGAATTTTTCTAGGCTTTGATTAGGTCTCTGAAGGGTATTGGTTCCTTGAATCGCCAGATGGACCTACTCAAGAAGCGAAAGCTCGGTGAGAACGGTGCCGACTCCGATGCCGGAGCGAACCAACTCTCCGTTGACGATGTTCGCAAGATCATTGAACCGTTCACTCACGAACAGCTCCTCGATATCGTTCAAAATGCGGCTGTTCGGCACCAAGATGTCCTCGACGCCGTTCGATCCGTCGCCAACCGCGATCCTGCGCATCGGAAACTCTTTGTTCGGGGCCTCGGCTGGGACACCACCACCGAGAAGCTACGGGCTCTGTTCTCTGCATACGGTGAGCTCGATGAGGCCGCGGTGATACTCGATAAGGCCACTGGTAAGAGTAAAGGTTACGGGTTTGTAACGATGAAGCACGTTGATGGGGCGCTGGTGGCCCTAAAAGAGCCTAGCAAGAAAATCGATGGCCGGATGACTGTGACTCAGCTTGCAGCGGCGGGAGTCCAAGGGCCGACAGCGAATCCGCAAGGCAGTATAGATGTATCAATGAGGAAAATTTATGTGGCAAATGTGCCGTATGATATGCCGGCGGACAGGTTGTTGGCGCACTTTCTCTCGTATGGAGAGATAGAGGAAGGGCCTTTGGGTTTTGACAAGGCTACGGGTAAGTCAAAAGGGTTTGCCTTGTTTGTGTACAAGACAGCAGAGGCTGCTAGAGCTTCGCTGGTTGATCCAATTAAAACGATCGATGGTCATCAGTTGACCTGTAAATTGGCAATTGACGGTAAGAAAGGGAAGCCCGGGGTGCCAGCTGCGCCTGGGGCTGGAGGAGTCCAGGGGCCGGCTGGGGTTCCGGGTGAGGCGCATGGTGATGGTGTTGGGATGCATCCGCCCTCTTCGCTTGCTGCGCAGTATGGTGGACCTGCTGGCCCGTACAGTGCGTTTTCAGGTGGAATACAGGGTGCGCCAGTGGGCCATCATCCTCTGAATCCATCATTGGGGGGTGGTCAGGGATTGCCCTCCATGGGTGGTCCAGGGTTACACTCTGCAGGCAGTCAAGCACCGTCTTCTTTGGGTGTTAGTGGTGGGTATGGTTCTGGGCTGGGGGGTCCTTATGCTGGCTCTCACTATGGTGGGCCTGGTTCAACTGGATACGGTGGATTAGCTGGGGCTGGTGGTGGTTTGGGTGGCGTTGGAAGTGGGTTGGGTGGTGCTGGTCGCGGTTCCTCGTTTTATGGTTTGCCACCAAGCTCTGGGATGCCTTCTGGAGGTTATCCTGAGAGTGCACACTATAGCTTGTCATCATCTAGTCAGCATCATCAGCCAGCTGGAACATCACCAGCACCTAGAATTCCTCCTGGGGGAATGTACCAAGGTGGCCCTGCATACTATTGAGGTAGTCTTTTATCATTCATATTCAATTTTTAATTAATTGTTTCTTGTTTTTCTATTCTTTTATTTTTTGGATGTCTCTCTTGTGCTGCAACATTTGTGCCAGATTTTTATTTTTTTCTTAGTCTGATTCTGGTTGAGGCTAGTTGTTTGCATCCTTTGATGGTTATGGTGTGGTTTTGCTATTGGCTTTCTTGTACTAGTCTTGTGTTTCTTTGAGTAGGTGTGGTGTAGTTGCATTGTTCTTCTTCATTCATTTTGTGATAGTTTTTGGTTATGATTATAGTTTTGTATTATGTTGTCATTTGTGAGTAGAAAATACTTCAGGTGCCACATGTTAGTATTTCCTTTTTTAATTCTTCGTGTTGGATTTTATTGGTGCTGGTTGATTGTTGTATATGGTCAATTTCTTGTGGGGTATGATACCACTGTTTTTTGGGGTAGATGAGTAATTCACTATAAAAATGTCATGATTAAAAGGAAGCGGAAGCCTATACAACTGACATGCATGTAAGCTTGAAGTTTACATATATACAGGCATATACAAATTTACAAAAATAGGGGTGACAATTTGCGTTGACGTGTCTTGTTTGGATTCATAATTGTGTATATTTGTGTTATGCTTAAATATCTCAAAATTTAACAAATATGTTAAATAAATAATTTGTTTCAAAAATGGATAATTCAACTTGAAGAAGGCCAAGACTAGAAAAAGGTGAAACCCTCTACAACTGACATGTACCAAAAATCTTCATGTAAGAACCCCTTGGAGTTTGTATATCCATAGGGATATACAAATTTGCCAAAATCAAGGGGTGGCAATTCAGGTTATTGTGCCATGTTTGGATTCATAATTGTGTATATTTGTGTTTATGCTTGGATATTTCAAAATTTAATGAGCATGTTAAATAATTAATTTATTTAAAAAATGGATCAAATTGTGTCAATGTTGTGTTAACGTATTTTTGTCTTGTATTTGTGTTTTCTGTTGGTATGTGTCATCTGACTCGTATTATCATGCCGTGTCCGATATTGTCGCCCCAACAAAAAAACTCAACAAATGAAGAAAGCCATAATTAACGGATCTGCGTTCAAAATAATGTGAAATGAGAATGCTTCCTTTCATGTGGCTATAAATTGGGGACTGTTCACCATTAAAAGTTCAACTTCAACCCAAAAAAGAGTATCTTCTCAAATCATCATGTCCTTTTGTTTAGGGCATATGTGACCCCAGTAAGTGATAAAATTCATAATAGTAGAAAATACAACCCACTAAAACCTTAAGCACAGAAAATCTTTCTCCTCTACGTAGCGAAGAAGGACATTATGCAATTTCAATAGTATGAGGAAATAGACGGGCAGGGCTATTGGCTGTTCTGCGGTTGAAGGTGTCATGGGCTTGCCATTTTGCAGTTCAGGTGCCGCCCGTATGCATGACAAATGAAATTTTGTTTTTATGAGATTCTAGAGCAACCTATGCTATGGAAGTGAAAATTAACTTATTTATAGAAGAGGTGAGATGGAGATTTGAGGTTACGTATTGCCTTCGGTAAGGAAGGGGATAGAAATACAAGATAAAGCAATTGAACAGAATTCATCCAAAAAAAAATAAAAATAAAATAAAACAGAGAGCGTTCACAATTAAATCAAAGAACAAAGCTTTTGGAAGCATGAAATTCTATTAACAAATATTCTGAAAAATATGGTTTCATAAAAAATATATAAAAAAAATGAAACAAGAAAACTTGTATGGAATCTAAATTGAATTAAGGAAAAAAAAAAAAAAAAAAAAAGAAAACTTCCAACCCAATTCCTCAAGGATGATTTCCTAATATGTCCTACTTCTGTAGCCCCCTCAAACATTGGGAGCATTGTATAAGTAGCTGCCTTTATTTCCCGCTCACTAGTAATCTCCTTTATTTATTTTGGCTCAATTGCCTCGTCATCAACACTCTTATCAAGTGCATCGGAAGTCATCGTCAACCTTAAACCTTGTATTACTTTAGTCAACTCCCTCATGGTTCAAGCAGAAATCTTCTCTGGTTTTGTATTATGAAGCTTATCTATGTCAATCACCGCTTACTCTTTACTTTTCCCCCCCTTTTTTCAAATCCTTGAAATTCAACCTACCACTACTACCTGTTCTGCTAAGCCTTTCTGCATATTCCATAGTGGAGGACTGGAAAAGGCCTGAAGATATTGATGAAATATAGATTCTTGAATAGAAATCGAATAGAAAGCTAGTAGTAATTGTGCTATGTGTTGCAATGGCTCTTGAAGCACCCCCCTCCCCGGGCGCCGCCCCGGGAGGGGGGGAGATACGCAAGTGGGGAGTGGTTTATTGTAGGTTCTAAGTATTGGGTGCGTGTCGAATGTGTTTGTATACATTTATATTAAAATAATAAAGTATTTTGTAAAATTACATTAAAAAATTTTTCGGTCCGAGCCTCATGCAGTATTACCATTCCCAGCCCGATTTTAAAAATTGGCTTGAAATTTTTCCCGAACCCATCCCATTTAACCTATAAATAAACCAAGCCCTAAATTACATTGGTGGGCTTGGGTGGGTCCCACAGGCTTGCAGTCGTTGTCCACTCCTCATTGCTGGTAGATGGTGAGTAGATTTTAAAGGTGGATATTGATTAGGCCATTATGGAGTTCTATGAGCTTGTTCACTCTCAGCCTGGTGTTAGGAGGCTTTTGTTTGATGGATTGGATTTTAGATATATGTTTAAAGATGATTGGGGGATGGTTAGAGCATCCTTTCTTGAAGGAGGAAATTCTAGAGGTCTTGAGGACTTTAAGTGGCAAAAAGTCTTCAGGTTCAAGTGAATTTCCTTTAGCTTACTTCCTATCATTGTGAGGCCCAATGTTATGGCAGCAAATGAATTTTTTTTTTTTTTTGGCATGACAATGTTGGGTGAGAAAAGCTTAAGTTATTCATTTTTAGCAATTCCAAAGAAAGAGTGTTAGAACTCAAGAGGATTTTGGAGCTATTAGTGTAATAGAAATTATGTATAAGGATTTTAGTTTAGGCTTCATCTTTAATATAAAAGTTTTATAGGAGATGTGATTTTAGAATCCTAGAATGCTTTTGTAGGAGCCATAATTTATATGCTTTGTTACTTGCTAATGGTTGTGGGAATTTAAGATTGCATATCAATCTAAGTTACTTTGAGAAAGCATATGATTATGTGTGTCGGAACTTTTTGTTGTATGTGCTTTAGTGGATGGCTTTTGGAGTAAAATGGATGCAACAAATCAGATGCTGCATCTTGACACTGTGATTCTGTGTGGGTGTATGGAGTTTTTATTTTATTTTATTATTATTTCTTTTTTTGAATTCTAGGAGCTCAAGGCTAGCCACTCTAATCTTTTCATTCTAGTGAGGGTAGGGGCATGGTTGTCAAATTAAGATCCACTAGCAATAACCCATGCCTATGGGATTCTAAACAAAATTAGTATTAAGTTTCTTATATAGTTGGAACTTTGAACAAAATGTTCAAATCGAAAAAACCATGTTAATCCATGAGTTTTAACTTTTTTTTCCTCAAAACTTTAAGCTTTAGCAGCTACTACATATGTTTTGATCTCTCTCTACCTAATTTTTTTATAAGCATCATAAAAGAAAATACAAATTATGGTGTTTTAATTTGGAAGGTTCAACTTTTTAGATGGTATTGGAGTCTACTAAAATAAGAATTGCGCGGGAAGTTAAAAATATAAAATTGATCTCAACCATTGAATAAAAGAAAAAATAATTCTTAACCGTTGGATCTTAGTTTGTAAGAGTGACATTTTCAAAAACTATCCTATTTTATTATATACATATTGTGAATTCGAATCTTAGATTTGAAAATCGTGGATTGTACTATTCTTATAATCCAAAATGAATAGCATTAAATAAAAAAAAATATTATTTTATTTAATCAAAATAACGTCATTTTGTTTTACATATATTACAAATATATATATATTGAGCTAGCTTCTGAGCTTTTGAGCTAAGCATCTAATAGTTTGAGCTTGGCTTGAATTTTAAATGGGCCATAGAAAGGCTTGAATTCAAGTTGTTTGAAGCCATGAATTGAACACGTGCCAAGCTACCAGCCACCCCCATGTGAGGTTTTGAGTCTTATGCTTTGTAGGGTAGTAGGGGAGTGGATGTTCATGATTTCTAGGAAGGAGCGAGAGATTGAGTTATTAAGGTCTCGTTTGGTACCGCTTATATTTATTATTTTCTGTTTATGTTGACAAATTTTTGAAAATTATTTTTCTATTTTTTGAAAAATAAAACTTAAACGAAAAAACATAAACAAAAAAAGTGTTTTTCACACTTGTTTTATTTTTCTGTTATAAACATTTTACCAATCTTAACACCATGTCTATTTTTGTTGCATCATATTAAAATGAAGTATTTTATACAAATATTTTATTAAACTAAAATTATTTTTAGCAGGCAATTAAATTAATTAATTTATATGAAATATATTTTATTAACTTATTTTCAATCAACAATATATTTAAATTAATAATTAATTGACTTAATTTAATTAATAATTAATTTAATTTAATTTATAAATTAATTATTTTAATTATATTATTGAATTAATATGAAATAAATTTATTGAATTTTTTTTAATAATATTGTAATTAAAATAATTAATTGATTAATTAATTAAATTAATTTTTAATATATTTTATTAACTTTTATTAATTTTTTAAAAAATTATTAAAATTAAATAGTTTATTAAAATAAAAATTAATTATTATAAACAAAACTGCATTTTCAAATGCTGTTTCAATTTTTATTTTATTGAAAAATGACAAAAGAAAACAAAAAAAAAAAAAAAATTAAACAGTTAAATATAAATTAAAAAACAATAGCGTTATCAAATGAGTCCTAAAAGTACAATTTATTTATAAAAAAACTGTCCTAAAAGTACAATTTCTTTGTAAAAAACTTTCTTATAAAAAATAATAGGTGTCAGCATCAAATTACATGTTATACAAATATTTTACTTTTTTAATTTATCAAACAACCCCAACTAGGGGATGGTGGTTCACATGGTACACATCTACAAAGTAAGATGTTGAATTGCTTGTGGACTTGCATTGAAATTGCGAAATTGACAAAGGATTTGTAAAGTTCTCAAAGATTGGGTTGGTGAGTCACTTAGGGACAATCTAAACTATGAATTTTTTAGGTATATTCTCCTAAATCGAACTTTGTCCATTAAATTAAAGGCAAAATAAATTTAAGAGTTAAAAATATTTTACCAAACCAAGCTAAACCAAACTAAGCCTTTTCCCACTAGGTGGAGTCAGCTATATGGATTTGACGACGCCAATCAAATCTATTAAAGGTCATATCTTCCGTTAAATCCATGTAGGCAATGTCATGTTTAACAAAAGTATACAATGAAGTGAATAAAGTTGAAATGTTAAAAATATCTTAAATTCAAGTTTTTGAGTTCTAATATTAGAGATAGATGTATGATGTTTTGAGTGTGACTTATTGTCATTTCTTCTGCAACCTACCATACCTATAATTGCAACTTTATTCCGTTTTCCTACACTTTAGATACCTAAATTCTTCTCTTCTATCCTCTTTGCTTAGATAGTTGGTACATACTTTTACAGTACCATAGGTGACTAGCCCAGTCTCGGAGAGATTTGCAAATCCCCTGTCAATTTCGCAATTCCAATGCAAGTATGCAAGCAATTCAACATATTGCTTTGTAGATGTATACTATGAGGACCACCATCTCCTACTTGGGGGTGTCTAAGAAATTGAAAAGGTGAATTTTTTTTATGACATTTATTTTGATGTTGACGTGTTATTTTTTGATTTTTATAAAAAAGATGCATGTTTTGGTAAGTCTTTATCATCGTTTATTTGCGGACACTTTGCTCTTTTTTGGATACTTGGAGGAGGAGATGCAATACTTTGGTTGCATTTGATTATGCTTTGAGGTGTTATTTATTTTGCAAATCATTCAACTAAGTATGACATCTTTCCAGTGAGGGTGATCATGGAAATTCATGATCTCATGGCAAATTTTGTATGTAAGGTGGGATCTTTTCCCACTTCATATAGTGATGGGCCTAGGAATTTGATGGAGGGGGGAATGGTAAAACTTCAAATACTTTTGAGGGGTCAAGGTAAATCTTTCATAATTTGAGGGGTCCAATACTTTATTTACTACTATAAATACTAAGCAATTAAGGGATCATAAGGCAATGTCAAAAATTTAGGGCTGGTGGTCCTACAAGCCTGCCCCCTTCGTGTCTGCTGGTGACTTCATATTTGGGTTTGCCAGTATACTAGTTTCTTTTTTTAAAAAGAAGGTAGTCTAGGACTGAGACTCTGTGAATTTTATTTATTTAATTTTTTTTTTTTTTTTTTTGGGGGGGGGGGGGGGGGAGTACCCA
>JAVXUM010000017.1:22089136-22105264 GCA_035590655.1 Pouteria glomerata | reverse complement strand
TTTGGAGGGGGGGGGGGAACTAGATTTTTAGTAGCTAACTTTTTAACTTTAGGTTAATTTTATATTTTTGTCCTTCATTGTTTAAAAGAAATCTAAAATGTGAAGGATAAATTTGGTCATTCAAAAAAAAAAAAAATCAAAAGGTGAGAGTAGCAAGGAGCTAAGAAATTGGCTAGCTTCCCAAACATAGCCTTAGAATGGATTTTCCCACGAAAAACATCAAAAGTTGTGCTTGATGGGAAAAACAAACCTCCGAGAACGTTAACGAGGTTGATCTCTGCCTTTTCCGGCTTGCAAAGACAACTGCCGACACAGCCTCGCCGGAGTTGGTGGAAAAAGGCAGCGCAATAAATGAGATGAAAAAAGAAGGAATGCTTGTCGAGTCAGAGAAATTATCAACAGCGTCAACCAAAGGATCAGAAAATGCAGCTGCAATAACGGTCCCCAGCAATAACAAAAACACTGCCTTAAAAGACGTTGACTTGGGAATTTGATTTTCAGCTCCCTCCACGGTTTCATCATTTTGATTCCTCAAATCATCGTATTCTCTTTTTGATTGCTGTAAATGAACAAACGTGATTATCATCCCAGTAGTACCCAAGTGCTAGAGAAATTCAACATGGCACAACATACCAGGTGGAAATCATTCAGACCTTCTATTGTGGCAGGACCAGCCCCAGGAGAAGAAGCCCCAGAGCGCCTCGCCACTTCAAGCCATTTGGACATTCCATCGATGAACTCAGGCAAATCAATTTTAAAATCACCAGACCTGTCAAAATCCTTTATCACTTTTTCGGCAGCATCACTTTCATCCAAGTTAATCTCATCAAACTGGACTCCTAGCATGAAACCTCTCAATTCAAGAGCAGTAATATATCCATCAGCATTTCCATCTATTGCCTTAAATAATCTGTAAGAAATCCATTGAAGTCAGAAAATATGAAAGTCTGCCATCAAAATCAGTGGTGGGATCTACAAAAGGAAACTAACCTCCCCATAACTTCTACATTAGGTTTGCCATCATTCCCGAGAAGCCTTCCCAGTGAATGAGTCTTTGGATGGCTTAGAATACCGGACATTATGTGCTTAAGCTTTACATAAGCAAGTCTTCTCCTTTGGATCCAGGGCTGAAAAACCTGCATTCCAAGAAAGTAAAGTAGAGCACTGGCACTTATAGAGAGAACATTCTGACAATACAAATCTGAAATCCATGAAGAAATTTACCAAATAACTGCAAGAAGGGACAGATCCCACTACTCAAGATGATAAAAACTGCAAGTTTCAGATTAAATAATATGGCTACTTAACCAAACTCTTTCTTATGCAAACAGCATGAAAATTGAAAAGCCAAATGCAATATATATGCATTCTGGTGCTTGTTAAAGGGTTTGATCCCAACCAAGATAAAGAAGCAGCCAAATCTAAGGCTTTACTACTACCCAACATTACATTTTCTTCATAAAGTACATTTTCTTCATAAAGTACGGAAAGCTTTCCAACACATTGCAAATGAACTTACACTTTAGTGAAAAGCCTGCCCCATTATATATGCTTCAATGTCTACCTCATATCAAACTGTAGGACTAAGTGTTATCATCGCAGAGGATAAGTATATGAACGTGGGATTGTGCATGCAACACAATATCAACCACCAACACAATAATTTTCAAAAATTAGGATATGAGCATGCAACAATAGTATATATATGCATAGGACAAGATGTTAACATCTCAGACAGGATGGATGTGAACGTGGAATTGTGCATGCAACACAATATCAACCCACCAACACAATAATTTTCAAAAATTAGGATAAGGGCATGGCAACGGTAATATCTATATATATATATATGCATATATATGATAACAGAAACGAGTTGTTGATTCTTTTACACAACAAATTATTTACTTTCTATGTTTATATGTTGGAAAAGAAATAAAAACGCAATCCTAATTTCTTACTTTCAGAAGTGTCAAGTGTAAAAATTAAAAACAAGAAGTTGCAAAAATTTAGGTGGCATTTGATTTGCTTTTCTATTTTTTTGTTTTATGTTTTCTGTTTTATATATTTTATGCTTTAAAAATCCCAAAACAAGGAACAAAAAATGCTTTGTTTTCCTTATTTTGATATTTTTCTAGTTTTAGGTTAATAACGCTCAAAACAACATTTTGTCATTTTTCATTTCATGTGTAAACCCATTTTCTGTTTTCTAAATTAAATTTTGAAAACGCAAGTGACCAAATACGTTTTGAGCTGTTTTTCTTATTTTCAAATATGCAAAATGGAAAATGAGCTCAAAACAGAAAATAGAAAATAGAAAACAAAAACATAAAATAAAAAATAGAAAAACAAACTAAATACCACCTTAGAGTTCCATGTGTCACTAAGCACATAGGAGTCATTATGCATAAAATCAAATCCACACATTATTTTTTTCTAATATAATCTTTGACCTCCATTTTATATCCTTCAAACTTTTGCTAACTCAAGTGTATCCAAGCAATAAATCTACGTCCAACAACATGCAGAAATAGAAACAAAAATCAGTAGGACAATTTAATGCATGGCTAACAGGAAATGATTATAACATTTGATTTTATTGGTCACCAAGTAGATGGAATATCTGTAACATGTTTACATTATCTTTTGCATTAATCCAATTTTCTCATGATATTGGAAAAATAAAGATAATATGAGTAAGAAGCTCAAAATATATCAAAATACTTATGTTTTGAAACTTTCTTAGACACGAGTTGAACAAACAAGTATCGTTGGCGAACCAATTTTTTTAACATCCTTCTACTGCTCCAATTTATTCATGACCAGAATATGTGTGTGTGTGTGTGTGTGTGTGTGTGTGTGAAATTGACAAAAATATTGGGCATATTACATGAGGCAGGCAAATAATTGCTGCAGAGAAAATAAAGTTTACCTGATAAAGACAATATGCAATCAGCATTGACACAGATACAATAAGTGCAATCAAGACTGCTAAGTGTTTTCTTGAAGTTGAATGCATAGCTTGCGGTATTTGGACAACAAGAAATGGGATAACAGATACAGCCATGATTCTTGCACCATTACTGGTGCAGCTGTCAGTAGTCACCCCAGAACCTGAAAAATAGAGATCAACTTAGGGATGTAATCCATCAACAATTACTGGTTAAACATTCCATACTTATATTTCTGACAGATATAGCGGAAGTCTAAAAAAATAAACAAGTTGGTGAGTGGTAGGATATCTAAACATGAAACTGACAACATTGATCATAATATTAACAAATCAAGTATTATGATTATGGCATCCAATCCATCACCTTTTTTTTTTTTTTTTTATATTGAATAAAATCAGAATAAGAAGAAAACAAACACAAGATATTCACATGCCAGTACGGTATCACAAAAACCATAATTGTGTATTCACATGCCATTGTTTCACATTAGGCATGACTAACTTGAGAGAAGCAGAATAGTCATTCACTAGGTCACAAATGGCAAGTTAATCTACAGATTTGCATCAAGCAACGCATGATTTTTACAGATAGGAAAAGTAAAATATTACAAAATTCTGGGAACCTACCAGCTAAGCTAAATCCTTTTGTATCTTGTCCATCTATTGCAGTTGAATCCTGCAGGTCACACTTGCCAACAACAACACAAGTTCCCCATAGTACAGTAAGGAGCATGACTGTAGATCCAGCTAGCAAGCCCATTCCAACAGAGACCTGACTCTGCGCTGTTTCTGTACTTCCAGAAAGTCCAGATACTATAGCAAAACAATGGATTAGGACAGAACTCAGAAGCAATACAGAGATCAATCTTCAAGTTTATGATGATGCATATTAGCTCTTCTAGACTGATTAAAAGAAACTTTGAATCACAAAAGAAACTCTTCAGTGCATAGCATTCTCAAAAAGAAAAGAATTTTACTTGAACTTGTGTAGATTGAGAAAGATACAATTGCTAGTCTTAAAAGAAAGGGGAAAAAAATTATGTAATGTTAGAAGCACCAAAGCATAACCAACTGATCACTCCAGTCCGCAGTCAGCTCAAGGAAAGATAAGATGAATATGCATACTAGATATTTCTTTCTTATTCACTGTCCTTAAAAGTCAGGACACACTACACGTGTTTTTTATTTTGGTAAATAAAGAACGTTTATTAAAAGGTATCCAGGGGACTCCACTCAATTATAAGAGATCAAAGCAATCGAAAATTAACAGCTCAAAAATTCACCTGCTCCCCTATGAATGCGAAAACAGATTGTAAATGTAGATCTCCTCCAACCCACTCCCACCCCCTGGGGCAGGTGAAAAGAAAAAAAAAATAAAAAAAAAAAAAAAAGAAAAGAAAAGAAATAAACAAAAAACCACATTAACAAAACAAAACAAACAAAAATAAAAAATCAAACTAATACTTCAAAAGGATTCCTTTTAGGCTATTCGTGGATCAATTACTCATGTTCATGCATGACCACCACATGCTATAACTGATACCGTGGAACAAAATAAGGCCCACTTTTAAGGATATAACAACCTTGAAAAAGATGTTGAAGTTGTACATTTAACACAATCATCAACAACATTTAAAGTCTTCCACCCTGAAATATACCATCCCTAGATCCCCCACAAGCATTTGCATACCCACTGTTCATTCCTGACAAATAACTAATTTAAAGTTCACAAACTAGCTATATTTCCTAAATGGAACACCTCTTGGTTACACAAAGTTTACAAGAAGGTATAAACTTTCCAGATTAGAAAGAATCATGTAACATGCTTAACTAAATTAAGCCACTTAATTTACATTACTTGATAGAAATGAACTAGTTATATAAAAATATATGTGTGAAGTTGGGTGTGCGTTTTGGACAAGAACCAGACAAGATATTGTGGAAGTATTTGTTCTTAATGCGACATTTATGCAATGAATCCATAAATACAAATAAACTCTAAATCACATAATTTGGCTCTGTCTATGAACTACAAATACAAGGGACAAATGTCTGCCGATAGAATATCCATGCCAAGGCATATAATATCATGACAAACAATTTCAAAGCAATAAACTACAAATTCAAGATCAGTTTAGCTTAAATAAATAGATGTATATCCACTGAAATGGAAATGCATGACTGAGATTGTTCATTTCTAAATCCCCTCGATCACAGCTTAAACAGTTAGTAACAATAGAATTAAAGAATTTTGTGCAGCTATAGTTCAATAATTATTAATAAATGATAGAGCACGGCTATTGCTCCAAAGTCCAGCACTGCTTATTGCTGCCTGTGTGGCAGTGAGGGATTCGTCTTCCATTTATCCTTTGTTTTTTTTTTAAGCGGAGGCCACTGCCACATAAAGCAGCGGTGAGCACTGCAAAACTTTGAAGCGGTGACTGTAGATTTTTCCAATGGCTACTGCAAATTAAATTATGAGCTCTTCCTTCATCCAACAAACTCAAAACTTTCTACAAACAAGTTTGGAAGAGAGGGAAGGGGAGAGAGAGAGAGAGAGAGAGAGAATAAAATACAATTCAAATAAATTGTCACCGAGTAAACATATCAATTTCAACACCAGGGTATTAACTTGAATTAAAATTTACTGTTATTTATTTTCTTTTTGGTAATACAACCCAGTGCACCAAGTCGCTTTCTTTGTCTTTTCCTCATAAACCTGCAGAGCATTAATTGCCCAAACCCACACCCACGTGCTAAAGATACCAAATACAAACACACACAATGAGTGCGGGTGACATTAAAAAAAAATAATAAAATTTTATAAATTTTTATAAATACAAATTACAATATTATAAAATATTATTTTTTTATTCACAACATAAAAAAACGAGACATTAATTTTTAAATTTTATACAATTTTATACTCATTACACAAAACTTAAAATATTAACTTTTTATTTTATACAACTCCATACGCACCCAAAATAAAATTTTATAAATTTCTATAAACATAAACTACGAGATTATAAAATTTATTTTTTTACTCACAATACAAAAAATAAAATACTAATTTTTTAAATTTTATATAATTTTATATTCATTACATAAAATTCAAAATATTAATTTTTTATTTTATACTACTCCAAAACGCCACCGCACGCAAATACTGCAATTACCCTTTTCACGGCACGGTATACGACTCAAGTAAGTAGCTGAAGATAAATTCTCAATTTGAATTTTTTTTGAAAAGCTCAAAATTTAACTTTCACCAGAAACTTCGAACATAGAATTAGAATAACAAATGCTACGTTTGGTTTCTCAGAAAAGTAATACCGGAGAACAAAACTTTAAATTCAGAACTAAAGGGTCTTGCATAACCAAAATCCTCCAACTAACATAAGTTAGGTAAAGCTGAAGTGACTTGGTTAAGATTATTTTAAGTTTTAACGTCTTCCTATTAACCTTAAAGATTAAAATGAAGCAAACTAACATGCGGTTCGAGTAAAAGGTCAACCGAAGACAAAATTGAAATTACTAACGAACAATTAGCAAGTAGAAGTACAATTCAGCTCAAATTGGAATAGAAATGAAAATTCATACCGAGAATGATCATTGCATCGGGAAGAGCCCCAAGAACAGGAAGGAAGAGGCCGCCGACGATGCCGGGCCCCAGAATCTCCAGCAAGAGCTCGCTCCCGCTGGAGAGAGATTTGGCGCCCAGGAACATTAGGTAGCCGTAGACGATGATGAGGAAGAGGTTTCCGAGAGCGGTGGTGGTGCAGGGCATGAAGCCGTACGTCTGGTCGCAGGAGTCTGACGAGCAGAGCAGGTTAAGGCGGCAGAGGAGGGGCGGCGCATGGAGGCCATCGTGGACTCCGTCAGAGACGAGATCAGAATATGAATGTTCGGTGACGAATCTCCGGCCGTAAGCAGTGCCGCAGAGGATGAGGACACAGAGGATAAAGGAGAAAAAGGGTTTGCCGGTCGCCATTTTCCCAGCTGCTGCTTCTTCCTTGCTTAGTGTTATCAATTCGTATGGTATGTAGCCTAGGTGTAAGTGTGAATCGCGCGTGCACCTAGTAGCAGTCGCGTAGCGTTCCACAAAAGAGTGAAGATTCAAATTTTAATACAGGACAATTACATGTACTTGCCTTAGACATTGACAGGCTGTTTGATGGTGTTTAGAATATCGAAAAATAAAAAAAAAATAATAAAGAATGTGATTTGAGTGATATTTGAATATTTAGTGATAAATTATATTTTTTAGATATAAATAGTGAAAGATATTGACTTTTGTAAAAAAATTTATCGGAACGATTTTAAAATCCATCAAAACAGTTTTTAAATCTTTTTAAAAAATATTAACAATGAATCTTGTTTAGTAGGTTAGATAATGGTGGCCATATTAAAAAAAAAAAAATTATGGCTATTCTATTAATCGAACTCGAGTTATGTAATTTTTTTTAGAGTTGTAATAGATGTGAATATATAAAAAGTAGTAAAGAATTTTAAAAGTTTTAAAAGTTTTTGAGAGTTTTTTAGTATTTTTTAGATCCCCAAACACCCCCTAAAAATAATGAAAAATGTGTTTTAAGTGATATTTAAGTATTTAGTGGTAAACCACGATTTTTAAATATGAATAGTAAAAGATACTGACTTTTGCAGATAAATTCGTCAAAATAGTTTTGAAATATGTTAGAACAGTTTTGAAATCTCTTCAAAAAAATTAACAATGGGTCTTGTTTGATAATTTAAAAAAAATTTACAGCTATTTTATTAATCAAACTCAAATTATATAATTTTTTCTAGAGTTGTAATAAATGTGAATGTGTAAAAAATAGTAAAAAATCTTAAAAATTTTTTAAAATTTTTCAAAATTTTATAGCAGGCCAAACAAATCCTAAACTAATTATACAAATATTTTTTGAACGTTTAAGATTTATACACATCTTTCTTATTTTCAAAATTACTAACCCAAATCCTCTGCCGTTAGGTTTCTGTTAAACTTCTGTTAGAATTTTAAAGAATAACGTCATTATCTAAAAAATTATAGCTTAATAAACCTTTTTTACCCACATGCTTTTATTTGACCCATTAACTCCCAATATCTCCGTTGCTGGCCAAACCTCTCCTCTCCCTCAATGATAGATCTCATTTTTCTTCAATTTTCTCATTGAATTTGGTGAAATATGTTTGTGTAAATAATGAAAAATCTATCTCCTCACTTGTGTCATTTGAAAGTCATAGAAATTTTTAATGGTGCTATGCAAATATATATATATATATATATATGTATAAATATTGATAATTGTATATGTATACATATTTAGGGGGTGTTTGGTGTGATAAAAAGTGAGATAAAATGAGATAATTTGTGAGTTCGTAATGCGTGCAGTAAGATAACTTTTAAAAATTTTTAAAAATTTTTAAAATTTTTTAGAGTTTTTTTTGCACCCCAAACAACCCCTTAGTGTCTGAACCAAGACCAAGGCCAAAATTCCCAGGCCCTTAGAATCGGAATCGAAACTAAAATTAGCAAGCGAAGATTCCAGTGGAAGTGCAAGGTGATTCCAATGCTGACAAGTTTCGCTGTCGTTGCCTTAGTACCCTCCGCCACTACTGACGCTCCGACCTTGAGTCCTCACTCCAATGTCAACCCCAAACCATCAATTTCTTCTTCAAACCAAGAAATCTCTCTGTTTTTCCTTCAACAACTATTTTCCGCCATCGCTTTTACCAACCCTCTTATTTTCCTAAAAATCTTTTACTGATTACACCTTTCCATCCTCGATCAGCTCTAAAAGCTTGATCTTAAAGACCCACTTTCGAATTTGGCTACAAATATTACTCATTTTTGTTTTTTTTTTTTGTTTTTTTTTTTTGAAGGTTTCCTTTAAAACCCAGTTTTTGGGTTGGTTCTGGGTATTTTGTTGAATTCACAACTTTTTGGTTGATTATGGGATTTTGTTGAATTCTCAGGCATATTTGATGCCAATCTTTGCTTTTCTCATTTTTAGGATTTGGTTCTTCGTGGTACTTGTTTTTTTGTTTTGTTTTTTACTCTTTAGCGTGTTTAATATTGTAATAATGGATAGTTTGGAAAAGAGTAATGATAATTATAATCAGGAAGCTACAAGATTAAGATTCAAAAAGCCACCTTTCGGTATGTAATTTTTTCTGGTTATTTACGTTGCTTGAACCAGGGATAGAAATATCCGCAGAGTAAAAAATTTAACGCCTCGGATACAAAATAACAAAAAAAAAAGGGTCGGGATTAGTAATTTTTAAAAATAAAGAAAGTACATGTAAATTTTAAATATTCAAAGAGTATATGTATAATTAGCCTAATATTTAATAAAGGTATTCGTAATTACCCCCTAATATTTTATATAGCACTATCTCGGCTAAGGCCACATCTAAATTATTAAAAATTACCAAAAATTTCTACCAAATTTTTTTGTCAAAAAATTTCTGTTGAAATTTGTTTGAACGGATTTTATCTATCAGAATTTATTCAAATAGACAGTTCGAATGAATTTTGACTATTCGTCTCTATTCATTAGTTGAACTCTAAATACAAAAAAAAAAACTTAAATCACATTTTATCTTATGGAGAGTATTGAAAAATAAAAGAGTGTATGTAGCATATATTGAGACGATAGAAAACATGTATGATAGAGCAGAGATATCTATACGGATGGCTAGCGGAGAGACTAAGAAATTTCCTATCACGATTGGTCTACATCAAGACTCAGTATTAATCCCGTACTTGTTTGCCCTAGTTATGGATGAGATTACTAGACATATTCAGAATGAGGTGCCGTGGTATATGTTATTTGCAGATGATATTGTCTTAGTAGATACGACGAGAGAATGAGTGAATGTTAAGTTAGAATTGTAGTAGAAAACGTTAGAGGTGAAAGGGTTAAAAATAAGTCGATGCAATACGGAATATATGGAATGCAAATTTAGTCAAAATAGGACAATGAGTAGTATATAAGTAAGTTTGGGTACTCAAAAGATTGTAGAAAAAGAAAACTTTAGATATTTTGGATCTATAGCTCAGTAGGATAGAGGAATTGATATTGATGTAAGTCACAAGATTCAGGTCGAGTGACTAAGAGTAGTTGAAAAGTTACTATCAAACATGACCTGGTCTACATAAATTTAACAGATGATATATCCCTTAACAAGTTTGATTGGCGTCGTTAAATCAATATAACCGACCTCACCTAGTGGGAAAAAGTTTAGTTTAATTCGGTTTGGTTTTATAACTTCAAACGGACCTTAGACATTTACTCCACTCCCTAATTAATAAATACTAGTTTTTAGAATTGTATAATATTTTTATTGTCACGATTCAATTTTTCCACAATTTCAGGAATGTAAACAATAACCATAAATCACCAAAATCATCAATCTAAATTAATCAGAGTCAATTATATAAAAATATATACTAATAATTTCCAAACTTAGATAAAAATTCATCTCCAGCCTCTCAAATCGAGATTTTACATAATAATCCAATTCTAAAAAAATAAATAAAACAACTGTGCAGTTCTCTATCTAAATTACAAGCAATTAGTTACTGAAAAATATTCGCTTGGCCTAATTAATCCCATCACAACCTTCGTTTGGTGCAACACTCGCACCTGCATCTGAAAAATTTTGAAGAGGCTGAACACAATATAAAAATTCACTGGTCCTCGAAGAAAAATAAAAATTAAATCAATTATGCACAGATGTTCTAATATAAATACTAACATGCCATGCGCACATCCAACACATATCAAAATATTTAATTTAAATAATTTTTAAAACTAAATAAAAATAATTTATTTCGACAAGACCACAATCACAATTACTGAGTTAGGTACCACAACTTGGTCAACCTATGCCTTAGTCATAGGATACCAAAAAATCAATTCCAATACTTTGTAGGTTACTAGTCTACTGGACATCATACCCAACCCCGCGCAGGTTCCTGAACTTTCACCAGTGGAGCTTTCAGCACCAATTAATTTCCTAGGACCTTAACTCAAAATCAAAATCGTAAAAATCAATGAATAAATAATTAATTTATTTATTCAATCCCAATTCTTTCTTTAAAAATATATTTTTTTCTCAATTTTTCAAAATCAAAATTTATTTATACATACTTTTTCCAATTCACAAGACAACCACAATAATAAAATTATCATGCAATAGTAAATCAAATAATTACAAAAATTTATAAAATTAAATCATACATAATAAATTTAAATTTTTATTTAACTTTCCCCCATCTCAAATTAAATTTGCAGAATAAGAAATAATATTTCAAATTTTACGCACAGCTATTGCAAAATCACCACGAACAGAACAAAACAACTCGTCGCCACTGCCCAGAACAAAACAAAGCACCCGTTGCTTTCTTTCTCTCTCAATTTTTTTTCTTCACACGGTTCCATGCCAAACAGCTTATATATATCCGTGATATATGTTTTGAAATTTAAATTTTAATAGGTTTAAGCTACAAGCTGACGGTGATCTTCTATTTTTTTTTCCTCTGCAGTGCACATCTATGTGCACATATACATACCTATATACTATATATATACACATGGCAACACGTCCCACGGAGTTGGAATCCAATTTGGATTCAAACTCCTTCGCACCTCATATTGCTATTGCATTAATATACATGTGTATATATATATATATTATTACCTAATAATTACATATATATATATATACGGACATATATTTATGAAAGGACGCACATAACAAGTAAAAAAAAAATATTTTCATTAAATTGGTAAAAATTAAATTAATTTTTTTTAAATTTAAAAAAATAACATCCTTACGCAATCCATCCGTTTCTAATAAAATTAATATTTAATCAAAGTCTCAAATATTTTTTTTTTTACCAATTACCTTAAAAAATTAATCCAGCAAGAATTAAAATTTCTAAGTCATTACATTCTACCCTCCTTAAAAAAATTTCGTCCTCGAAATTTAAAAAATACCTGAATCATTGAATAATTCTGGATATTTACTCCTCATATTTGATTCTCGTTCCCAAGTCGACTCTTCGACACCATGGTGCTTCCGTAACACTTTGACTAAGAACATAGTCTTTCGCCTTAGAACTTGTTCTCGCGAATCTAAAATCTTTACTGGTCTCACTTTATACGTTACATTTGAGTCAATCTCAAGCTCGGTCCAATCAAGAACATGTGATGGATCAGCATTATACTTCCTCAACATAGACACGTGAAAAACATCATGTACACCCGATAATTGTGGTGGCAGAGTAAGACGATATGCCATATCTCCAATTCTAGCTAAGATCTCAAATGGCCCAATAAATCTTGGAGATTGCTTCCCTCTTCGCCCAAAATGAAATACCCCATTTCTTGGTAAGACCTTTAAGAACACATGATCTCCCACCTCAAACTCTAATGGTTTCCGTCTTCAATCAGCATAACTCTTTTGGCTACTCCTTGTCGTCTCAAGTCTTTGGCAAATAATTTTAATTTT
This sequence comes from Pouteria glomerata, assembly GCA_035590655.1. Classification (NCBI taxonomy): domain Eukaryota; kingdom Viridiplantae; phylum Streptophyta; class Magnoliopsida; order Ericales; family Sapotaceae; genus Pouteria; species Pouteria glomerata. The sequence goes on along the minus strand of JAVXUM010000017.1, from coordinate 22,092,786 downwards.
CTCTGTGGTCTTTCTAACAAACTCTGGCCCAATAACTGTAGCTTCTCCAATTTCAGTCCAACAAACTGGTGATCTAAATGGTCTCCCATATAATGCCTCAAAAGGTGCCATCCCAATACTCTACTGATAGCTATTATTGTAAACGAACTCCACTAGTGGTAAATAGTCCTCCCAATTACCTCGAAAATCAAGTACACAAACCATGAGCACATTTTCCAAAATTTGAATAGTTCGTTCTGATTGTCCATCAGTTTGTGGGTGAAAAACTGTACTAAGTGATAATTGAGTCCCCATAGCTACTTGAAGACCTTGCCAAAATCAAGAGACGAAGCGAGAATCCCTATTTGAGATAATAGAAATAGAAACTCCATGAAGTCTCACAATCTCCTTGATATAAAGTCGAGCAAGAGTATCCATAGAATTTGTTAAACGAATAGGTAGAAAATATGCTGACTTTATCAATCTATCCACCACTATCCAAATTGTGTCATGACTTTTCCGTGATCTTGGTAATGCAGAAACAAAATCAATAGTCACATTCTCCCATTTCCACATTGATACTGGTAGGGGTTGTAACATACCTGCCGGTCTCTGATGTTCGGCTTTCACTTGTTGACAAGTAAGGCATCTACTAACAAATTCTACCATATTCTTTTTCATTCATTTCCAAAAGAACTGGTGACTCAAGTTATGATACATCTTGGTACCTTCTGGGTGCATTGCAAGCTTGGAGTGATGAAACTCCCTCAAAACTTCATTCCGCATGGATGCTGGTGCAAATAATCTACCTTGATGTCTTAAACCACTGTTCGTAGTAAAAGTCGAACCTGGTAACCCATCTGCATTCAATACCTTTACCTTAATCGTATCGGACTCAGCATCAAAACTTTGAACTTCTATCACCCTAATCACCAACGTTGGTTGTGCCACCATAGAAAAGAGAGTGGCATGTCCTTCTTCTTCTCCTAAGTGAAGATTAAACTCTCCAATTTCTCTCATCATATCCCATTCCCTCATCGCAAGATTAGCCAAAACACTACGAGTCTTTCTACTAAGAGCATCTGTAGCCACATTTGCTTTTCCTGGATGATAATGCAATTTAAAATTATAATCTTTCATGTATTCCATCCATCTGTTCTGTCTCAAATTCAAATCCTTTTGCGTAAAGATATACTTTAGGCTCTTGTGATCTGAGAATACTTCAAACTTTTCTCCATATAAGTAATGTCTTCAACTCTTTAAAGCATATATTACTGCTGCCAACTCTAAATCATGTACTGGATAGTTTTGCTCGTGAATCTTTAATTGTCTTAACTCGTATGCCACAACTCTACCCCCTTTGCATAAGCACATACCCTAATCCTTCTTTAGATGCATTGCAATACATTACATAGCCTAATCCTCTTTCTAGGATCACTAACACTGGTGCAGAAGTCAACCTCTTCTTTAACTCTTGAAATGACTTTCACAAGTCTCATTCCAAGTAAATTTCACCCCCTTTCAAGCTAATCTAGTCATTGGCGCTGCTAATCTTGAAAAACCTTGAACAAATCTTCAGTAGTATAAAGCTAATTCCAGGAAACTTCGAATCTCAAATACTGCCTTGGGCTGCGGCCAATCCATAACTGCTTCTATTTTTTTATGGGTCTATTGATACACCTTCACTAGATACAACATGCCCAAGAAACTTTACTTCTTCGAGCTAAAACTCACATTTACTTAACTTGGCATAAAGTTTGTGCTCTCTTAAAGTTTAGAGTATAATCCTCAAATGCTTCTCATGTTCTTCCTTGCATTGAGAATACACCAACACATCGTCAATGAAGATTACCACAAACTTATCCAAGCACTAAATATTCTGTTCATCAAATCCATAAAAGCTGCTGGGGCGTTGGTCAACCCAAAAGGCATCATTAAGAACTCATAATGTCCATATCGAGTCCTAAATGCTGTCTTTAGTATACATTTTTTCTTTACTCTTAACTGATGATACCCTGATCTCAAATCAATCTTCGAAAAGCACTGTGAACCCTTGAACTGGTTAAATAAGTCATTAATTCTCGGTAGTAGGTACTTGTTCTTCATTGTCACCCTATTCAACTTTCTGTAGTCAATGCACATCCGTAATGAGCCATCTTTCTTTTCCACGAACAATGTTGGTGCTCCCTACGGTAAAGTACTAGGACGAATAAAACCTTTAGCGAGTAAATCCTCAAGCTGAGTCTTCAACTCAACTAATTCTACTGGAGTTAGTCTATAAGGCGCCATGGATATTGGCTCTGTGCCTGGAATTAAATCAATGCTAAACTCCACTTCTCGTTCTGGTGGTAACTCTACCAAGTCTTCTGGAAATACATCTGGAAACTCGCACACAACTGGTGGCAATTCTGTCTCACTACTCCCTTCTTCCTCCAAAGCTAAGTTGGCAAATAAGCTATACAAATCTACCCGTTTCTGCCCATTTAGAAAATGTGTGACTAAAGTATCTCTACGGTCACCTGTGAATCGTATCCGATCGCCCTCAGGTGTATATAAGGTCACTCTTCCTTTGGCACAATCTATTATTGCCTTATAAATTGACAGCCAATCCATGCCAAGAATAATATCAAAATTGTTCATTTCTAACATAATCAAGTCAAACAATAGACGATGATCAGATGCGGATACCTCATCAATTATGGTAATCTCACACCCTCTACAGACTTGAGTCAAAGTCGTATGACCCCCAATTGGTGTCTCAATACGCACAGGCGGGACCAATGGTTCCATAATTAATTTCAATGCAGATGCAAAACGTGCAGAAATAAAAGAGTGTGATGCTCCAGTATCTATGAGTACTGTGGCTCTAGAAGTGAAAATAAGGAAGGTACCTCTAACCACAATCGATTCAGCAGGTCCATCATCTCGTGTCAATACAAATGCTCTGCCTTGTGTCTGGTTAACTGGTAGATTGCTGCCTCCCTGGCCTTGTTGAGATCCACCCTGAGCTACCTTTGAAAATTGTGGTTGCACTGCCTGCGACCCTAGCGGTTTATAACTCTGCTAATAAGAAACTGATTGATTGGGCTGCTGGGGTCGAGCAACACTTGAAGTCCCCTATCCTTGCGGGCAGTTTTTTTGCACATGGCCCTGTTGGCCACATTTGTAACATGACCTCAAGGCAATCCTCTGCTCAACTCTACCTGCCCCGCCCATTTGAGGGCATTCTAACTTTCAATGTCCTGGTTGCTTACATTGGAAGCAAATAATTGAACCTTGTGAAGTCGTCGCTGTTGCCGAATAAGTAGGAGGTGCACTGCTCTGCTGGTTTTGTGGATCTTCTCTCTGTCTCTTGTTATTCCTCTTATTAGGTAGAGAAGCAGAACTCTTCCCTTGCTTATTCTCCGTCTGATGCCTTGTGTCATTCAAGTCTTTCTCTACTATCATAGCTCGAGATGTCAGCATTTTGTAGTCCTCCAAATGTAGAAGTACTACCCTGCCCCTTATGGCTGGTCTCAAACCCCTTTCAAACCTTCGACATTTGTTATACTCCATAGAAACCATTTCTGGTGCATACTTAGAAAGAGCAAAGAGCTTACGCTCATACTCTAAGACTGTCATCGTACCCTGGATCAAATTCATGAACTCATCCCTTTTTGCATCCCTCATTG
>JAVXUM010000017.1:22074403-22089036 GCA_035590655.1 Pouteria glomerata | reverse complement strand
GAGATGCCCTCGGGTTGAAAGACCCCGAACCTGCGCAGGGTTGGTGTCCCCACCAGTAGGTTAGTAACCTACAAACCGGGTTTGTGATGTATCAGTATTTACTTTGGTGTTCCGTCGCCCTGGGATAAGACCCTAAAGAACGGTTTGGTGATTGTACCTCAAATTCCGATGATTGTGTGCAAAACTAATAAATACACTGTATAAAGAGTAAGGAGCCTAATAAGTAGAAAAATATTGAACTTTTGCACTTTACTTGATCTATGCATCGTATGTACTTCCATGTTATTTCGTTTTTTTTTTAAATTGCCTTGCATCATTCATATACTATTGTGAATATAACGTGAGCATAAGTTGTCCATGCTCACGTCCCTACAGATACCCTTGCAGGACCCGCACAGGAGGAGTAGGTTTGCCCTGGACTGCCATTAAGACATATACCAACTTTGGGAACGTTTTATTAAATTTTTTGCATCGACTATGCATGTATATAATTTTGGGATTCAAATGGTGTAAACTAATTCTATTTTGAGTTAATGTAATTATGTAATGAAAGGTGGTGAGAAAATGTACTTGTTATAACTATTTTAGAAATGTAACGGCCTTAAGGCCGAGTTATGTAAACATGTAATCTTTTACTCTTTTAGCCTAAGTTATGATACATGCCCTTAATTTTAATTATGGTGGGCCATATGTATGGCCGGAGTGAATTTTAGTACCTTTAATTGTAGTATAAATGCGTGGATGTTATACAGGTTATTGTGTTCCGGGTATCCGAAAATAAACCAATTAGGCCATATATAATAGGGGAGGTTTTGCGGGTCCATTGCATGACCAATGCGTGCTCTGATACGTTTAACCTATTTAGACATCTTATGAGTGTTATTCACTCACTCCCCGGGTCTCCGGGCACGGGGCGTGACACCTCTCCTACCATTTTCATCATGGCTGTGGCCATATTCCACATAAAATCTTATGTGTTAACTGAACCTCCTTGGGAAACATTGGCCGCTCTAGCCTGACCATTGGCAGCTTGAGAAACATTAGCCACCCTCTCCTGTTCACCTTCCACTTGAGGCATATCATTAACTTCTGGTGGAACTCTAACACCAGGTGGAACCTCTACTCCCTGCGGTGCATTGGCCACTCTTGGAGGGGCCTCTGTTCTAATTCCTGCATGTGACTCCTGATCATGAGCCACTTTAGGCTGCATATGTATCTCCTCATTAGTTGGGACTCTGCGTCCCTGAACACGACCATGACCACGATCTTGGCCACGGTCTCGACTACGACAACGGCCTCTACCTCTAGCATTAGCAACACGTGGAGGCATTGTCTAAATATGAAAACCAAAAAGAGTAAGAATTGATATTTATAATCCACAATTCTAGTTATTAATAATTCTCATGGAATCAAATTACACACATAAATACGCTATTACTTAGAAACCTTAATTCCCACTGTCCCTAGGTATTCTAACCTAAGCTCTGATACCAATATGTCACGACCTGAATTTTTTCACAATTTCAAGAACGTGAACAATAACCATAAATCACCAAAATCATCAATCTAAGTTAATCAGAGCCAATTATATAAAAATATATGCTAATAATTTCCAAACTTAGATAAAAATTCATCTCCTGCATCTCAAATCGAGATTTTACATAATAATCCAATTCTAAATAAATAAATAAATAAAATAACTGTGCAGTTTTCTATCTAAATTACAAGTAATTAGCTACTTAAAAATATTTGCTTCGCCTAATTAATCCTATCACGACCTTCGTTTGGTGCAGCACTTGCACTTGCATCTAAAAAATTTTATAGGGGTTGAGCACAATATAAAAATTCACTGGTACTCGAAGAAAAATAAAAATTAAATCAATTATGAACAGATGTTCTAATATAAATATTAACATGCCATGCGCACATTTAACACATATCAAAATATTTAATTTAAATATTTTTAAGACGAAATAAAAATAATTTATTTCGACAAGATCATAATCACAATTACTGAGTTAGATACCACAACCTGGTCAACTTATGCCTTAGCCATAGGATATCAAAAATATCAATTCCAATACTTTGTAGGTTACTAGTCTACTGGACATCATACCCAACCCTGCGCAGGTTCCTGGACTTTCACCAGCGGAGCTTTCAGCACCAATTAATTTCCCAGTTCCTTAACCCAAAACCAAAATCATAAAAATCAATGAATAAATAAATAATTTATTTATTCAATCCCAATTCCTTCTTTAAAAATATATATTTTTTTTCTCAATTTCTCAAAATCAAAATTTATTTATACATACTTTTTCCAATTCACAAGACAACCACAATAATAAAATTATCATACAATAATAAATCAAATAATTACAAAAATTCATAAAATTAAACTATACATAATAAATTTAAATTTTTCTTTAACTTTCCCCTATCTCAAATTAAATTTATAGAATAAAAAATAATACTTCAAATTTGACGCACAGCTATTGCAAAAGCACCACGAACAGAACAAAACAACTCATCGCCACTGTCCAGAACAAAACAAAGCACCCGTTGCTTTCTTTCTCTCTCTTTTTTTTTTTTTTTCTTCACACGGTTGCATGCCAAACAGCGTATATATATCCGTGATATATGTTTTGGAATTTGAATTTTAATAGGTTTAAGCTACAAGGTGACGGTGGTCTTCTGTTTTTTTTTTCCCTCTGCAGTGCACATATATGTGCACATATACATACCTATATACCATATATATACACATGGCAACACGTCCCACGGAGTTGGAATCCAATTTGGATTCAAACTCCTTTGCACCTCAGATTGCTATTGCATTAATATACATGTATATATATATATTATTACTTAATAATTACATATATATATATATACGCACATAGCAAGTAAAAAAAAATATTTTCATTAAATTGGTAAAAATTAAATTAAATTTTTTTTTTCACAGATTTTTTTTTTTAAATTTAAAAAAATAACATTCTTACGCAATCCATCCGTTTCTAATAAAATTAATATTTAATCAAAGTCTCAAATATTTTTTTTTTACCAATTACCTTTAAAAATTAATCCAGCAAAAATTAAAATTTCTGGGTCATTACATTTATAGATAAAATATAATTTTAAATATATAATAAAAATATTTTAATAAAGATGTATAATTTTATAAAATAGTAATTGTGTTGTTTTTAATATTTATATTTTTTTTATTTGTGTCAATGTTAATAAGTTGATAAAGTTGATCAAAGTCGAGATTTCATATGAATACTAAAAGTTTATATTTTATCAAATCTTAATTTGATCTAATTTTAAAAATTAAAATTTGTTCTAGAATATATATGAAATTACAAACTCATTTAATCAACTTGATCGTTTTTTTTTTTATTTTAAACTATTTGTTAATTTTAATATACATTTTAATTTTTTTAATTCTTAACTCATTTTGTAAAATCATATATACTATTACTACTAAATGTATTAAAATAATTTTTTGATTGATACTATAAAAATATTATTATTAATTGAACATTGTGTTTTATTGAAAAAAAAAAAAGCATGGTTAACCTAACCAATTTAAATTTAAAATTAAAATTTAATAAAAAATCATTCCCAAAATTAATTTTATTCACGAATTTATAAAAATAGAAAAATAAAATGAGGAATATAGTGAGTATCACTATGATTTGATTGCCTAATTATTATTTAAATATTTTTATTTATATTTTCTAATTGTATTTTATTTTTTATTTGTATTTTAAATTTAATTCTTAATTTTTTAAGTATATAAATTTTACAACTAAATTTATAATTAAGTTGGTCCCCTTTTTTTAAATCCATTAATCTATTCATATTGAATTATACAAGTGAGTCCCCTAAGTAAGAGAGTCTTTTTTTAGAATCCGTGAATTTATTCAAATATCATACAACTCTAATGAATTTATATACAAAAGATAAAAATGAAGTTGTAGCATTTTAGTAATGTGAGATAAAGAAAAAGTGAAATTGTAGCGTTTCATTAAATGAGAAAAAAGAAGAGAAAAAGAGAAAATAAATGAATTTTAAAAATAATTCATAAATTTGTAAAAAAAAAAAAAAATTGAATGAAGATCAAATAAGCATGCCATGTAGGATTGAAGCAAACGAGAAAATGAGAGAGAATATACATTCTTTTAATATTACAGATAAAATGAAAGGTTTATTTTACCTATACTCCCTCAAGTTTTGATTTTGTATGTCTAAATCTCACATATTTCATAAATATACACCTAGATCCTTGATATATGTATTATATTCACTCAAATTCTCTCGTTTAAATTTTTCATACAAAAGATAATTTTTGATCAATTCAATACTATAAAATTATCTTTATACCCTTGATATAAAAGATGCATCAAAAAAAAATTGGGAGTAAGATTTTTTTCGTTATTATTTGATATTAGTGGAAATGAAGTAAAAAAAAAAAAAAGAAACTAAATTTTTCTCTCTTACATGTTTAATTTATTAGATTATTAATAGAAAAAATAGTAACAATTATATGTGTTTAATTATTAAATATATATATAATATATATTCAAAATATTAACGTAAAGTGTAATTAAGAATTGAAAGTACTAATATAGAAAATGTTCTAACAAATTAATAAATTAATTATAATGTGATTTTTATTTCCATGTTTAGTTTATTAGATTATTAATAAAAAAAAGGTAATAATAATTTATATATATGTATAATTACTAATATATATATAATATAAACTTAAAATATTAATGTAAAATATAATTATTTAAAGTACTATATATAGAAAATGTTCACAAAAAATCTAATAAAATAATTATAATGTAATTTTTATATGAAAAAATACAGCACTATATCATGACATAAATATATTTTATTAACATGAAGGATATAAAGATAATTTAATAATATTAAATTAGTCAAAATTTTTGTTTTAGATTAAAAATCTAACAAAAAAGCTCTGAATGAACGTACTATAAATATTAGGAGTCTAGCAAATATATATAAATATATATATTTGAATTCGTGGCAAGATAGAAAATAAGTGAAAATAAAAATTAATGAAATTATAAACTAAAGAAAAAAGAAGAAATTACATAAAAATGAATTTTTAACGAAATATTTTATTTGCAAGAGCTTAATTATTGAAATTCTAAAAAAAAAAAATTTTTAAACTAAAATTTTAAATCCATTAACTTTTCCGAAAAATTTCTAAATATGAGGTTTTTGACTGAATCCTGTTTGAATAAAATAAATTGTTAAAAATTTCAAATCTTTAACTTCTACTCGACAATTAGTTTTTGCACCAAGTGCAACCGATTCTCGCAACTAAAATGCAATAAAAGTTCATATATTTGAAATTTTAATTTTTTAATTTATTATAATATAATTTTTAATCTAAAATTTTATTTTTTAATAATTTTTTCTTAAAAATTCTTTAATTTTGAAACTCGCCTTTTAGTATTTCAAAAATTGAGCTCATAGAAATAAAATATTTTTACTGAAAATTCAATTTTTGGAATTTTTTTCATAAGAATATGCATTTTATTCTTTTAAGAAAAAGAAGATCAAATGAGAATAAAATGATTTATCTATTTGATATTTAAATAAAATAGGGTTATTTATAGTATCTATTATACAAATTTAATTATTGATTCTAGCAGATATATATCTGTCAAACGGAGAATGACCCATGTGCCTTTAGGTATCTATCAAACGGAGAGCGGCTATGTGCTTTTAGGCACATTTTATAAATTACGACTTCAATTAAAAAATATTACACAATAATACCTTAGCCTATTAATTTATAATGATACGTCCATTCATCCTTTCTTTTTTATTTTTTATTTTTTTTTGTTTTTTGAAAGTTAACATGTCCATCCCTTACACTTATGATTTTTACAAAATCTACTCAATAATGTGCAATGAATAAAAAAATGGTAAAAATTAAAATAATAGTTTTATACATAAACTTTTGTAAACAAATAATCATAGTATAAAATTTTAAATGATTCAAATATTCTAAGAAGTTTGCTAAAATTAGAGAATTTAAATCCCTGTAATTTTTTTCATGAATGTTAATATTTGTAGAACAAATTATAGAATATTTATTTTAGTATAAATAAATTTTTCTTTTTATTTTATATTCATCTTATTGTCATTGAAATGGAAAAAGAAATTAAAAAAAAAAAAAACACTGCTCCATTCATTCTTATTTTAATTTATTTTCCTTCATAGTAGCCTAAGAAACCAAATATAAGGGCAGAACATTTCTATTCACTCCTCTCCTGTTGACAGGAGGAGAAAAAATAAAAATAATATTTAAATAATTTGGTAAGAAGAATAATTTAGAAATATTATTAATAATAACCTTGTTTTTTAAGAGATTGTTTGAAATTGTAAAAGTTGAAATAAAATATAATTTTAACTAATTTTTCGTATTTAAAGTGCAAATAACAGATTATCAAAAGGTATAGATAAATAGTAAAACTTAAAAATCCGTTAGAATGTCTGCATAATTATTTTGGGATATGAATAGATTTTATTAAGATTTGTAAAAATTTATTGATATTATAGAGATTTATGTAGATTTATAAAGATTTTTATATATTTTATGAAAATTTACATACTTCAAGATAAAAAAAAGAATTGTAGAGTTTTGTAAAAATTTTTTTGTAGAAAATTAGGACTTTTTTAGTACTCCAAACACACCCTAAATGAAAAATCATAGCAATGTATTTCCCAAGAATACTATTTTGTTATCAGAAAACTAAAATTAGTATTAAATGATATTTTTTGATAGGTATATTAGACTAGTTATATTTTGTAAATTTATTGTAAAATACTAAGGGGCCGATTGGATGGGGCTAAAATTTTAGAGGGATAATTTATGAAGGGTGTATAAAATAATAAGGGGTATTATTTATAGAGGGTGGGCCCACATTGATGTGATGTTTATAAAAGGTGGATAAAAAATAGTTAGTTTGGATGGAGTATTAAGAAGGGGTATTAAATAATATTTGGTTTGTATAATTTTTAAAAAATGGTATATAAGGTTAAATGTATGATGTAAAAAATTGTCAAATGGCTTTTTTATCCTTGTGTCATCCCAAACATACTAATTTTATCCTCAAACACTCTCCAAAAATAATACACCTTGTCCCGTATTATTTTTAGTGATCTCAAACCCTCTCGAAAAATAATACACCTTAATACACCTTCTCCTGCGAAATATTTCGCAAACGAAATTTTTCACAGGATAGCAAAAAGTTTGCCAAACTATGCAAAAAATGTCCCATCAAAACTTATACAGGGGGTAAAACTTATCCCCCCATTTCTTGCGGCATCCAAGCGGGGCCTAAAGGACGAATTCCATTACATCGTATCATCATTTATACACCGATGCTAAAATATGAGAAATTCACTGCAGTCGGACGTGCGTCATTTTGATTTTTTTTTTTATGCTATTTTTTTTTGATATATTAATTATTATTATTATTTATAAATTTATGTTGTACATCATTTTGTTGTTAAGGGTACGTTTAGAATGATAAAAAGTAATATAAAATGAGATAAGTTGTAAGTTTGTAATTCATGCAGTGAAATAAAAAGTAATAACTTTTAAAGTTTTTCGATATTTTCCATCTTTCTTTAAATTTTTTTTTTTTCAAACAAAGTCTAAAGGTGCTTGAATTTGTTTCCCTTTTTGAAAAAAATGCTATTTTTATATTAAAAAATTTAGAAATTGTTAGACAATTTAACATGTGTCTCAACCTTTTGTCTTGTGGTTTGTTATAGGTAAATTACACCTCTCTCGCTATATATTGGATAATTATATTTATATATTTTAATATTTAAAAATTATATTCACATTTTTATTCTAAAATTTATTAACATTAACCCTCTTTTATTAAATTAATTATTAAAATTTAATAAAAATATTAAAGTAACTAAAATTTTAGGTTCTTTTTTTTATTTTACTCCTCACTTCCTAACATTTTCGTTAGTTTTGTTTATAGAAATTTTTAAACAATTTTTGTTTTATTTATTTTTTGTTATTTTAAAAATTTTTGTAAAAAAAAATGTAAAGGGAGACAGTGAGGGGTAAAATAAAAAAAACACTTAAAATATTAATTACTTTGACATTTTCTGTTATGTTTTAATGGTTAATTTAATGAATAAGAGTAAATATTAATAATATTTTAGAATAAGAGAATAAGACTAATTTTTAAATATTGAGAAACATAAGTATAATTACCTAAATATTAATCGGGGATAAATGTTGTTTACCTTTTTGTTTTTGGTTTGAAAAATCTAAACAAATTGCACTTTTTTTTTTTTTAAATAAGTCTATAATAGATCAATATATTGCTGTTGAGATAGAAAAAAATTAGTACTCGAACATTAAATGTCAATTTTACATTAAATTTAATAAATTGTTAGTTGTTCGTCACGTATTTTATTTTTTATGTTTTAATTTTTATATTTTGTGATATTTTTTATGTTTTAATTTTTATATTTTGTTCGAATTATCACAAGTGTCAAACATTTTTTTTTTTATATCTTTGTTTTTGTAAGTTTATGGATCATTTTGTTATTAATATTTGAAATATAGTATTTAAACATTACATATTTTTGCATTCTAGGTTGTATTACATTTGGCATATATTCATTTTCTATTTTTTTTTTAAAGTATCAGTACGCGTCAACAATTTTTTTTTTTTTTTTTTCGTAAGTCTTAGTAGATTATTTTGCCATTAATCAGGTATTTAAACTTTTTTTTAAGTGTTTAAATTTTATATATTTTTATATTAAATATTCCATTAAATTTTGTCTATATTTTTTTTTTTATCCACCATAAATTTTAAATTAGTTACAAAAATTCATAACAAAACTCGAGCATTCATCTTGCTATGTTTTGGACATGTTTGATATAGGATGAAAAATTTTGGAATAAAAGGTAATTTTAATGATAAACTATTATTTATTAAATATTATTTGATAAAATAATTGAATAATTAATTAATTTTAGTTTGATTAAATAAAATTTTATTTTATAATGTATATTACAATTATTTATAGAAAAACGTTGCTTAAAGATATATACAAAAGTAAAGAATATTTTATGGGACTAATAAGAAAATGATAAAATTTTTTTATTATTCTCTATTACCCATCTCTCCCATTGCTCCTATGAGGGGAATTGTTAATCTAGAATAATTGTTACCCTCATTATTTAAACTGATATAAGTGAAAGTAAATTTTACTAAGGTAATTGTTACCCTTAGTTATTTTCAAAATAAACATCTTCTACAGGGCAAACACCAAGTTTTGGTGATTTTTTTTTTTTTTTTTATAATGAATCTTTTTTTTGTGAAATCTTTTTTTTATAATATTATTTAACTTCTTATGCTTTAATGGTATTAAAAAGTAATTTTTCATAATTACCACATAATTACGTAATTTTATCTATTTATATTTTTATCTATTTTAAATATTTTTTAACTAATTATTAATTTGTAATTTTTTTATTCTTTCAATACTTTTTAATTATGTATTATTTTTTATTTGAAACACTTTAATTATTTTTCATAATTTTATTAATTATTAAAAATATTTACATGTATTGCGTGTGTAAGGACAGTTAATATTTTAATACATTTATTATTAAAATTAATATAATAAATTTACTTATTAATTTGACATATATAATATGTCACTAATGATTATAATTCGTTGTCCCGCCTTTAAGACGAGCAAACGCTAGTTATAGAATAATATTGAGGCAGTATGCAGAGCCAGGGGAAAATTGTCTCATGGTCGGTGGCAGCATCCATTTGTCGCGAGGCGACCTGCTGTGAAAGTGAAACGACAAGACCAGCTGCAATCGAAACGCGCGGTGCGTGTTATAAGGTATAACACCAGCCGCAATCGGAACAGTGTACGATAGGCAGCCAAAGTTGAAAATTTTGTGCCCGAGAAGATATTTATTTATTTATTTAATTTTTTACACGGGTAGACATGGTTAATGGTGTGCTTGTCGTAACCCTGTAATCTGAAAAGTAATTTAACTGATAATATTTTAAATTTATTTTTCAGTCATCATTGGTTTAGGTTATTTTTAAGATTTATTCGGTCATTAACTTTAAAATTTTTACAAATTAATCGAAATGACGGTAAGCGGATTCAAATACCTTGAATTATTAAAAAAAATAAAAATATGCTTATCGTGAAAATTTACAAATTTTGAAAAATTTTTAAAGTATAACTTTTGAGCTATTCATGTGAATTATTTTTAAGAGTTTCGAAATGATGAATCTTTGAACATTTTTATAAGTTCGTTGAACATTTCAGAAATTATTAGTAAATGTTTTGTCCTAATTTTTTTTGAACAATCTGATTTAGGAGTCTTACGATTTTATAAAATTTTAAATAAGAATATTTTTGTTAAAATATTAAAATTTAAACATGACATTTTTTTAACAAAACATTATTCATAAAATATATTTTTTATTGCTTTAATTTAATAAATATAATTAATTAAATTAAATTAATAAATTCTAATTAAATAAATAAATTTAATTTAATTAATTTAATTATTAATTATTAAATTAAATTATTTATTAAAAATATTTTTATTTCATAAAATATTTGAATAAAATAATTTATTTTAGTATTATGCAATAAAAATGAACAAAATGGTTATAATAGAAAAAATGAGATTGAAAATATTTTTTTTTGTTTTTTATTTAATTATTTTATTTTTCTTAGAAACAAAAAATAAAAACAAGTTTAGTAAATACGTTTTTATTGCCCTTTTTTAGAACTCTATAAACATAAATTAAAAAAAAAAACAATAATCATAAACATGGCCTCATATTCTTGACTTCATATAGATGCAAGCTTAATATTATATATTTTGGTTAGTGTATAATTTTGATTTGACTTATTTGGATAAGCATTTTGAATGTTATATATTTTGGATGATTTATAATATGAATGTGACTTATTTGGATTAATGTTTTGAAATGTTATTTTCGAAAGATTTTTTTTTTTTTAGTTACTACAATGTATATCATGATATATTGTTTTATGTGCAATTCTTAATACTTAATGAATAAATAAGGATATATGTGTCATTATATATATTAATAAACATTTCAAAAAATTTATTTAAAAATAAACTCTCAAGTATAAGTTCATTATTTTTAAACTCATCTTCCTAAACACCTTAGAACCATATCAATCCGTACTTTAAAACTTCCAACTAATGTTTTAAAAATCGGACCGTTCATTGAACTAGAAAAGGGACCAGGTCATGAGTTAGTGGTTCAATCGTCGATTCAACCGGAATTGAACCGTGATGTCATAAATATATTTAAATATATAAATGAAATATAAAAAATGTTAGAATTATATAATAATTTTAAAAACTTATATTTTTTCATATATTTTTCTACTTTATTTTGTTTTACTAATAAAATGTGTCAATAAAAGATGTCCTAAGATAAATTCACTTAAAACTAATATATTACATAAGCAAAATTAAGTAAAAATAAAGAATAATAAGTATTAGTGATTTAGTGGGAGAATAACACTTTGCTACATTATAGACTCAAGTTCAATTTTAGCTTGATGCATATTAATTTGTTTATTTTAACATTCAAAAATTAAAAAAAAAAAAGGGTTCAACCACCGAGTTATCGATTTTTCACCAGTTCACAGTTTAAACGAGTTTAAACAGTCAACCGAATTATTTCTTGGATTGCTCAACAGTTCAACCAGTCGAACCAGCTGGTCCAGTCCGTTTTTTAAAACACTGTTTCCAAGCACACCTTAAAATGTTATTAAATTATATACTTAGTAGAAATACAAATATTTATTAAAAATTTGAAAGCTTTATTAAACTAATTATAAATATAATTGAATTACAAAACACAAGTTAATAAAATGCTAAAATTGATGAAGACATTTAATTTACGGATTTTCATATTTTATAGAGTGATAACAAAATAAAACGGAAAAAGTTCTTTAGGTAAAGTTGAATATATAAGAAACAAGAAAAAGCAAAGAATTTTATTTTTTATTTTTTATTTTATAAGTTTTAAAAAGTAAAAAGAATAAAAATAAAAAAATTCCAAAATAAAATAAAAAATAAAAATTTTGGACATTATCCAAAAAAAGTTGTTATATATAATTTAAAAAATCTCGGTATAGGCTGAAAATCATTTATATATTACTTACGCACTTTGTAACACCCGGTATTTTAATTTGGCATACTTTTTTGTATTATTTTGAGTAAATAAAATATTTAAAAATGAGTTTAAATAGATTATTATATTTTTTCTGGGCTGAGTTAGCTCGGAGTGAGATTGAGTTGGACAAAGTGGAGCCAAAGGCCCGGGTTTCTTTCTTTTCTTCTTTTCTTTTCTTTTCCCCGATTTCCTTCCTTTCTTTTGTTTTCCTGTGAACCAGAGAAGAGAGAGAAAGGAGAAAGAAGATAGAGAGAGGAGAGAGAAAAGAGGAAAGAGAGTTGTTTGAAGTGAATAAATAGTCGATCTGGGGAGTGCTCGACGCGGTGATCATCGTGGTGCTGTCCATTTTGCGTGATTCGAAGCGAGGTGGGAGAAATCGAAGTTTGAAGTTTGGAGGCCAAACCGATTTTCTTATTTTTCTTCATTTCTCATCAGATTTGAGGTAGGTGGGACTTAGATCTGTGCTCTAGACGTCGTAGAGATCATTTTCCTATATATATTGCATGATTTAGTGGAAAGTGATACAAATTTGCATATATGTATATATATATGTTACGGTTGTATAGATATGCGTATATATGTGAAATTAATGGTTGTTTTTGAGTTATTTTTTAAATTAAAGTTGTAGAAACATAATATTTACATCTATGAACATTTTTATATGAAAAATTGTTGGAAAAGAAGGTGGATTGAATGAATATGAAAGAAAATGGAGAGAAAAATCGAAGAATCGGGTTTTGGGGGGCTGGCATCCGGACCACCTGTGGGGGTGTCCGGACCGCTGAGAGGTGGTTGGGTACTAGCGTCCGGACGGGGCTCCGGGGCATCCGGACGGCAGAGGCCCATTTTGGGCCATTTTGCTCCTTTTTGCTCCCTGATACTTATTTTGATCCTCGAACTTGTTTATATACATTTTACAATCGTTATATGGATTCCAAATCATGAGTTAAATGGATGTGGATATATATTTTTTTATATTGAGTTAATGTTTAATTCTATGATTAAGCATATCATAAACAGTGGGATTTAGGGTGATTTCATCCGGTGAAATTGATAGTTGGATTGGCCGAGAGTCTCATAGATTGTGACGTGCCAAGGCATGATTATTATATTTGTTATTAAGGTTGAGATGATAGACTATGATAACACCGGATGATCCCCAGAATTTATAAATGTGACTAGAGTTTAGTCAGATGGAGTTGGGATGTTAATAGGGTTTATGGATGTGATATTTTTTCAGACTGCAGTTGGTTACCTGCTTGAGATAGCGGATGCCTACGTGAGATAGATGGATGCCTGACTAAAGGTGTAACACAGTTCTCTAGCGGATGGGCCAGGGGATGTAACATGGAGCCCCTGAGTCTTATACCTGTGGGGGTGTAACACGGTTCCCCATAGGAATATGAGATATATATATATATATGTATATGTGTTTACCATAAGCGCTGAAACGGTGTGCTTGGTGGCTACGCGTGTCTTGGCTAAAAGCCTTACTAAGTGTCACCCATCCCAGGATAAAGTTGGGGGTAGATGGAGAAACAGGATACATGGTCATGGCATTTCATTTCATTACATCACATGAGAAATGCATATCTATATTGATGTTGTGTATATATATACATGATGTGTTATATATGTACACTAGTGCACACTGGCACTGTCCTACCTACTGGGCTAGTTAGCTCATCTCATCCATATTGCACGTGATACCGGGAGACAAGGTAGTGACCATCCCGAATTGAGTTGACTGCTGGATGACCTAGAGATTATTTTATATTTATGAGACTGTTGTACTTTATTTGTGTGACCCGGGTTGTGGGTCCCATTGATTATGATGACATATGATGTATTTATTTTATATGAAAATTTGGGACAATTATAGTGCTCTGATGGATGTTATGATATTATGACTTGACCTTGGTACATGTTTTATTTGCTTTTAATTGTCGCTATTTTTTCCATACAGCCTGTCCCGGACAATTTATGTTAGGGGCGTGACACACTTACTGCTGGAGAACATATTATTTTATAATAATTTCTAATTTTTTTGACAGTATAATAAATTCCAATTGAACTTGTACATATCGATGGATACAAAATAATAATCATAATCATAGGAGGTGTTTGGTTAAATAAAATTAATTAAAATTTATAAATTTTTATTAATTATTTTGTTACCTTAATTTCTAATTAAATTTTATTTTATATAACTTTTACATTAAATTTTTATACTTTTATTATACTTTTTTAATGAACGAAACACTTGTAGGCCAGACTATAACATCATTTAGCTCGATAAACACTAATAAAGCAACCATTGCAATGCGATGGAATTGGATGAAAAGACATATA
>JAVXUM010000017.1:22046810-22060816 GCA_035590655.1 Pouteria glomerata | reverse complement strand
GAACTGGGACAGTAGAATCTGGTGCGATCTCTACACATCATAGAGCAAATGCTAGTCTTTGTTTTGTAGCCATCATCTTATCAGTAAAGAGAGGTTTCCCAATTGCACTGGAGATTTTACTTAAAGCCTTTGCTGACCATAGATGTAGTTTAATGTGAGATAACCTTACCCATATTGGAATTGATTTCAGATCTTGGTTATCATAGGTACTTTGAGAAGACCATGGTTTGAGAATAAGAGGCTTATCATGATAGCTTCAAGGACCCGTTTCAAGAACTTTAAGTTTAGCTTCTTCATTAGAAAACTTAAATAAAAACACACTACTCTTTAAGATGAACAAATCAATATCCCTAAAATCTTTGCATATTGTTTCCACAAATTGTTGCATATGTTTAAATGGAGGTTTAGCTCTAATGACATAGCCAATCGCAACATTACTCCATATGTTTATTTTATCATGAATTTCATCCTAGGTAAAAGAGATTTTAGGACCAGAAGAAGCATTAGTTGACATACCTAGTACAAATTCTAATTGTAGGCTATTGTTTTTTATTCTATTTCCTCTAGGTAATGGGCCCATGAAGCACAAGTTTTTTTCTCGCATGTGTCAACACTAGTATATATCTATATATAAGCATAAAATTTATATATACATGTTGAATCTTGTACATTTTTTAGATTTATTTCTTATTGTTGAAATATATTATGTTGTTGATGGTTAAGGTTGCATTTTCAAGTTTGAAATGTTTAGATTTGGGAATGAAAAGGTCGGATTAAGCTCGTTGCAGCTCAGATATGTGTTGCAGATCGCAAGCTATGAGAGTGAGCTTTCTATGAGGCGTATGGTGCTCGTGGTATCTTCTCGCAACTTAGAGAGGGCTTTCTACAAGTTTCTCCCACAGTTTAGTTGTCTCGGCGAGCTCTTGATATTTTCCTGCATCTTCTAATGCCTTTTTTGCGTAGTTCCCGCAAGCATCCAATGGGCTTTCAACGCCCTTCCCATGGGAAGGTTTGGCCAATTCTAATTTTATGCTTATTTAAGTCACTTAGATATGTTATGTATGATAAATATATATCATGGTTATGAATTTTCTGAGATTATAAGATGTTCAATTTATATAGATTCTTGAGCATAATGTCTTTATTATATTGTTAAGATATTACTGTCAATTACACATGATTAAACATATCATGTACATGAGGCTAGATTTGTATTATCTGGATATATATTGTAATTATTGATTGGTTGAGAGTGTCATAATGTTATTATTATCATGCTAAGGCACAAGTCATGTTTATAGATGAGATCTATAATTTTGATAAGAATGATAAGAAGAGATTCTAAAAATACTAAAAGATCTTTAGTTGATGTAAATAAATAGAGATTAGTCGTTAGAGTTGGGACATTAATCTTAAGATGATATGTTGAGATAATTTTTGTGGACCACAGTCAAACTTTATATAAGATAAGCAGTGCATGGTTAAGAGTGTAATATAATTCCTTATTAGAAGGGTCAGGGGATGTAACAAGATTTTCCTGAGTCTTACATCTATGGAGGTGTAACACGATTCCTTATTCGTGTCATGTTGAGATATATGTTCGTTGTAAATTAAATAGTACTATTGGTGGTCTCATGTGCTTTGTTAAGTGTCTCCTGTTCTAAGATAAGCCTAGTGATAGATGAAGATTAGAGTATGCATTGGCATAAAATTCCATCAATTTTCATTGTATGAGATTGCATTAAATTTTGTTACGTACTGAGAAACCAAGATGATTGTTTATAATGATGTCCGTAGCCATGATATTGATAATGAATTTTGTTGCAAAGTTAGAGAAATTGGTAAATAACTATGGTGATCTGATTCTCGATACGAGATATGTAGGCAACTTAGGTATGATTGACCTAAGTCTAGTCGTAATTATGAATTGTTATTTTTGTGTTTATTATGTTAATATATTTTCATAGTTATTTTGTTATATTGAATTACCTATGAGTATAGGGTGCTATTAAGTGTGATTGAATTTAGATGTTAACTAAAAAGTGTTCTCATATTCACTAAGTTGTATTTAGATGATTGTAGTTACGTTTATGCAACTTAAGTTATGGGTCCCAACTGATATTGAAATTTATATTATGTTGATGATATATATTGTGGCAGTGTAAGCCTTTAGAAGTTATCATTGGGGTGTGACATTGATTTAGTTCATGTTGTTGGATACATTTTATTCTAATATGGGAATGAGAGACGTTTGAGAAATACTTTAATTGTCATTGTTTGATTTGACTTGACTTTAGTATATGTTTTTATATTATTTTATTAGTTCTATATTCTTATATCGTCTATCTCGAATTACGAGGTCAGGGACATGACCCAAATTTAGTAATTACTTAGTAAATTATACGTTGCAATGGTGTTTTAAAAAAAATTCATATATAGGGGAAGAATGTTTGATTAAGGAATTGAAAAGTATAATGTTGTTTAAAAATTTATTCATATTGAGAATTATTATTTTTTTTAATATATAATTATGAACAAAAGGAATGTACATTCAATGTGAAATAATCATGCAATGTGACCAAGTAGGCATTATTTGGTGGTTGCTTGGATGATAACTCACTAAATTATATTGTATTATTATATGGGAATGGTGGTTGAATGGTTGATAGAGTTATGTATTATTATTGTACGTTATATAGTTTGACTATAATTATGATGTGTGGTTATTGTTAATTAATTTGGTTAGACTTTGAAACATATTTATTTAGCTTTGGATTCGTTTATATATTCTCATGTCATTTGTCATGAACATATTGATATAGTGCATGATAGAGAGTTAACATTACAACAATTAAAAAATCAACTACTAAAGTGAAATTTGGTCAAAAGTTTCTTTTGACACAAACCATAATTTACCATCAAAAAAATATATCAAAGAACAAAAATTGGCCACTTTAATACAAGTGGAGAGGCAATGTACATAATAATTGACTCCCACTAAAAACTATCAAGTAATGAACCCATGATAACCAAATGGCAAAGAAGCAACCAAACTATCACCACGTATGACCAAGAAACTAAATAATAAAAATACTAATCACCTTAATTAAAATCGAAGAAGATTTGATAATAGTATTGTTTTCATTTTCATAATATAAAGCAGATACGACCATATGCATACAAATGACTAGTTACACACTTCTAGTAGAATATTTCCGTATTAAACAATCCAAAAATGAAGGCAAAAATTTGAAGTAGTTCATTTTTCTGTCCCCTCTCTCTCTCTCTCTCTTCAATGTGTTTATAAACAAAATTGAACTTCATTTGGTTTAGGCCCACTAAAAATAATCATCGAGCAAGAAAACGAGTATCAAAGATGAAGGGTATAGTAGGAATGCTAACAAAGATGTCCAAACAGGGAATTTGCGACTGAAACTTGTAGCGACACCCATTATAGCAGAGACAATTAGAAGGATGAAAACTTCAGTGGCAAAATCCCATGAGAGTCCGCGAAAATAAATTAAGGACAGAAGAACGCAAAACCCAAGAATATTATTCATGAACACTGAATCATATATCTGCACAAGTGGAAATCAAAATCTCACTAATTTGTTGGGAAAGACAAGGATTTAATTTGAAACTTAAGTACAATAAAGGAATAGTGAATTGATTTATTTGTGTATTTAGCCATACAATTGAGCAATTACTCGACATCTTTTATATTGTTAAAATTTTGAGTAAGTTGCACTTAGCATATTTGTACTTTATAGCATTAATCTTATTTCAATATTTATACTTTAAGTCATTCTACTTTATTTTTGCACATTTAATCCAGTTTTATTTAAAAAAAAAATTGGCAACAAATACCACATGTTCATTAATGAATTTGACAAACTAGGGCAAAGTGAAATGATTTGAAATACAAGTTTTGCAATAAGATTTGTGGTAAAGTGCAAGAATTCTACATGCTTATTTGGCATAAATTTCTAGAAGTACCTTTTCAATCTAAAATGTCTTTCTAATTACCTCTTACATTTAGGAACAATTTGGACAATAAAAAAACTACAAAAAGTTACTAAAAATTATAAAAAATAATCAACTTCTTACAATTAAATTTCGTCATATATCACTTTTACATCAATTATTTGTACTTTTCTTCTACTTTTTTTTTGCCATCCAATCACCACCTTGTTAGACATTTCAAAAAATCTCATAAAAGGACATTTAGGGGATGTTCATTTTCCGAAATTTAATTCTAGAAAAGCTGCCCAGGTGATTTCCCTAGAATAGATTTTTCAATAAATTAATAAAAAAATTGTCAAAATTTAATTTTAACATTTTCAAATAAATATTTTGTATATCTTATGTTTATACATGTATGTATTTTCAAATCGTAATTTATTATTCCTTTATTACATATATTTATTTTAGTTACTACTTATTATTATTTAGTATAACTTAAATGTTTTTATCAAATATTATTTATTTTTATAATTTTTTTATTAAAAAAGAAATTCTTTAAAACACTTCTTATGAAAAAACTTTTATTATTAAGAAGTTATGCCAAATAAGTTTTGTGTAATATATCCTAAATTTTCAAACTTGCGTGCTCACAATAACAGCTAACATTGAAATTAAACTCTGAAAATATATAACAAGCTACACATATATATACACGCACTTGTAGTAAGATTTATATATTATTAATGGTTAATTAAATTTTTTTTTTTTGATAACTCAGAGTGTCTAGGTCTACTATTTTAATTGTAACAAATAAGAGAATGAAAATTTAATTTTTTATAACATGAGGCCTTAAGTTATCCTCTATTTACAATTAATTCCATCATTAAATACACATATGTATTGTTATCAATTGAGGGGTAAAAATAATAAATGCACATTTGAGTGAAATTTTAGCTAAGGTTAGCCAGGCTTAACATTGTAACAAATTGAAATCTCAAACCGTTAATTGTAACAATTAAAATGGTAGGCGTTGAAGTAGAATTAAAAAACCTATGAGTGTAAAATGTAATTTTACCTAATATTCAGGTTCAATGTTTTCTAATTCTATTCTTCTTATTTTTTACTAAAGTGAAGAGACGCATACTATGTTTGTTTTCTTCATTTTTTTTTTTACTTTTTTTCATCCATTACTCTTTTCATTTATTCTCTTCTCAATTTTTTTTACCTTAATTTTTGTTTTTATTTTGTCCTTGTCTATCCTTCCTTAATATGCAACACATAAAAAAAAAAATTTGAAATTAAAGAAGGCATCTAAAGACGTAAAAAAAAGTGAAATAGCTTAAAATTAACTAACATAGCAAATTGTTTATATATTAGGATAGATGTTTTCAATTGCCTTGCCTTTGCTTCAAATAGAGACAAGAAAGGAAGGAATAAACGAACCTCAGAAAATGTCAAAGAGGTTGTTCTTAACTTCTTTTTGCTTGCAGCCTTAATTGCAGAGATTGTACCTCTAGCGTTGGTTGCCAATGGGACTAAGATAAAAGAGATGAAAAAGGATGGAATACCAGCTGATTCAGAGAAGTTCTGAACACTTTCTATGAGTGGCTCTGCTAGAACTGCTAACATTGCAATTCCCAACACCAAGAGCATTATAGCCTTCATCCATGCCCAAAGAGATTTATCAACATTTCTTTCCTCTACCAGCTTGTCAGTCTCTTCCCATTCTCTCTGCATAGTCCAAAAAATTCTTACTTTAGAAAAAAAAATTATAATATTTACACATATAGAATAATGTATGAATTATTCTTTGGTAGATATGTTTTAGAATGCAATCTAGAAAGATTATACTTGTTAAAGTATCAACATTCGATGTGGGATAAATCCTACTATGGTAAGCTCCTAAAATGCGACCAGAGAGATTGAGAAACAAAAAGGGGATGAGATCATGAGAGTCCTCCCAAACCTAATTTTGATTCCATATCAAAGCATCGAACTCCAAATCAATGGGTAATGAGTAGAAAGGCACATTAGGATCTTATAGTACCAATTTGAAAGACTTGATTTTATCGATGTAGAATAAATATTAATAATATCCATGTTATATTTTCATTAGACAAACCTCTAAAATACATAATGAATTGTGTAACAATAAGTAATAAGTTTAAGATTTTATGACAGAAGAATGAGTAAATGATGATTCATATGAAAAGAAAAGGAATTTAGTTTCATGAATATCTAAATTATTTTATTTTTTAATTTAATTATTTTTTTAAACAAGTCACTTTTGTACATCTAAATATTTTAATAATATAAGCACTCTATGAAAAACCCAACTTCCATTGTATCACATTTCAGAATACAAGTGCACTACCATTCGAAATTTTAATTTGTACCAAAACAATATACGTTTCAAGTACCATTGAACAAAAGTGCATCAATTGTCCCACAATGAACTCTTTTGCATCATCCCGATTACTAATGTGGTGTTTAGATGGGAAAAAAAAGTATAACAAAAGTACAAATATTTGATGTAAAAATGATATGTGGTGAAATTTGATTGGAGAGAAGTACCAAAAGTTAATAAAAATTGATGGATTTTGATTAATTTTGGTAAACCAAACACTCCCGAAGGAATCTTCTAGCTTTAATCTTATTTGGCTAAAAAATTGTGAGATCATAAATTAATTTACTAACTTGGTTTGTTTCATCTTGAGACTCTGCTGAGTTAGGAGTTTTATTGGGTCTCTTTTCTATCAAAGCTTCAGTTTCTTCAAAATTTTCCTGCATAACCAAAAATGGTAAATAAATAAATAAATACTTCTCCTATTAGAAATGATTGTAGAATTTGACTATCATCAAGACAGAGAGAGAAGGAGAGAAGGAATCTACTAACTTGGTGTATTTCATCAAGTGATTCCACTAATTCAGGAGTTTGGTTGTTAATCGGGTTGAGCCATTTTGAGAATCCAATAACAAATTCCTCCTCGTTGATCATTTGATCTTCATTCAAGTCAAGTTCTTCCATTACTTTTTTCACTGCTTCATCTGCATCTAGAGGTAAGTTGCGAAACTGGATATGTTCAACCATTTCTTTCAATTCTGATTGTGATATGCAATTGTCTTTGTCACTATCAATGTTTCTAAATAATCTGCATACAAAACAATATACAGGATGATTGATTATTTCATTAAGTCAGTAACTATGTTTTGAAAATCCCATTAAGCAATTATAAATTCTACATATTTTAACATAATTTGTAATGATTTATTTTTGTCTTCTTTCAATATTTAGTTTGGTATTATATCTATTTACAATAATTACAGGTTGTTGTTGTATCTATATATGTAGTAACTATGCTCTTATACTAATCATTAATGAAAATTATCCTCTCTCTCATACTATCATGATATCAAAGCTACCGGTTTAATTTTTTATTTTTTTGTTCCTACAATAGATCCCTTCTCTTTGTGTTTTTATTTTTTTAATTTTTGTTCCTATCATGTAAATGGTGTAGCTCACTATTTAGGCTTAGTTTGGGAAGAAAAAAAGCTAACTTTTTTTGTAGCTGGCTACTTGCTAGCTACAAAAAAGCTAACTTTTTTTGTGTTTGAGAAGGGGAAAAAGCTAGCTTTTTAGTAGCTGTTTTTTTTTTTGGGAAGTGTAATTTGACAGTTTTACCATTTATAGTTTAAAAGAAATTTAAAATGTAAAAGGGTAAATTTAGTAATTGTAGAAAAGGACAAAAAAAAAAGCTGAGTTGCTGGCTACTCAGCTTTTTTTCCCAAACGGAGCCTTAGCTTCTAACCCCTTGAAAGGATTTCTACCTATAGAAACTCCCTTGTTTATTTTCCTTTTGCTTTGTCCCAAATTGTAATTAAAGAGAGATTGTGACCTTTTCCCTTGAAATATATGTGGTCAGTTTTACACACACACACACACACACAAGGAAAGAAAAAAAACCATGCAAGAGGAACAGAGCACACAAGTTGCGGCTCACCCCCTCCCTCGCGAAACATCTCCTTCTTCCCCCTTAACGATCAATCTCCCTTCTGTCGGCTTTCTTTTCTTCTTCATCTCACCCATATCCAGCAGTAATGCTTTAGTGTGACTTATACCCTTTCTCTACTAACTTATTGATTTATCAGCCCAATCGACCAAGTTAATCCGATTTTAGAACATTTCATCAATATATATACACAAAAGGATAATTGCATAACTAATTTTCCCAAGAAAATTGTTTAATCATTTGACAAATTACTGGAAGAAATGTGTACTGACCTTTCGATGGCTTGTATATCTGGTCTTCCATCCTCTGTGAGCAAACTCCCTCTGGCTGAGCTTTGAACATGTCCTAAAATTTCTGATATTAGTTGGTTCCTTATTTCGTGTTCCTTCCTTTTCTTCAAAATCCAAGGTTGCCAAATCTGTACAAAGAAACCGAACAAGTGTTTCTGTAAAAAAGAAAATGTTCTCCTACCTCAATTAAAAAAAAAAAAAGACCAAAAAAAAAAACAAAAGAAAAAAAAGAAGAAGAATATTATTGGATCTGGTAAAATAATTGGGTCACATATTTAATTAAACGGATCTGGTATAATATTATTGGATCTGATCCGGATTGGAACTAGACGAAAATCAACCCATTGACAGGCCTAGGTGCATGGCATACTATATGAGTTATGGTAAAAAGAAAAAAAAAAAGAATCGACTTGGGTTTTAACCTACTATGTATGTGAATTATGGTAGATCCATAGATGAATATATTTGCCTGATATAAATGTTTGAACGATTTAGCGGAGTGAGGTTGTTTATCCATTGCTTGCTTTGTCTCATCAAGCCATTTGGTGATTCCATTGATGAACTCAACCTCGGTAATTTTCTTGTTCCCATCAGGATCAAACTCTTTCATCAGCTTTTCCACCAGTATATCCCTATCCACATCCCATCTCTTGTACTTGATCTCAGAAAGAAGTTTTCTTAACTCTGAAAATGATATCAGATTATCACTATTTTGGTCTACTTCCTCAAATAGCCTGCAATATATAATTAATGATCAAACATTAAGAACTTCAAATAAAAAATATGGTAGATTTTCCTTTTTTTTTTTTTTTCTTTCATTCTTTAAACAAATAGTTATAAACAAAAAAACTTAATTTCATATAAATCATAAAAAAAAAACTAATTTCATATATTTACACAGAAAAAATAACAAATGACAAAAACAAAGGAAGAAAGAGATTCATTTAGTGGCCAACCTACCTCCATTTGAAACTCTAAGATGGTATTTAGTTTGATTTTTTATTTTTTATTTTTTATTTTCTGTTTTATGTGTTTTAGGTTCTAAAATTCTAAAACATGAAAACAAAAAATGTTATTTTTTTTTATTTTGAGTTAAAAATATTCAAAATAATTTTTTGCCATTTTTTATTTTATGTGTAAACTCATATTCTATTTTCTAAAACAAAATTTGAAAACACAAGTGACCAAATGAGTTTTAAACTGTTTTCCTTGTTTTTAAACGCTTGAAATAAAAAATGAACTCAAAACAAAAAATAAAAAGTAAAAACTGAAAACAAAAAATAAAAAAATAAACCAAATGAGGCCTACATTTTTTCCAAAAATTACAAAAAATTTTAAAAATTTCCAACGTCCTTGCAAAAGTTTCTTTTGGCAAATATGTATATAGCCTTATTTGGACGGCTAAATACTATCAAATTTTATCAAATTTTAACTACTTTTTTATTTTCTTTCAATTAAATTTTAATGTATATCACATTTATAACTAATTAACTGTACTTTTATTATATTTTTTGCCAAACTTTTTTCTTCCGAGTACCCATACTTACCTTTTTATAACTGCCACATTTGGTGCACCATCTTCTGCGAGAAGTCTTCCAGCAGTATATTGCTGAACCCGTCTTAAAATGTCTACTACTAAAGTCTCATGCTTTACGAATTCTAGTCTTCGCTTTTGGATCCAAGGCTGGAATGTCTGCGATATTCGAATGTGATTAAATTTACAAGTGAATCCCACTAAATTTATCAGTAGATATAACCACTTATTTTATCAGTTAATATGATTATTTTTACTATGACTAAATTTATTTATTTTTTGGTAATATGAATTTACAAGTTTTCTTTTTAGTAAATTTATTGACAAATGTCATTGAATTTATATATATCGGCAAATTTGATCACCTAATTTATTAATATTGTACTATCATTTCTACCATGGCCAAATTTATATATTTTATTTACATGTTTGGTTACAATACCAAAAATCACTAATTCGGAAGTATAGAAATTCCCAAAGAAAAAGTAAGTGATAAATATCAATATACGGAGAATCGGACCAGGATATGGAACCTAACTATTGAGAAATTCAACAAATTAGGATCCAACCAAGATCTAATCGGAGCTTAACTGGATGACGTAATAAATAATTTATTAATATTTATAGAAATATAAATATATAAAATATAAGATAAGGTCTAAATATTAATAAAATGTAAGTATACTTAAGGTCTAAATAATAAAAAATAAGAATCGGTTCAAAGGTCCAATTAGTTCAATTGGGATTGAATCGGTCTTTGACAAATTTTGATCAGTTTTTATTCAATACATTTAAACCGAGTACAACCAAACTGGCTTGGTGATCGATTAGAGGTCCAGTCCAATTTTTTAAACCTTGATAAATAGGGAGAGGGTGAAGCTATTACCGCAACGTCAATAGCTCCACCAAATTCTAAGTATTTTTTTTTTATTATTGTTATTATTTTTTATTGTTGATTGTTTTAAAAGAAAAAAATATTATTTTATTCTTTGTTTATTCTTTATGGATTTTTATTTTTTATACATTTATATAACTAGATTAATTTGACGATAAATTGTAGCATTAGAATAGCTGTAATTTTTTTTAATGTGACCATCCTTATCCAAACTATCAAATAAGACCTATTGTTAATATTTTTTTGAAGAGATTTCAAAACCGTTTCAACGAATTTCTCTGCAAAAGTAAAAATATTTCACTATTCATCTCTAAAAAACGTGATTTCACACCAAAAAATCACTCAAATCATATTTTTCATTGTTTTTCGTTATTTTTCCTTATATCAAACACCCCTTGATGTGATTGGGAGACAAAATGTCTAATCAAGTAAAAAAAAAAATATAGTACTTACCGTGGATTAATATTGAGGAGCAACTACCTATATTTAGAGGTAAAATTTTAACCCTTATGCTGTCTTTGAATCATTGATTTGTGGGGGAAAGAGGAAATAGGAGGAAAATAAAATTTATAATTTTTGTATACTTAATTAAATAAAAATTTAATTTTGTTAATAAATATTTATTTATTTTAATTTGATTTTTTAATTAAATAAAATAAATTTGATTTTTTATTTAATTTTGTATTTTTACTATTTTTTTTTATTTTTTTTATTTATTTTTTTTTTCACAAATCCATGTTCTAAACGTAACATTAGTCTTTTGTCTTTGTTTGGCGAGTGAGTGGGGTGAAAAAGGTTGGGCAGTTAAAAAAAAAAAAAGTAAAAACATAACCATATAAAATGAAAAATAATTAAAAAAATAAGTATTTATTGTCGAATAAATCTTAACTACCTAAATTTATTAAAAATTCTACAAAAATCCAAAAAGTACTTCCAATAGGATATAGTTACCTGATAGAAGAAGTAGGAGAGAAGGAAGATGAGAGAAAAAATGAGGGTGATGAGAATGACAAAGCGCTCCCCAGTAGCAGATAAATGGAAGACTTTGGGAATCTGGATGGTTATTAACGGTATCACAGAAAGAAGCATAATCGTTGCAGTGTAACTAGTCTTCAAATCTGTAGTTACTCCACAGCCTGTATGTGAATGAGCAAACTCAAAGCCACTAATGTGGTAACAATTTAAGCCGAAGTTTAATTTTTAGTGTTTTTTAGATAAAAGTTAATAAATAAAATTTTTTTTATGTATTTGCTTAAATAAGTAGGAACTTTTAGTATATTTTAGCAAATTTTAAGTGCGTTTAGTTTATTAACACATGCTGAAAATTTTTAAAAATTTTTAAAAATTATTTATTTTTTATCTTACTGTACGAATTACGAACTTACAACTTATCTCACTTTATCTCATTTTATCCTACTTTTTATCACTTTAAACACATTCTTTATGTGTTTGATAAAATTATTGATAATTTTGTATATATGACAAAAATTTTAGTAACTTTTAAATTGAGTAAGTTATTATTGTTACTTAGTATAAAAGTGACAAAATTTAATATTTTATTAAATAGTACATTTGCCAAAAATTGGTATATCTATATCTAAATTTATTAAACTTTGAATAATTTAATTCGAATAATAACCAAATTTTGACTCCGTTTAGAATTACAAAAAATATTGAAAAATAATAAATAAAAAATTCTAAAAATTTCAAAAAGTTACTTAATTTTTATATTACTGCACGAATTACCAATTCATAAATTATCTTATTTTATCTCATTTTTTATTACTTCAAACACACTTTATATCGATAATTGATAAGAGAGATTTGTATACATTGACCAAATTTTAACGCCCAATTTGAAATACCAAATTTCGTCAAAAAAAAAAATTAAGAAGTTTGTCAAATTTTAGATTATTGAATGCTTGCTATGTCGCTAAAAAAGGGGGGAGAATTGGATAAAGTTGATAATAGAAAGTTGAACAAAATTAAAAAAAAGTATATTAAAAATTTTAGAAAAATTTAGATTGCTCTAAACATTCACTAAACATGTAACTTCTGAAATGAGAGGCATTATTTGAGAAACAAAAGATCCATATTTATCCAAATAAATAAATAAAATGAAATTAAAAGAGGAGGAAGAGAATGAATTTATATACCAGTAAAAAATGACAGTAATCTCCAAAATTGGTTCTGTCTGGGATCTGAAGTGGTTGAAGGCTTAGGCATGGGCTTAGGGTTGGTGGAATCATTAATGGAAAAGTCTCTACTTGCAACAATAACGCAAGTTCCCCAAACAACAGTGAGAAGTAAGATTGTCGAGCCTGCTAGCAGTCCAACCCCAGTGTACGCATACTCTTGAGCCGTCTCTTTGCTGTTCAGGAGACCAGATGCTGAGAAGATGGTCAGTACAAAATAAACAAACAAATAAATAAATATATAAATAAAAAAATAAATTACACTTAATACTCTTATATTTTATTTTAATTTTTTTTTTATTTTAAATTATTATTTAAAAAGTAGATGAAAAATTCCACGCAGACATTAACTGCACACGATGAATATAAAATTTTTGGTTAATAAATTTGATAAAAAAAGATAAATTGAGATGATTTAAAATATAAGAAGTAAAGTAAAATTGATGGTAAAATATGAAAATATTAATTGTAATTTATTGAAAATTAAAAAATTATTATTACCAATTTATTTATCCATTTCATGAAAAGCAATTCATTTCAGTTTTAGGGAGTATTTGGTGTGATAAAAAGTGAGATAAAATGAGATAAATTATAAATTATAATGAGATAAATTTTAAAAAATTTAAAAATTTTAAAATTTTTTTAATATTTTTTCTCGTGCCAAAGTCGTTTGGGATTAAAGTAATTAAGGACTGCTCGTACAAGTCAGGTGACCTTTTGAAGGAAAAAGTAAACAATTGTTAAAAGTATCTTTGGATTGAAGATTTAGAAAGGAAAAGAAAATAATAAGGAAAATAAAAAAGAAGTGAAAAAATAAATATAAAATTACAAATGCTTGATTTTATTTTAGTAGACTAAATAAATAAATAAATAAAAGACTTATTTCACTTATGCTTTACGTGGTTTTGATTTTGTATACTTACATATTACAGGTTTCATAAAAGTCCATACACTTCTGTTTTATGAGATTTATGTTCTACTCACTTAAAACTCTTGTGTTATATTTTTCATTTAAAGAATAATTGTTGACTAATTCAAAAATGTGAAATTACCTTTATACTATTAATATTAATAAAAAAATATTTATATTATGATATAGAATATATTTTATTATAAAAT
>JAVXUM010000017.1:22035319-22046710 GCA_035590655.1 Pouteria glomerata | reverse complement strand
ATTTTTGTTTTTTTTTTTTTTTTTTTTTTTTTTTTTTTTTTTTTTTTTTCCATTTTATCCCTTGGCCTCTTACATTTTCGTTAGTTTTGTTCATAAAAACTCTAAAATTAAGTAAAAGATAAAAAAAAAAAAAAAAAAGAGAAATGTTTTTGAAAATTTTTATATTGAAAACTAACAAACATGAGAGAGGAATTAATGGATAAAATAAGAAAAAACCCAAAATTTTGATTAGATTGATGTTTCTTGTTAAGTTTTGATAATTGATTTTATTAGAACAGAGTCAATGTTAATAAAATTTCAAAATAAGAGAGATAAGTATAATATTTATATGTTGTGGGTACAAAGTCTAATTATCTAAATATTAAAAGAAAGTAGATGCAGTTTATCTTTTTTATTAATACTAAGATTATAAATATAATTTTATGACATTGAATTGGACCATTACTTTTTGGATGGAAAATTAAATAGATGGGGGCTTGAGTGGATATAATACAAATTTTAGAAGATATAGGCGAATATTTGTTAAACTTGTGAAGTTTAGGTGTATAGAATTGAAATTATTGGGGTGCACGTGAAATAAACTCTTAAAAATAAAAAAATATTTGTCAACAAATTAATTTTTATTTTAATTATTTTTAATTTCAATCTTACATTTCATGTTTTTTCTTTCAATTTTTATAACAAGCGAAATGATTATGAATATGTTTTTTTTTTTTTTTTTTTTTTTTTTCTCTTCAATTGAGGATTTGGTGAGGGGAAAGAAAAAAATAAAAAGAAATGGAGGGGAAAATGAAAAAATATAAAATTCCAAATGCATATTTTCAAGCGGATTAAAAATATATGAAAATAAAAAACTTCCAACAATAAATTACTTTTCTAATTTAATTATTTTAATTTATCAAATCTCATTATTTCTCTATTATATTTTACTATAAATAAGAGTATTAATTTTGAATCTTTCTTTTTTCTTTTAGATAAATTCTTAATTCAATCACACTATAAGTGAATATAAGGTTAAATTTTTAATATGATAACTGTTTGGAGAGAGATATATAGAAGCTCCGCATGGAACGTTAAATTTCATAAAAAACATTCTAAAAATTTTAAAAAAAAATTAATTTTTTTTTTTTACTGCATAAATCATGAAACTATAATTTTTATTATTTTTTACTTACTTTTTGCTTCTCTAAATGTATACAAAGAGACCAATGGAAGAGAAAAAAAAAATTGAAAAATAAAAAATAGAGAAATAAATAATTGAAAAAAAAAACGGTGGAAGGAAAGTAGAGAAGAGGCACACGCCACGCCTCCAGCGTAATTTCAAAGGGAGTAAGATTTTATTGGGTAGGTATATTATATTTACGAGTCCTCACAATGAAGTCGATATATATACACCAAATCAAACGTCAGATGGGATTGATAATTTCAAATCGCACGTATAGCAATTTACAAACGCAACGTTTTAATTCCTTGATTGTATATGTATATATATATATATATATTTTGCGTGTATTAGAAGTTGAATTACCTTGTGGTAGTTAGCATGAACTTATAATCTATAAAGTCTGCTATAATTAGTTTAATTTGACTTGTACAATTGATGAATCACAATAGAGACGAAAATGGCACTGCATATGCCACATGCATATATATATATATATATATCCTGTATTTGCAAGCTTTGTGTTTAAGTAAATCACATGGTTTCACAATCTGATATATAAGATTTGTAGGTCCTTAGCATTTAAAAAAAAAAAAAGAAAAAAAAAAATTGAAAGAACGTCTAGTAGAAAATTGGCCTCAACAGCTTATTGGGTGTCCTGTGCCGTGTCCAATTGGTTTTAAGTTTTGTCAAGATTTTGATTTGAGGATTTTATTTTTAATTTCTTTAATTCATTGATGTCCAATGCCCTCGCTGCTAGCTCGGAAGGAGCGTGCGACCGCGGCCCGGGTGGGGAGGGGGGCTTGTTACGGTCTTAGTAAAACATTGCCAACAGTTTTTCTATCCTAATTTTTATTTTAGGGTACTATAATATTATTCAAAAGTATAAAAAATTATTATTCAAAAAAAGGTCATCTCCCTGACCTTAGGGGCCTCCACCGCCCTGCCCTGGGTGATGGTGGAGGGGATAAATCGCAGGATGTACAACAAGTGGTCAGGGTTCGAGAGCTTGCTTTTTTATCGGTCGTGCAATGCGAGTTCAAATTACGTTACTGAAACTCGAACTCGCGTCGTCTAACTACGGAACACCCACACTCATGTCCTTTGCCACTTGACCTATCTCCCAGGGACTAAAAAAACAAAAATTATTTTTCAGTCTTGTATACCTAACAGATTCTCATATTTATTCTCTATTATTTGTTGATGTGATAAATTTTTAGATTCTAAAATAATATAATTATTATCAATAAATGCAATTGTTACTTTTTTTCAAAATTTAAAATACAATAATTATCTTTTTCAAATTTCACAATTCAATGTGACCTTTCTTGCTTATCGACGTGGCAGTGGGAGCCACTTAAAAAAATAATTTTTTATATATAAGGATGAGTTTTCTCATTCTCTCTTAATATCAGGAATTAAATATATTATTGAAAATGAAATAGAAAAATGTATAAGAATAAAGATATTGTTGGGTGATTTTTTTTTTTACTGATAATCTTTATATTTAAGGATAGAGATAAGGATAAAAAAATTATTGACAATGTTCTTAGTTCAACCATAATAAGAGTTAATTTGTTTCTTTGTATGAAATTTGTTAGTGTTTATGTATTAACAATTCCCAAGCAAACATTTATCTGCAATTTGCATTACGTTAGTCTTAGAAAATGTCACAAGTTAGTGTATATAGTTCACCAACACAAGCCAAAAAGTGTTCATCCACCAAATGAGAAGTTTGGGAAAAGAATTAAGATGAAAAGAAAGTTTTTGAGCGATTGTCAGCAGCTTATTCCCTTCCCATTCTTGTGCAAATCCTTTTGGAATTTTAAAAAACATTGCCCAAAAATCCCTTCCCATTCTTACGAGAAGATCGTGCTCACGAGTTGCTTGGGACATCTAACAAAATCTATCCAGTATGCCTCGCGAGTAGCTCAATAGCATCTCACACCTACGAGTTGGTGGCTAGCACGTCCAAAATTTTTAGAACTCGCCCAAATGACTTTTTTATCTTATTCATTTTGATATGAAAAGCAAACAACTTTTTTCCAAACCCTACCATTTGACTCTACACCTCTCACCCATACTCTTTTCAAGCTAAAAACTAAAAGAATGACGGTGGCTTGGGGGATTCAAGATTTATAACATCATTTACTTTCTTTGGCAAAGATCTATAAATGGATGCTATGTTCAAATCTGCTAGACTACGTTAGATAGGAGAGTTTCGTTTTCAAAGTTTGAAAATTGTCTTCTTCATGGGTTGACGTTAGTTGTGGGAAGTTCAGTAATCAAGGTTAGGATGGATTTTGTACAATTAAATCAATGGGTAGTTGACTGGACAAACTTTTAATTTTGTTCTTCTGTACATTGTATTTTTTTTTAGCATAATGAAGAAGTTTTATTTGATTCGTATAATAATTTAGGATTATTTTTTCCTTTAAATTCAAATGAGTTTCTATTTTCATCAACAAATCATTGTCTCTTGAATGATTGCTGATTTTGTGTTTTATTCCATTCATCGTTGTCGCTTTGCTTGAGGTATTGTTATTTGAGTTGGATACTAGTCTCGGTTTTGGGGAGTATCAAAATTAAACAAGCAACAAAGTCAATTATATCCAATTCTTGGGCTTGATTTCCAAGATACAACCTAATTCCAATTTATAAGTGTGTGAAAAAAAAAATGTATATGTTGTTAATTTAATTCATTTTAAATCGAACGCTTTTCTTTTATTTTTTGTTTTATACATAAAAATCGTAATTAATCGAATGGAGAAGGACTCAGACAACAGGCTCCGAGGATGAAATTTTAGAACCAATCGCGCGTGGAACCTACCTCTAGCTATAGCATGAATATTCTTCTTAAATAGTTAGTTTTTTTTTTTTTTTTTTTTTGTGTTTGAAAAAGAAAAAAATTCTCTTTTTAATAGTTATTTTTTTAATTTTATATTAATTTGATATTTTTATTTTTTATAGTTTAAAAAAATTTAAAATATAAAATTGTAAATTTAATTATTTAAAAAAAAAAAAAAAACCGAGTAATTGACAAATATCAAACGAAACCTTCAAACTAGGATTTGTAAAAGGTTGCATGTCAAGACAAATTATTCCAACAGAGCTGCAAGGGTAAACTTAATTTTGCCGGTTAAGTTTTATTCAAAATTTTACTTTAAAATTTGTTTTTTATTTTTGACCAATTAAGAGTAAAAATATTTTCCTTTCAGCGTTTTTTTCCCCTTTGAAATTTGTACCCATTATGGACAGGTAAAGGATAAGTATAGAGATAAAAAAGTTAGAGAAGCTTACAATTAATAAAAAGTTAAAACTATTAATTGTTTGAAAAAAAAAAAAAAGAAAAAAAAATCATGCCTTGAAATAAAATTTCAAGTGAAGCTCATATGGTAAAGCGGAAGCACTAGTTTGCGTGAATTAAAAATATTTGAAAGTACTAATCAGGTATATTTAAAGTAATAAAAAATAAAATAAAATGAGATAAAATAAAATAAGTTATAAGTTTGTAATTCGTATAATGAGATAAAAATAAATAATTTTTAAAAATTTAAAACATTTTTTCAAACATTTATCTGTAAATCAAATACACCCGAGTAAAATTCATGTGAGGTTAAAGCAGAGGCCAAATCAAAACCCGAAAAATTCAATAAAAAATTTTTATGCCAAGCTGTCAAAAATTTTAGGCATCCATATGAATGAGGGAAAAATCAGGGAAAAAAAGAAAGAACTTTTGGATTGAAAATTCAAGTTTATCAGAAAGAAATTTTCAATAATTTTTAGAATTTTCCGTAAAAATGAGGAGTGCAGAAAGGGGGTAAATAAAACGAAGAAAAGAAGAGGAGAGAGAAGAATTAACTAATAAGCTAAAGAACATTGTAAATATCTTAAAAGATGAGCAGCACATACCGAGAAGAATGAAGGCCTCAGGCATGGGACCAAGGAGATGGAAAACACTAGCACCGAAAATACCTGGACCAAGAATCTTGAAAATCCTCTCTCCCCCGGAGGAAACATAACTCTCTCCGTGAAACAAGAGGTACTCATAAACCAGAATTAGGAAGAGATCACCCATGGAACTGTACGAGCATGGCAAGAAACCATACATTTGCTCACAATAGTCATCCTTTCCTCCTTCTTCCACTCTTTTGAGAAGAAGAACAGAGGATTTGTTGCTTCGGAAATGATGATCAATTCCATCCGAAACGAGATCATCATCATCATCATCATCAGAAGAAGAAGAACTGTACGGTAAGGATCGGCTTGTCACCTTCACTGATAATAGAATTATTAGAGTAGTAATCAAAATATAACTTGCAATTTTTCCCATTTTGTTTTTTCTCTTGAGCTGATGTTGATGATGAAGAAGAAGAGATTTAATAGTCAATTTTGGTGCTCGGGTGATGATGAGGTTCATTTATTAGGATTCGTCTGAAGATGAAATAGACCATTATTATGTCAAATTTTTAAGTAAAGGTTTATTTATTCCATTTGTGCGTGGAATTCACGATGGTAGATACGGAAAAGTATTGGGATATATATATATATGCGCAAACGTGTTATCAAAAATGTTAGCATTTACATTAATTTATAGAGCAATGCCAGTTTGCTTAAGAAATTATGGGTGTGTTTGAAATTATATAAAATTACATAAAATTATATAAAAATGTAAAAGTTAATATATCATATTTTGTGAATGAATAGAAAATTTAAATTTTACAATCTTATAATTTGTGTTTGTAGAGATTTGTAAAATTTTATATTATTTTATTTTACACCTACCGTTACTTATATCGGAATCCATTGCTGTAGAATAACGTTTTTTTTTTTTTTTTTTTTCAAATAAATTCTTCGAGCTAAATAACGTTTTTTCGGCCATATTGATTTGTCAATATTAGATTTCAGCCTTGCAAATTGTTGGCCGCTTGACTGCAGCATTGAATGAAAGAAAGCTGGCCCGTGTGAGGTTACGTGACAATGATGTTATAATTTCTAAGATCATAATGGTCTTATTGATAATGTTCTGTTTGAAGAGTCTCTCTCTTGTGACAATGGATTTGCTCAGGCGTCTTCCACAAGTTTTGGCACCAAACAGCTGACAGACTTTGACCAATTCAGAGATCGATTCAATAGGGTTCTCATTGAGCTAATTCCTGGGTGGTGAGCTACGAGTTTTAACTTCATCCAATTCCTCTACCGGGTTCGTCAGTTTGATTTGGTGTCCGCTTACTAACAGCCCATTTAAATGGAGGGAAATTAAAATGTAAAGTGAAATTTAGTTGAGTTAGAAAGAGAAAGAAAGGAAAAGAAACTACGATAGGATGAGCAGCAAGCAAACCATGCTATGATTGATAACCACAAGCCTTGGATTGTCATTGGGGATTTCAATGTGGTCCGGAATGAAAAAGAAAACAGGGGTGGCTAAGGAATTGACAAACATGCTGTGCTCCAATTTAATGACTGTCTTGAAGCTATGGAAGTTACAGACTTGAGGTATTCGAGCTGTCCATTTACATAGAACAACAAGTAAGAAGCATAGCAGAGGATTTATAGCAAACTAGACAGAGTAATGGTGAACTAAGGTTGGCTCGGCTCCTTCCCTAACTCAGAGGCTTATTACCCGACAGCTTCTATCTCAGATCATAACCCGGTAATCATTAATATATGGCCTAGCACCAAAAATACTTGGAGTATAGTTGGAGAAGATTTTGTTGAAGCAATTAAAACTTTCTTTTGCTCAGGGAAGTTATTGAAGGCTGCGAATGCCACTATCATTGTTCTAGTCTCTAAAGTTCTTAATCCTAGTTTGGTTACTAATTACAAGCTAGTCTCCTGCTGCTCTACAGTCTATAAGTGCATCTCCAAGTTAACTGCAAATAGAGTCAAGAAGATAATGCCTTATGTCATTAGCCCATCCCAAGCAGCATTTGTAAAAAGAAGGTTTATCTCTTATCAAATCCTGCTCATGCATGAACTGGTCAAAAATTACCATAGAAGCAACTTATCCCCACGTAGTGCCTTGAAAATTGATATAATGAAAGTTGTTGACTCAGTATCATGGAAATTCTTGCTTGATATACTTCGTACTCTTCAGCTCCCAGCTAAGTTTCGGTTATGGATTGAGGCTTGTATAACTTCACCCCAATTCTCTATCTCTTTAAATGGTGCTTTAGAAGGCTATTTCCCAGGAACCAAGGGACTTAGGCAAGGTGACCCCCTATCCCCATATTTGTTCTTGCTTGCAATGGAATTTTTCACTCAATTGTTTAACAAGCATGTGGAAGGAGCTGAATTCACATACCATCCCAAGTGCTTCAATCCCCTATCACTCACATATGCTTTGCAGATGATCTCTTTATTCTTTGTACTCCAAATAAATCAACTTTCAAACTTATCCGAGAAGCACTACAAGAATTCCATAAATACTCGAGACTTAAACCAAATGACATGAAGACCAAGATCTACATCTCGGGCATCAACCAATAGGAAAAGCAAAGTATTTGCTCCACTCTCTGCTTCCAATGTCACGTCCCTAACATCATTGTCTGGGACGAACGACATGGGAATATGGAACTAATAAAAACATAAAATAAACCTATGCCAATATCAAGTCATAAAGCAATAACAGTAATTAGAGCAGCTAACAACTGTCCTTCATTTGCATATTGATTGTGCATCATTTTTGTCATATTATCATGATTACATAATTGTTTGTTAGTGTTTTAATTCTATAAGTCCTTGATTTTATCATGATTTTGACACACTTGTTGAATTGTGTAGGATTGGGGGTTCAACTTGCCAAGGAATGAAAGAAGTACAAGCAAAACCTGAAAAAGCTAAAGTTTGAGCTGATAAACGGTACTAGGCGCGCCCCACCCTACCATAGGCGCCCCATATGGGCAGGGGCACCCCATCTTAAGTTAGGTGGGCGCCCACAGAAAGGAAGAATTGAAGCTTCACTTGGACAAAACATCAAACAACTGGAGGACATCCTACCAAGGGCACCCCAACCTAACATGGGCGCCCCACCATGAATCAGGTGAGCGCCCACTGAGGCTTGTTTTTGAGCATATTCATTCAGGACTTTATCAAACACTTGGGGGAACAGCGCCATGGGCGCCCCACCCAAGCATGGGCATCTCACTGAGTGTGACTCTTGGTTTTCTTTATTCCATTGATGAGATTTTTTTGTCCTTACTTAAAATCAGGTATAAATAAGTGAACTCAGAGATGTTTGGGAGACTTTTTTACCATTTTTGTTTTCTTTTTCTTTATATTAGATTAGGTTAGGGTTAGGATTCAACTTTTTAAG
Organism: Pouteria glomerata; assembly: GCA_035590655.1. Taxonomy (NCBI): domain Eukaryota; kingdom Viridiplantae; phylum Streptophyta; class Magnoliopsida; order Ericales; family Sapotaceae; genus Pouteria; species Pouteria glomerata. The sequence continues at coordinate 22,038,233 of JAVXUM010000017.1, read as the reverse complement.
TACATTGTTCAAGAATGCTACTCTATTTGTAAGTTTTACTTTCATATTTTAATGTTTAGTTAATCATTTAGCTTTCCTTCTTTGTTATTCAATCTTATCTTGTTTCCATGGCATGTTTCATATTTCTTTTTTATGATTTCCTTATGATTATGCTAGATTAGTTTCTTCTCTTGGCTTCAAGCCATTGAAAGTATTGAGGTTGGCATTGGTTCAATCGGATGTAAATAGTTTTCAAGAAAATATTTTTCATGGCCCTCAATTGAAATCACTTGGTAAAGCTAGGGTTCTTTTGAAACCTTCTTGCCTGTGTTACAACCGTGGCTTAGTTACAAGTTTTCACTTGTGCACACCAAGTGTTTGGTTCAATGTCCCGGTGAATTAGAGATTTATCTTCCGAAACTTAGATTAGGTTTTCTTATGAAATCAAATTACCCATGTTATAATCTTCACGTGGTTATGAGTATTAAGTGCTTGATTCAATGGTTCGGTGACTTAGAACTTATTTTCTAAAACCAAAATATAGGCTTTCTTACGAAATTGGCTTATCTGTGTTAAAATCAAAGCTTGGTTGCACTTGTGCACACCAGGTGTTTGATTAAATGTCCCAATGAGTTCGAAATTATTTTCAAAACCTTTACTTACCTTGAGATTTCTACAAATCATATTTCAAAGAACAATCTAATAACGCATGTGCGGTTGTTAGGTTGAGTCATAAATACATTTGGGAGAACCTTGGCCACCCCAATATCGGATTTGGTTTGTAGTCAAGATTGTTTAGTTAATATTCTTTCTAATTCTTTTGTTTTAATTTAATTCCTTTACTCCACCATCCTCAACTAAACCCATATCTAAGTATTCCTATAATCCAAATTTAGTTTAGGTTAAGTTAGGTTCACCTACTAAAATAAGAAAATAAGTCTAGTGTTTTTAACACAGCCCTCCCTGTGGAAAAAATGACCTGTACTCCATACTGTTTTCATAAATTTAAATTTGCTACCTACTACGAGTCGTGCACTTGCAGTTCAAGGTCAAATTTTGGCGGCGTTGTCGGGGAGGGCAACTAAGTGCTAGACTTAGGAGTTGAGGAGAGTTCACTTGAGCAGTTGGGTGAATTCTTTCTTTTATCTATCTTTTTATTGGTAGTTTTATTTCTTTTGCAGTATAACATATTCATTTGCACGTCATATAATCTAGCTTGCATGTTGGTAACTTAGGTTGCATTTTAGTGTAGTTTTTCTTCTTTCACTATGTTTTCATTTTTTTTTTCTTTTCATCGTCATGGATTTTAGTGATTTTTATCATGGTCCCTTTGATGCCCAAGACATTAAAGACCTATTACCAACTACCCCAATTCTTCGGGCATGAGGAGGAGGACCCATGTCTTCATCTTGAACAGTTTGAGGAAGTATGTGGCTTATGTGGCGATGTTAGCATGAGTAAGAGACTTAGGTTCATGTTTTTCCCTTTATCTTTACAAAGTGTTGCTGGTGACTGGTGTTATGATTTTGGTGACTGGACCACTTGGGATCAATGTTGTCAAGCTTTCATTGAACATTTCCTTCCTATTCATCAAACCTTTACCCATAGCTTTCAAATAAACAATTTTTACCAAAAGAAATGTGAAGTATTTTATAAATGTTGGGAGTGATTTAAAATACTTTTGGACACTTTTTCAAGTCATGGATTAGAGTTAGGGGATATTATAGCCATATTGTACAATGATCTGCCTCATGAGTTGCACCCGACATTTGATAAAGTCTTAGGTAGGGAATTTCTTGACCTCACCCCCCTGTGAGGCATGGTCATTCCTTGAATTTTTCTATAAACATACCAAGCCAAAAGAAAGACTTGAACCTCATTTTGAATCTCATGCACTTGAAAACTACACTGACTCTTTCTTGCATGCTTCTACTTTATTTGATCCTTATGATTCATCCTTTGGAAGTAGCACAAGTGTGGAGCCCAATTACTCGAATTTTGCATGTCTTAACCTTGTTCCATTCACCGATGGCCAGATTGAGGAAGCTAGAGATTACTGGCCTAGTGACCCTTATGATGCATAATGTGATACCCTAGGCACTGAGTGGAACAATTGCCTTAACTACCCTAGAGATGACATTTGGGATAGTGTGTTTCTCATTTCCCTTTGGATTCTCCCGTTCAGGAGATTTCTTTACCATTTATTGAAAGTTGGGAAGATATGCAGTCCTCTCCTACTACTGAGTTTGATGCTCAGCCCACCCCGACCATCTCAGGCCTTATTGAGAGTCTTTTGACTTCTGTTGAGTAGTTGCGAGGTACAATGCCCGAGGAGCATATCATTGAGTCCGTTGATTATTGTTCACTTACTTATTCACCTGAGGTTGAGAATAGTGCACACCTTTCACCTCTTGAGTTAGCCTCATCAGAAAGTCTTACTTTGGGGACTGTGAGTGATTACATGGTGACTGATCCTCATTGGGGGCGGTAGTAGACATTGGGAGTGAGTACGTTGATTTGCTGGGTATTGAGAGACTGATAGAACCCACCATGTCCATGTCTTTGCATGCATTACGGCCACATCTACGGTTTCTTGAACCTTACTTGGCCTTTCATCCCTCGACGTGTATTACACCCAAGGAGCATCCATTATCGATGTTTCTTAAGCCTGAAGAAAATATTTTATTTCTTAAACCCTTTGTGGATGCATGAGATAAAGAGGGTGTTAGATAGCCCCTCTTGTTCATTTTCTTTGTATATAGTATATTAGAATTTTATTTTTTCTTATTTCTTTTTGGTTTGATTTTTTCCTCTTATTTTATTTTCTTTTATTTTTATTTCTTTTTTTGCACTAACTTTTTCTCTTGCCTTATTATTTCTTTCTTTTTCTTTTATTTTCTGTCTAACTTTTTCTCTTGTATAGCTTTTATTTTCT
>JAVXUM010000017.1:22023036-22035219 GCA_035590655.1 Pouteria glomerata | reverse complement strand
ATTATTTGATAAGAATTATTATAAAATTACTTTCATATACTAACATATAAATTCAAATTATTATTTTACATAGATTTTGAGAAACATATTAGTAGCTTTAAACCCTACTTGGTGAACTAACTTTCACTAAACTTTACTAAATTTTAACTATTTTTCGTATTTTCTTCTAATTAAATTTTAACACATATCACATTTATATCAAATCGACTGTACTTTAATTATACTTTTTATCAAATTTTTTTCTTCCAAACACCTCCTTAATTTTATTTATTACTATATATTACGTGCGTTTGACATTTAAAAAAATAAAATAAAATTCTACAAATCTTTATAAACACGAATTACGAGACTATAAAATATTATCTTTCCACTCACAACACAAAAAACGAGACACTAACTTTTTAAATTTTATACAATTTTATATTCACTACACAAAACTTAAAATATTAACTTTTTATTTTATACAATTTTAAACGTCACCATTATCTTGCTACGTGACTTAATTGTTATGTCGTATGACATGACCTTTAAGTTTTTTTTTTTTTTTTTCTCATTTTCAATCCCATTCAACCCATGACAAAGTGATGTCCCAAGATTTTAGATTGTGACCATCTGAGGCCTTACAATTTTCAACTGTGAAAGATGAACAAAATCAAAGAGAGATTATTTTATTATTTTAATTTTTAGTATTGCAATTATTTTGAACCTTAAATATAAAAAATATTATTTTGCTATTTAATTATATATGATATATAGTACTATGAACTCCCAAATCAAAGTAAATATTGCTAAGGAATTTTAAAATTTTTTATCAATAATTATAGCAAACATTCCAAAAAGTTATGCAAGTGTCTAGCACATTTGAACTTTGCAACGACTCAAATCTTAACGGATATCGTCAGTTTCTACTAGTTACTCTCTCTCATTAGAGCTACAACTCTAGATCCATCTACAATAAAAGATGATGGAGATTTTTATTTTGATTTTTTTTTTTTTTTTTTTTTTTTTTTAAGCTTAGTGAAAGGCCCAACAACCTTAATTTTCGGTGGTTATTTCTATAATCCATGATGTGCTAACATTTGCAGAACTCGAACGGCATTTGGATATGTTTTTAGTGGCAGAGAACATGTCATTACGGTCTATTTAGAAAGATAAATTTAATGAAATTTGATTTAATTTGATAAAAATTTTTATTAATTCTTATTTTTAGAATTAAAATAAAATTTTATGAGTTGAATTTGATTTTATTTCATTACTCAAATTTTAAAATTTCTATATTATTTGAAATTTAATATAAAATAATAAAATTTGATAAGAATTTATTATTTTGTTAATTCATCTAAATAAGTAGACAAATTTATCTTTATATATCATGTTTGATATTTTTTTACTTCTTATTAATATGGTCAAACTTGTTATATCTCTTAAACTAAATTAATTTAATTTTTAAATTCAAAATATATTCTGAACGTAAAATTTTATTTACCAAATGAAATAAATTAATTTTTTATTTTTAAATTAAATTAATTCTAAGAGAGAAATTTATTCAAACGGAGTGTTTATGGGAGATGAAATCAACTAGCATCCAAGATAATAGAAATAGTCATGTCTCCACAAAATTTGTTTTTTACCGATGAAAGACAACAACCTCTCAAGCAAGAAAAGAAAAGAAAAAAAAAATTATACAATTTAGAAGCAATCGACTTGGTCAAATAAAGAAAATATCAGTGACAAATAATTTATTTATATTATAAATAAAATAATATTTATAAATGATGGTCAAGTTTAAAAGTTTCAAATTATTTGACATATAAATACGTAAAATGAGATATTTATGGCCCGTTTGGTAACGTTATCGTTTTTTATTATTATTTTTTTATTGTCATTTTATGTTTTGTGTTTTCTATTATTATTTTTTTTTCTGAAATGAAAACTAAAACTGTGTTTGGAAAGGTAATTTTGTTTACAATTATTATTTTTTTATTTTTAAAAAATATTTTATTATATATTATATTATATTAATTATTAAATTAATATTATTATATATTATTATATTATTATATATCATTGATCCTTCACGCGGGTGGAAGAATGAATTTCTTCCTCAACCGCCTAGGTAGCGGTCGACCGCTGGTCTGATCGACAAAAGCCTTTCGTCCGATAGTGTTAAATTCTTAGTTCAAATTTTAACTTGAAAATTAAGAAAAAAATAAATAAATAACCCCACCTCTAAAAGAAAAAATGAAAACAATCAGACATCGAACACTTAATTCCCTACTCTGGCCATCTCTACTTTCAGATATCCCAATACAAAGCCCACAACCCCCACAAACCAGACAACCCATCTGTTTCATCCAGAAAGGAGTTACAATTATGAGAAGAGCACAAATTGAGAATCAGCTCTTTGACCTTTCCTAAAGCATTAAATTACAAGATTGACCCGGTCTGCGCCAAACAAGTATGAAGTATTACAGTTAACAATGCTGTAAAAATAAAACAATATTGTTGATCACTTGCTGCCCATAGTTCCAATCTTTTAAGCTTGTCAAAGAGTCCACTTGAACATCAGTAAGTATGGGGGGGAACAGATCACGTGAATGCGCAGGTTAGCAGAAAGCTCCACAGCCTCTCACTCTGTGGAATTCTCTATTTATATGATTATATCTGCTGAGAAGTTTATCGATCCTTGTCCCTACAGCCATTACTGTCGGAGGTTGGTGGTCGTGGTGATGGTGGTGCAGTGGTTGCTCCGGTGGCCATCTTCTTAAGGTTCTGTTCATGGTATACTTGTCTTAGTCTCTCAATCTCTTTCTTTAATGCCTCTTGATGAGCTGCCATTTACACGAATAAATTCTTAAAAAAATAAATAAATAAAGAACATAAAAAATAAAACTTGGCATGTGAATTAAGAAAATTATGATTAATTGTTATCAAAAAAGAAAAAGGAAAAAGAAGAAGATTATTATTATGGGTCAATTTCCTTTTTCCAAAGAGTTTGGATCCAAATGGGGACAATACAAGGATTCATGAATCCTCCATGAAATTTAGGTGAAGGAAATCACATGGAATGGAGAAGAAAGCGAACAATTAGTTGTCTCAAATTGAGGTTTTTGTTTCAAAATAAAAAAAAATATATATTAAGAGGATATTTGGTTGGTAAAAATTTAACAAAAAATTACAGTAAAATAATTTAATATAAAAGTAATATATAACAAAATTTAATTAAAAAAATATAAAAAGTTAATAAAAATTAATAAATTTTGATTAGTTTTAGTGGGAGGCCTGAGACTAAAACTTCATGCTTTGAATTTTTGATCATATATGTGTATAATATTGTTTTCTTCTTATGGTTCATCCATGGGTTGGTCACAATTTTTTCTCCCAGAAAAGAAGAAAAAGATCAAATTCATCGTTTTGTATAAGTTCTAACTTACCATCTTTGAAAATTTTATCCTGAGCAAGAGCCGCAATTCTTTGCTTAAGGGCGCTATTGTCAACATTAAGAATCAACCTCTGATGGTCTAACAATGCAACCCTTGGTGACAATGCCGATACTTCAGTCTTCAAAATTGTGCAGATTTACATATATATAAAAAAATATACATATATTAATAATAATTAAAAAGTATCATAACGTATATAGCTTGTGATAATCTAAAAAACTTAAATAGAAAATTACTTTTAAAAGTAATAATAATAATAACAATATACCTGTAATGTTGTTACACTGCGTTCTAGCTCTGAAATGTACTGCAACTTCCTCACTCTTGATCTCTGCGCTGATTGACGATTCGCTAAAATTCTGATATATAAATTTAAAAATAAATTATTTGCAATATTCGTAATTAATTTACAATAACTATTATACATAACCTTAACTACATAGTAACTATTAAACATGACCTTATCTATATTGATTTAACAGAGGACATGACTCTTAACAAATTTAATTGGCGTCGTCAAATCTATATAACTAACGCTACCTAATAAGAAAAGGTTTAATTTATTTTGATTTGGTTTAGTTTACTCGTAATTAATTTAGAAATCACACTACAGATCTGGTATATAAATTACTTCTTGTATAATATCATTTTATGGATTTCTTGACGTTTTGGATGATTTGGTTTGTCAATTTATAACTGTGCTGATCTAAGTTTCAATATTACTTTTTTTTTTTTTTTTTCTGTAAGAAGTAGCTTGTCCATGCAGATTTTTACGTGATTTATGTATTTATGTATTCATAATTATTATGAGAATGTTGAATTTTTGAAGGATTTTTGCCCTGTGGGTTGTCGATGTTTTCACCTTTTAACCCTCTTAGGATCAACAACGGTGCTGTCGCCGGAGGCTGCGGTGACGTTGGGAGGCTTGGTGGGCGGCGAGTCAAGTTTGCATGAGCCGTCCTCCTCTCGAGGCTCCACCTTCGGCTGATGATCTTGTGGTGGCCGTGGGGGCTTGTCATCCTCATTGCTATTTTCATCAGACGGCGTTGACGGGTTGGAGGACGACGCCAGGGCCGCTAGCTGCATTTCGTCGCTGAACATGGACACGAGCTGGTCGTCATCGAGCCGTTCGAATGCACCAGCGGTTGCAGGGACGGCGGCGGAGGAGGGTGGTGGTGATGAAGAAGTTGGGGATTCTTCGAGCAAGGACAGGAAGGCAATGGAATCGCTGGCGGACCTCCGGTGAGCGTTGCGTCTGGCGGCGGAGAAGTCGAGAAACTCATCGACCCACGAAGGCGATGGGGCGGCGACGAGGTCAGTAATAGGCATCATTTCGAGAGGAAAACTATGCCAATTTTGGGTCAAGTTCGGTGCTTTTGGAGGTAATTGAGCCATTGAATTAATTGCATTGACAAACTCTATGCAAAAGCCATGGAATGGTAGTAGAGAGAGAGAGAGAGAGAGAGATGGAAGCGATATATGTAAATCAATTGAATTATCAAAAGAACGGAGGGAGAGGGAGAGGGAGAGGGAGAAGGAGAAGATATGAGTTATATAATTGCAAGGGAACATCATGGCACGTGAATGCCTTTTGCGTGCCAATTTGTACTATATTTTTGTTCAATTTTAGTAAACTATCAAAATTATCAACTCCAATTTTCATAACAATTTTATTAAAATATATTTTTGATAACAATTTTATTAAAATATATTTTTGGATAAAGATCGAGTTTAAAATTATATAAATTTATAAAAGTTAATATTTTATATTTTGTGTAGTAAATAAAACTTTTAAATTTTAGAGATTTATACAAATTTATAAAATTTTATATTTTTTTAACGCCAAACAATTGTATTTTACACTTAATTTTTTTTCCTTTTTACTTTAGAGCTTCATAAACATAATTAATCACTATAAAAATTTATAAATTATAGTCTCAAAATTTGTACACAATTTAAAAAATTAAAATTTTGTGAAAATTAAAAATAAACCTCCTAAGATTTTTGACCAAATTACAATTTTTCTATTTTGCGAATTAAAAAATTATATCATAAAATAAAATTTAATAAAAAAATATACTGAATGCAAAATGTAAGTGATTATACATTTTTATTATACAATTGTACGATGAGTATCGACGCGATTTTAGTTCTAAGTTTTTATAAAAAAATAAAAAATAAATTTAGTTAGATAAAATTTTAATTACATGAATTTTATTTTTATATTTTGTTATAATTGTTTTAAAAAGCATTATTTTTCTTAAAGATTATTTTAATTAGGGGGACGAGGAAGGAGATCTGCAGGGAGCGTGGGATTGTCACATGGGGTAGGGGTCTGGGTTATGACAGCTAGCAACAGCTGTGAAGGGAATTAGGTCCTGGAATTTTGGGGGTGGGAAGGTTGGGCTAGTTTTATAACTGGCTGATTCCTGCCGCCACGTGCCGACGTGACTTTTCCTCCCTCCCCTGTCTCTCTCGTCATCCCACCTATGTTATTATTATTTTAAATGTATTTCACTCTTTCAGTATTGGACTCGTTTAAAAATTTAATTTTTAGTAATTTTTAATATTTTTTATTAAAATTGATAGTTAAATTTTTAATATATTTAATAAAATAAATAATAATTTTTAATAACTTTAAGTACTTAGTAAAATTTTTAATAATTTTTTATGTATTTTATAAATTTTTTTTTTAACTTTTGAGTAGAATAAGTTAATGTAACTAAGGCAAAAAGTGAGAAAATTAGTGTTTTACTAAATACTCACAGGGTTGGCCTTTGGCAAGGCCCAATAGGCCAAGGCCTTAGGCTCCAAAAAAAAAAAATGCCCAAAAATAAGAGTCCTTACTAATTTCTATAATTAGAATGAGATAGAAATTATTTTAACCCAAGTATGACTATCTAATGCCTAAAAATAATTAATTTATTAGGCTCAATAATTTTTTGTAGACCTATTTGTTGGCTTATTAGGTGAGATATAAAACACTTATTGTAATTGTTTAAGGTAAAGTACAAAAACCTCTTCTTACACTTTATCCTCAATTTTACTTTGATTCCAATAGTTTCAATTATGACAATTAAATTTCTATACTTTCAGTCAAGCAATAATCAAGCCCCTCTGTCTATTATTCGTTACAAACTACCATTAAAGCAAGAGTAAAAATATCATTTCGTAAGATGGTTCATGTAGTAGAGTGATAATATGACATTTTTAGATGACGTGAATACTATTCGTCATGTGTCCACGTGTGTTAGTGTTGGTTCGCTTCACTTTAAAAAAAATAAAAATTACAAATTACAAATTACACTTCTTCCAAGAAGTGTTGGTTTACTTTAAAAAAAATTACAAATTACACTTTTTCTAAGAATCGAACCAGAACCTTAAGAATAAAAAACCAACAATTAAGCTAACTCACCAAGGGCTTGGTTTACATAAAGTTTTTAGATAAAATTTAAATTTATTAAAAAAAATGAAGTATTGTCTCTCATTATAATATTTATATATATTTATAATATTTATATATAGATTTATATAAAATATTTCTATATATATTTATTTACAAATAAATATTTATATATTTATATAATACATATTAAAATTTATAATATTTGTATATATTTATATAGAAGATACGAAAAACTTATTTCAACTTTTGAATATATATAACTATTATCTAAGAACCTTATATAAATATTATATATTTTAATAAGTATTAGATAAATATATTATCTAAATATTACATATTCTCTCTCATTTATTAATATATATAAATATATAAATATTTATTTATAAATGAATAGATTCTATATAAATACATATAAATATTATAATGAGAGATAATCTACATCAATTTTTTAATATATTTAAATTTTATTTAAAAACTTTATATAAACTAAGTCTTTGGAGAGTTGGTCTAGTTGTTGATTTTCTGTCTTTAAGATTTTCGGTTCAATTCCTAGAGTAAGTATAATTTGTAATTTTTTATTCTCTTTATTCAAGTGAAATGAACTAACACCAGTGAGACATATGATGGACAGTCTTCACATCATCCTAAAGGTGCTATGTCATCACTCTGTCACGTATATCATCTTGTGAAATAACGCTTTTATTGTCGCCTTAACGGTAGTTTATAAGGGACAATAGACGAATGGATTTGATTATTGCTTGATCAAAAATATAGGGATTTAACTGTCATAATTGAAATCATTGGGACCAAAGTAAAATTAAGAGTAAAGTAGGTTTTCGTACTTTACCCAATTATTTATTTTGTCATTTTGGATAAAAATTTTCCACTAAAGGCCCCTTTAAGGATTGGTCTTAGGCCTCAAAAACCTTAGGGCCGAGCCTAAATACCTAAAAAGTAAATGTTGATTATTTTATCCTGAAATTTTGTCCACCAAATGATACCTAACTTTTCTCACTCTAGCTTTAATATACTAGGAGAAGATTTGGTACGAAGTGAAAAGTTCAGGGTAAAAGAATTTAGGAGTAATTGTTATCCAATAATAATTAATGAGTAACAAGTCCATAATATTTATATTTGGATTAAGAAAGTAAATATTGTCCGTTAAAAATTATATTATATTTGAAATACTAAAAACTTTGAAGGAACAAAAGTTAATTTTTAGTAAAAAATTTAATAAAATAAATTATTTTAATTAATAGGTATTCATTATTTATTAAAAGTAAATTTAACTTGAGAAAACAAATAATATTAATCACAAATTAATATTTCAATTGTATTAAATTAATAAAATAAAACAAATCATTTTATAATAAATTATTATTTATTAAATATTATTTTGATAAAATAATTTAATAATTAAGTAATTTTATTTTGATTAAATATATTATTTTATAATATTTATTATAATTATTTATTGAAGAACATTGCCTAAAATTCTACAAATGAATATTTTACTAGAGTCATGGGAAAAACGTATAATTTTTTTATTACTCTCTGTTACACACCTCTTGTAACACCCGGTATTTTAATTTGACATATTTTTGTATTATTTTGAGTAAATAAAATATTTAAATTGAGTATAAATGGATTATTTTATTGTTCCTGGGCTGAATTAGCTCAGAGTGAGATTGGATTGGACAAAATAGGCTAAGGGCCTGGGTTTCTTTTCTTCCTTTTTCTTTTCTTCTTTCCCGTTTTCTTTTCTTTTCCTTTTTGTTTTGTTTCAGCTGAAACCAGAAGAGAGAGAAAAAGAGAGAGAGAGAGAGAGAGAGAGAGAGAGAGAGAGAGAGAGGAAGAAGAAGAGAGAGAGAGTGTTTCGGAGCGAACAAATAGTCGATCCGGGGAGATCTCGACGTGGTGATCGTCGTGGTACAGTCCATTTCGTGAAATTCAAAGCGAGGTGGGAGAAATCTAAGCTTGAAGGTTGAAGAGCAAAACGATTTTCTCTAATTTTCTTCATTTCTCTTCAGATTCGAGATAGGTGGGACTTAGATTCATGCTCTAGACGTCGTAGGGAGCATTTTGGTATATATAACTGCATGTTTTGATGAAATGTGGAAGAAATTGTATATATATGTATATATATATGTTTGTGTGTATATATATATGCATAAATGTTGATAATATCTTGCATATTTTTGAGAAATCTTTGAAATTGAAGTTCTAGAAATGTGATGTGAATGTATATGAGTGGTTTTGGTTGAAATCGGGGTTTGGATTGGATAGATTCGAGAATGGGTTGAAGTGAAACAACCCAACTTGAGGTTTCAGGCGTCGGGCGTCTGGACGGTTAGGTGGAGCGTCCGGACGACTGAGAGTTTAGAGGGGTTGGCGTCTAGGGGAACGTCCGGACGGTCGAAGGCCAAGTTGGGCCGTTTTGTTTCTTTTATCCCTGGATCATGGTTTTGGTCCCCGACTTCAATCATTGTTGATTTTAATGTACCGAAGAATGAATATAATAAATATTTTACATTGAGTTAATGATTAATTTCCATGATTGAGCATATCATATGCATTGGGATTTGGGGCGGTTTTATCCAGTGGCATTAATGTTTGTATTGGCTGAGAGAGCCATAGATGATGACGTGCGAAGGCACGATTGATATATATTGAATAAAATTAAGAAAATAGATTGTGATAACACTGGATGATCCTCAAAATTTATAAACGTGGCTAGAGCTTAGTCATATGAAGTTGGGACGTTAAAATGAGTTATGGATGTGATATTTTCTCGGACTGCAGCCGGTTGCCTACTTGAGATAGCGGATGCTTACCTGAGATAGGTGGATGCCTGACTAGAGGTGAAACACAGTTCTCTAGCGGATGGGCCAGGGGGTGTAACACGGAGCCCCTGAGTCTTTACACCTGGGGGGGTATAGCTCGGTTCCCCACAAGAATATGAGATATATATATATATGCGTTTGCCGTGAGCGCTAAAACGGTATACTTGGTGGTCGCACGTGTTTTGGCAAAAAAGCCTTCCTAAGTGTCACCCGTCCCAGGATAAGGTTGGGGGTAGATGGAAAAATAGGATGCATGGCCATGGCATTTCATTTTACATTGCATGAAAGATGCATATTTATATTATGCTGTTGTGTATATATATGATGTGTTATATATGTACACTGGTGCACACTGGCACTGTCCTACCTATTGGGCTAGTCAGCTCACATCATCCATCTTGCAGGTGATACAGAGAGACAAAGTAGTGACCATCCCGAATTGAGTTGACTGTTGGTTGAGCCTAGAGATTATTTTATCTTTTTGAGATTGTTGTATCTTAATTGTACGACCCAGGTTGTGGGTCCTATTGATTATGATGACGTATGTTGTATATTTATTTAATATGAAAATTTGGGACGAATGTAGTGCTCTGATTGATGTTATTATATTATGACTTGACTTTGGTACAGGTTTTATTGGTTTTTATTGGTCTCTATTTTCCCATACCGTCCATCCCAGACAATTTATGTTAGGGGCATGACAAAATGGTATCAGATGATTAGATTGCAATTGTCTGGGTCTTGGGTAGTGTGGCCTAGACGTTTCCTTTGCGATAATTTATTTATGTTGATGTTGGAGTTAATGATGATGGTATTTTTGTAGAATGTCTGGACGTGGACGTGGATGAGGAAGGAGTGGAATGCAGAGGGGTCAGACCAGTGGTCAGAATCCCTTGGGTGAAGAGCAGAGAGGATACCATGAAATACCATTGGAGGGGTTCCACAGCCGGCATATGAACAGATGATGCAGTTTATGGCCACTTAGTGGGCCCAAATGCAAGGATTGGGTGTACCGGCTACAGCACCTGCTCCTGTACAAGCAGCTGCTCTTGCACCGGGGAAGACGCCTATTATGAGGATAATTAATCAATTTAAGAAGCATGGCCCGCCGAAGTTTAATGGCGAGGGAGAACCGATGGAGGCTGAGATATGGCTAGAAGAGATTACGGATATGATGGAGACTTTATGAGTCGAAGGGAATGAGGTAAAGATTAAGGTGGCAGCGCGCCAATTCCAAGGTAGTGCTGTCCATTGGTGGAGATCGTACAGGGGAACAGTGGATGTATCAACGTTGACTTGGGAGGAGTTCAAGGCAGCGTTTTTGGAGAGATTTTTCCTTTCGGTAATTAGGGAAATGAAAGTACAGAAATTTTTGTCATTTGAGCAAGGAAGTATGAAGTGCAGCAGTATGAGAGGAGATTTGCAGAGTTATCATGTTTTGCCCGATAGTAGTTGCCTGACGATAGTGCTAAGGCGAGAAAGTTTGAATGGGGGTTAAATATGAACATTAGGAGGCAGATTATTGGGATGATGCTTCCTACATATTCAGGGGTTGTAGCGGCAGCTCTCACGGTGGAGAGAGATGTCGTTGATTTTGGATCCAGAGCAAGGACGAGTCAAGGATAGGGACAGGGACAGGGACAAGGACAGGTCCAGAGGTATGATTCTGGGTCGAGTTCTAGGCAGAGAAAGGGAAATAAGCAAGCTGGGATTTCTAGGAGGAAGTTTGAGAGGCAATAGGAGTTCCCGTATCAGAGGAGTAGTTCTGGTTCTGGTTCGAGTTCAAGTTCAGGATCATCTGGCGGCCGTGGACGGCAGCAGTTTCGGTCCCCATTAAGAGGAGATTATCAGGATCAGTTTGGACAGAGGCTGTGTTTCAAGTGTCATCAACCAGGGTATTTTCAATTTAACTGTCCATATGAAGAGATGTCTCGGGGGAATTTTGAGCCAGGCACTCAGCAGGTTGATCATATCAGACTCAGCAATTCTCTATGATTCCTGCACCACCGATGCATCAGCCCATTCCGCAGATTCAGCATTTTCAGTAGCCGCGTGGTGGTGGCAATGGTCAGAGGGGTAAAGTAAGGGAAGAGGGCAGTTCCAGTGGTCAGCGGACTCAAGGACGTGCCTATGCACTAGCGTTGCGGGATGATGCTTCTAACGTTTTAGTGATACGCAGTACATTTCTTCTATTTAGCACTTAGGTGCATGTTTTATTTGATACCAGCATATCACATTCTTTTATCTCGCATGCATGTGTTAAGACGTTGGGGTTGACTCCAGAGAGGCTGAAGGAGCCTATGTGTGTTGAATCAACGGTGGGTGAGAGTTTATCGGTGAAATGGATTTGTAAGGATTGTGTTCTACAGCTAGGAGATATTTAGTTGTGGATTGATTTGAGAGTGTTGAAGATGAAGGAATTTGATGTCATCTTGGGGATGGATTGGCTGTCCACTTACCGGGTGACGATTGATTGTCATCGTAAGTTGGT
>JAVXUM010000017.1:22007407-22019334 GCA_035590655.1 Pouteria glomerata | reverse complement strand
CTAAAATTTCATTTTAAAAAGTTGTCATATTTTTTCTCTTTCTAAATGCACCTTTTAACTCTTTCATCACTTTTGCGGTATGTGAATATTTGTATTTAAAAAAAAAAAATATATCTAAATAATTAAATAATCTCAGCCCTTACTTTAATTTTCCATTCACCACTAAAATAGTTATAAGTGCACTTCGATCAAGAATTATATTTATAAATATATATATATATATATATTGGTTTATTGGGGATGAGTTGCACAATCGACTCCCAATTCTTTCCCACCCAAAATTCACTCTAAACTTGAATGAACGCAAAATTCATAACCAATTTTTGGTACTATAGTAAGGCATCTTGTCTAAGTTAAAAGGTGGTTAATTTGCAAGTTGATTAAAATCATAACTATTTACCATTTCCAAACAAACCTAATAATTGTATCAACCAAAAGAAATCCATCTTAAAAAAAAAAAAAAAAGGGTCAGTGGAACATAAAAATTTCTAATTTGAAGTTTGGGATCCCAAAATATTCTTCCAAAGTACCGTAGCACATAGAGAGAGAGAGAGAGAGAGAGAGAGAGAGAGAGTGAGTGGCATTATTGCACGTGGGAAGGCAGCTAAAAAAGATCCTACTTTTGTGTTTTTTTTTTCAGATAACAAAAGGCCCCATTTGAACGCTAAAGATACAAATATTACAATAGCTGAATTATTGAGCCAAAAAAAAAAAAAAAACCGAACAGTGTGAAGCAGAAGATTTTGTATTGAACTCTATAAATCACTTCTTATATTTTATTTTATTTTTTTAATGAGTTAAATTATAAAATTATTTCTTTTAACTAGTTATTTTTATTTATAATTTAAAATAACATAACCACACTTCATAAATAAACTTTTATGAAATTGAATAAATACCTTTAGGCTTACTTTATACAAGAAAATGGAAAAAAGATATTTAAATACTCAAATAAATTCTATATATATTTATATCTTTAACAAGCATATTAAAAATATTATTTTATTTTATTTCATTTTCTTCAAATAAAAATACTCTTTTATTTTTTTATAAACTTTTATCATTATTCTCAAGTCATTGAATGAGAGATTATATGGATCTTTATCCCCTCCCCGAAAAAGAAAAAGGTTAATTAATGTATTAAAAAATTAAATTTTAAGGAAAAAAATAAATTTATCAAACAAACCATAAATACCACTATTCTAAAAACTCAATTTGATTTTTTTATAATAGAAAATATTTTTAAAAAATTTAGAATTAAAAATTTTTTATTACAATTAAGTTACTCACATGCAATAAATGAAATTTTTATAAAAATCAAAGTGACAATTGCCCACTTGTCAAAAAATCTAGAAAGTTCGACAAGTTGTATTCTCAATTTTTTGTTTAAAAAAAATACTTTTATTATAAAATAAGATTATTTACGGCATTATAATTGCGCCCTAAATTGAATTTTTGAATAAAGATATTTATTGCAAATAACTATGCAATTAAATTTTTGTATAATGAAATTTATAACATTATAATTTTACAAAATATGTGATAAAAAGGAAGAAAAACAATTGCGTAATTTTATTAATTAAAAATAAAATAAAATGCTAGAAAAAAAAAAATAGTAGAGTATAAAAAAAGCACACTATTTTGTATTCCCCCAACCCATTCAATTCTGCAGATTTCTTTTCTCGCTTCCCATTTTCTGGTGGATGCCTCTTTCTGGCACTCACTACAATCAGTGCGTGTGTGTGAGAAAGAGAGGGAACTTTAAATGACATTCCTTTTATCTTTCGATTTCTAATTTATTTAAGATAGTATTTGGTTTAACTTTTTATTTTTTATTTTCTATTTTATATATTTTAAAAATCACAAAACAAGAAAATATAAATTGCTATAATTTTCTTGTTTTAAGTTAAAATCCTCAAAACGACTTTTCGTCATTTTTCATTTTATGTGTAAATTTATTTTGTCTTTAAAATAAAATTTAAAAACACAATTAACCAAATGTGTTTTGAAATATTGTAAAATGAAAAATGAGCTCAAAATAGAAAATAAAAAATAAACCAAATAAGACCTAAATTTCTTTACTACGTACTAATTTTACGTGAACATGGAGCATGTCTGATTCTTGAATTTATAAGAGATAGAAAGACAATCCCACCTAATGGTTTAAGCTTCCTAGCCTGACAGAACTTAATTTGGATGGAAGAAATTATCTAACATAGGCATCCCAAAAATCAACAGCAAACATATATACAATAGATTAGTAGCGTTAGTCATCGTAGTCTCACATCCGTTTGCGAGGGCACACATTCCAGACGGATAAAATAAAATCCTGATTGAGTAATTGTATTATTTGTTCGGAACTAATGAAGTGCCAAGTTTTCTAATCAACCTGAAATTTGGTACGTATCTCAATGTCACCCCAAACATACCACTTTTCTAAAATTTTACCACTAGAAATTATGAGAATTTGAATTTAAAAAAAAAAAAAAAAAAATTAAAGTTAAATCGATACAAAACGAAATATATAAAATAAAAGTTTAGTCAAAATAGGAGTTTAGTCAAAATAAGACAACTAGTAACATAGAAACAATGTTGAGTACTCAAAATATTGCAGAAAAAAAAATAATAAAAAAAAAATAAAAAAATTAAAAAAATTAAATATCTTGGATCTATGGTTCAACAAGATGGAGGGATTAATATTTATGTAAATTACAGAATTCAAGCCGAATGGACCAAATGAAAGAGTGCTTCAGATGTCTTATATGATCGAAAAGTTTCTCTCAAGGTTTAAAAAAAAAAATTATAAGGTGGCAACAAGACCAACGTTATTATATGGATCAGAGTATTGAGCAATAAAATACAACCATGTTTAGAAGATAACAATTGCAGAGATGAGAATGCTAAGATTGATGTGCGGAATCACAAGAAGAGATAAGATTAAAAACAAAGAGATTAAGGACAATGTAATAATAGCAGCGATTGAAGACAAAATAAGAAAAAATCGACTAAAGTAGTTCGTTCATGTTAAAATACGTCCAACGAATGGACCTGTTAAAAGATGTAAAAGTATGGTAATTACCAAGAATAAGATAAGGAGAGAGAAACCGAAGAGTAGCTAGAAAGTAACTATTAAACATAACCTTGCCTACATAGATTTAACAGAGACATGATCCTTAACAAATTTGATTAACGTTATCAAACCCATATAACCAACCACCACCTCATAAAAAAAAAACTTAGTTTGGTTTGGATTGGTAAAAAAGTCTTAACATGAGATTTGATGCGGATACTTGATCATACCCTTCAAAATATTAGGAAAGAATGAAACTAGAATTCTAATTCTGCAATACTATAAACTAACACGAGACCTCGTCAAATTTTGTGCCCAAAGACGGTGAAAATATGCAAATAAAACACCTATAAAAAGGGACAAATTAGAAGCAAGCTTTCAGTTGTTAAATATCAACATTAGAACTGCACTGCATATTGCATATACCAATTAGCGACCTAGTCAGAGTCAACTAAGCTTGTCAAAATCCCTACAGTGAATTGCTACTCAATCATGTAATTTTTGTTTTCTTTTTAGGTCCTGTAAGGCTTCATTTTTCTTTCTTTTTTTTCTTTTTTTCTCCCTACTGTAATAAAAATACAAAATAGTTAATGCCTACAAGAAGCTCATAATGAAAAGAAAAAGGGGTCAGTAACGGAAACCTCTTCCTCTTCCACGGCCAATCCAACCACCTCTACCCCTACCTCTACTTCTTCCCTCGCCATGGTGTAAACCATTCAGTGCCCTATTGACGAGTTGGTTTTGTACATAACTGGCTGCTCGGCCCTTTTTGACCGCATAAGTGCTTGAACCATTACTAGCAGCAGCGGCACGTTTATTACTGTAGACATTCAATTATGTCATTAGTATTTACAAGAATAAAAACAACGATAATAAAATTAATAACAATAATAATAACTAACAACAAGTGCTTCATCTCATACCCAGCAGTAGTAGGTGGCACAGAGGCTTTCCATGACAAGTTAATTTTTTGATTCCCAATAAATGAAGGTGACTTTGAATGCAATGGCTACATTGTAAACAACATTAGGAGAACAGTTCAGCTACTGCACAAGCATTCTTAAAAACAGTCACTGGGAAGGCACTGGAAAAGCTTTCACCTGGATCATTGTGATTATGTTGTTGCAGGTTTGAAGCCCAACGGTACAGTTCTGCTTTTGACTTTTCTACACATCACAAACAAGCATAATAAGATATATACAGATGAATTTCCAAAATAGGAGCCCACCTAAGCTCAGGGACCAAAAAAAAAAAAAAAGTGTAGAACC
This sequence comes from Pouteria glomerata, assembly GCA_035590655.1. Taxonomy (NCBI): domain Eukaryota; kingdom Viridiplantae; phylum Streptophyta; class Magnoliopsida; order Ericales; family Sapotaceae; genus Pouteria; species Pouteria glomerata. The sequence goes on along the minus strand of JAVXUM010000017.1, from coordinate 22,014,996 downwards.
CACTAGAACATCCTTTTGTTCATCAGTTTTAGCAGTTGCAATCGCTTTGTTGTGCTCTGCCATCCCCTGGGTTAATTTCTTCACCATAGCTTTACATAAATCCTCAATGGTTTTCAACCTACATATCATCAGCCATCGAGATGTCAACGCTGTGTTTCATATCAACCAAATAAAAGAAAAAACCTCCCTACTCCCATGGGCGGATCCACGTTGGGGCAAGAAGAGGGTTAATTGAACCCCTTGAAAGCAAAATTTCTGTAAAAAATAGTATAATTTTTGAAATATTTTTGTACTTTTACCCCCACAAAATATATCTCTTAAAACAGGTTACTCTTATATCTCAAACAATTTATAAGTTTTGCCCCCACTGTAAACAAAATTTCTGTAGAAAATAACATAATTTTTAAAGTATTTTTATATTTTTGCCCCCATAAAATATATCTTTCAAAATAGATTGCCCCTATACATTAAACAATTTATAAGTTTTGTCCCTATTTTTAAGTCAAATATATTGTCTTTACTTATTGATTTGACCCCACTGATACAAAATCCTGGATCCACCACTGCCTACTCCTAACGGGGGAGAAAATTGCATACTGTCATAATGAACATAATACTTGCTGTGATATATGGCTTGATATTGGAAACAACCTTGTTACTTCAACATGTAAAGCATGTGGCAGAAATACCGATCATCATCAAAAACCATCACCAAAAATCGAATATGTTGGTTTTGTTGAAATTAACCCATACTCATTTTGTTCATAAACAGGTATTGGTGTACACTCTGATACCTTGTGATCATGCCCTCTAACTTATTGCGACTTAAAAGAAGACAAAAGCTCATTGGGATGTGGGACCCAAAAGGTAACTCAGTCCTAACCTAGTGGTCAAGGTGCCGGGTCAAGCCCCCACAAAGGAGTATTTCTTCTTAAGTTGCCTTAGTATGAAGTTGTTTGAAGCACAGCACAAGAGACTGTCTAAGTACATTGACAAAATATCAACATTAGAACTGCACTGCATATTGCATATACCAATTAGTGACCTACTCAGAGACAACCAAGCTTGTCAAAATCCCTACAGTGAATTGCTACTCAATCATGCAATTTTTGTTTTCCTTTTTTGGTCCTGTAAGGCTTCATTTTTCTTTCTTTTTTTTTTTCTCCCTACTATAAGAAAAATCCAAAATAGTTAATGCGTACAAGAAGCACATAATGAAAAGAAAAAGGGGTCAGTAACGGAAACCTCTTCCTCTTCCATGGCCACCCCAACCACCTCTACCCCTACCTCTTATTATGTCCACCCCCATCTCTTATTATGTCCAACCCCATCTTTTGTCTAACTGGGGCACATTTAAATTTCAAAGGAACAAATATGGAAGCAAGATGCGATGAAACACCTCTCAGTGAAGTCTCTATAGCTGTCTGAGAAATCTTCCCCAAGTCTATCTGAAGGTTGGCCAGTGATAAACTTGTAGCCGCATAGACTATTCGTTGCATTAGGCGTCTACAAGAAAAATAAAAGAGCATAGATCAGAAATAAATTGCAAGAAAATGTCAAAACCAAAAATTGGGAAGTAAAAAGCTACTTACTTTATGAGCTAAATGGTGAAAGATATACAACAAACATTCTATGTATGTAAATTTGATCTCATCAACCTTCCTCCGAACCATGTGTTTCTGCAGGAAAACCAGAAAACAAAATGTAATCAAAGTATCCACAAAATATCTCCAAATTAAAGATACATAATAGCATGAGACAAAATAATGTATGGAAACAGCAGCCCTAGAATCAACAGCTTCATTAAGGAAAAAGATCACCTAAAGAAAGAAGAAGTTCCATACAAGTTATCTACTTGAGAAAGTGAATACATGAACACATCTACTTGACTATCAACAATAACAACATAAATTGATTGCAAAAGGCAGATAACAACGAGAAAGAAAATATTCCCACATGTTCCTCATTGATTAAAATGCATATTACTACATTAATTATTCAATGCACCATATATACAAGTATACCTTCAGAAGTTGAACAGCAGATGGCAGAAGCTGGCGGGAATCCTGTGGTGTAACAATATGTGAACATTCAGCGAGGTTCTTGAGCAAGTCCATTTTTTGTTCTTCAGGAAGCTGACAGAATGAAGCATTGTTAGGTCTCGTTACATAACTCTAAATTAACTAAAAAACAGTAAAAAAAAAAAAAAAATCAGAGAGAGCAGAGCTCATATAGAAGTGCAACACAATATAAAAATCAGTCCAGTAGAAATTATTTTTATCTAGTGAACTGACAGATCAATCCCAAGAAGTATCAGATAAACAGCTTAAGCCTCAAAAAGAATAAAATATCATCTAAAAGTCAACTTGAACACCACCCTTTTTTTTCCCAGGTCCCAGATAAAACAATGGCTGTAGTACCCAGTTCTTAAACCTGTAATGCTCAGCATAAGTACTTGCTAACAACAGGGGCCACATATTACACATTATTAAAAGAAAATTTGTTTGAAATAAGTAATGTTTTTCAGTAAAATTCTGTGTTCTTAAAAATCAAGAGACTATAAATTTCTTGACATCTCTACTTAATGGACCAAATAATTGGAATATTTTAATAAGAGAGCCAATGGCTCCCAAAAAAAAAAGGCCTTCTCCAAGGTTTAAAAAAAAAAGAAAAAAGTGTCTGAAATTTAACACAGACAAAAGCGAATTGATGTTTGCAAATGAAGCGGATGGTAGAATTGATGTAAAAATATCTCACATCTTAAGCATTAAATATTTTCCAGTAAGTAATCCAAAATGTAACTAGTCAAAAAATAATCTCAAAAGTAGCATTCATGGAAGATAATTAGTAAAGTGGTTGTGCAGGATGCATACTCTCTCTCTCACTAGAAGCAACACTGGTGGTGTTGAAGATGGTTATGGTGATCTACTGATATGCAAACCAGGGATGAGGAGGCAGATTGTAGTGAGTACCAGAGGAAAGGCATCCACCAGAAAATGGAAAGGGAAAATATGCAAAATAGAATGGACTGGGGAAATAGAATATCTCCACCCTCACACTGTTCTGTTTCTTTCTTTTTTTTTTTTTTTGTTCCTTCAATTTAGGTGGCATTCGGTTCGTATTTCTATTTTTTGTTTTCTATTTTTGTTTTTTATTTTCTATTTTATGTATTTTATCTTTTGAAAATCCTAAAACAAAGAAAACAGAAAATGCATTTAGTTTGACATTTTCTGTTTTTCGTGTTTTAAGATTTTTCTTATTTTAGGTTAAAAACACTCACAACAACTTTTTGCCATTTTGCATTTCAACCATAAACCCATTTTCTGTTTTCTAAAACAAATTTTGAAAACACAAGTGAGCAAATGCATTTTGAGCTGCTTTTCTTATTTTCAAAAATGCCAAATGAAAAATGGACTCAAAACAGATATACCAAATAGCACCTTAGTTATTGTAATATCTTGATGGGTAAAACTGTGCCTAAGGCTTTTGGTTGTGTAAAATCATCTCAGTTTACATCTCATTGACATTGTTTGGTAGGTAGACAAGGCTCCCATTAGAATGCTGAAGTCTGATAAGCCAAACCAGTACGTTATTATTCCGTTACAACCACAGAGTATTTCCATACTTCACCAAGTCCAGGAAGCAGTGGCAAGTCAATAATACAGCCATATAGAAGTTCAGAAGTAAATTAAAACAATAAGGAATTCCAATGCAAGCTTCATGACATTAAGGAACAAAGAGACACACAACCAACAAATTCCAATTATTAATTTATATATATATTTTATACTACAGCTTTCCCCAGCTTCAATGGGAGTAATCCCCTAGAGGTCTTGACCACCCCACTAGAACCAAGAGTCAGGTAATGCCAATGAGGGTTGAACTGGTAACCTCAACTTCAATTGATAAAGATCTTACAGTTGACCTACCCCCGTGTGAGACAACTTTTAATTAAAATATTACAAGATATCTTAGGATTGTATTTGACTGAAAATCCTGGGATTGGATATTCTTTAGATTAAATAATATTACTACAATGCTCTTCATAAAATGATAGCTCTTTTTTACTCTTCATCAAGTTACCTGATTTGCTACTCAAGCCCTAACAAGGGCCACTCATTCGTCGTGATAACACATTTATAACATACATTGCAATTACAAACTCTACTATTTTAAGTCTCCCAATAAAATAATTGGCAGAAAGTACAAATTACCTTATCAAAAACAGGTAGGATATGGTTGTTTATATAGCTGAGAAACTTGCTGCTTGATGCACCCTTCTGGAAATAAAAAATCAGAAAGCAAATGAGCTCTGGTGGATAGAAAATTATAAAATCCACTATATTAGGCAAAATAGATTGCAATACAGTTTATACCATAACAAACGGAAGAGCCATATGCAGGCAAGATATAAATCTGTCAATATGATCAGCGTCTACTACCTGCAATAGCAAGAGTTGTCATATGCAATACTGAAAACTGTTCAAACATATGCAATTAAATAAGCACAAAATAGACCATTTGTTTCTATACCACTAATACAAATAGAAATCATATCAGAATTTGACTGTTCTTTTTTAAGGTTAAACCCAAGAAGACACAACACCAAGCAACCATATCATACAAGAAATTCTACAGATCTACAAACAAATTTCAGTTCTTCCTAACATGTAAATCATGCTTTTGCAACTTACTATGTCAAATTTCAGTTTCAAAATTATGATGTGTTTTATGCAAAGCAAGGTAAATGCTCAAATTTTTACATAGGATACATGCGAAGGGCAGCCTATAGAGATACTAGGCCACAATCCAAATCAGTTACAGCAAGACCTAACTCAAGATATAACGTATCTTCCAATTTCCCATGTTATTTCGGATCCGCCTTATGCTTTTTAGTATTGTTTCATAGGTTGAGTGCTGAAATTATTAGCTTCTCACTTAATGTATGCAAAAACTTATATACAATTGCCCCATAGGAAAGGGAAATGTTAGAATTTTCGTCACCCCCCCCCCCCCCAAAAAAAAAAAAGGAAAAAAAACATACTGTCTTTCCAAACTTTTACTAGTTTTTGACAACTGTACAAAACAAAGATGGAGATGAAAGCTACAATGAACATTTTTCTGCTTGTGCAATCAAGCAATTGTAACAATTGCACTAGCATACGCTAGAGAAAAAAATGAGCAAAAAACAGGTCCCCCAGTTTTATGACAAAAAATAGAACTACTCGGAAAGTACCATCATGATATCAACTCAAGCATTAGCTGCTGAAATAGCATCGTATGAAAAGTAATACTATGTTTACAAGAACTCACATTGAATTCTGTATCTAGATCAGCCTGTCCTTCAATAATTTCAACAAGCTCCTGAACACGCTCAACAGGAGCATTCTTTCCAAACAAATTCAAACTTCTCAAGAAGTCAATGAACATTTTAAATTCTGCCCCCGTTACATCTTGCAAACTCTGGAACAGCACTCAATCAACTTCATTAAAATATTAAAAAGGACGCAAATGATTAGCAAAATTACAAACTCAAATATGAATGGACAAATGGAACAAAGTAACATGCCACTTTGGTAAGATAAAAAAAAAAAAAAAAAAAAAAAAAAAAAAAAAAAAAAAAGAACCAAATAAATATGTAGAGAACCATACATTTTTCACCAAATCAGTTATATGCCTCTCCATCTGTTCCTGTGGTTTCAAAAGTTCTGCTTTAAGTGGAAATACCTGAAAAATTACATCATTTAATGGTTTAGCTATCCCACCAGGCAGCCAGGAATAAGCTGTTAATAAAAACACTAAGCAGCATCTCACCTTATCCCTGATAAATGATATAACCTTTTCGCGAATACTTTCCTCAGTGCTTGGCCCATTGGTGGACCCAATAAACTTGAACAAAACTGTCAAAGAAGCTGCACCAAACACATAATCTAAGATATACCAAGTGGGATAGAGAAAAGAAAACAAAAGGAGCTTCATGGAATGTAGAATCATTGTGAGCAAAATGATTTCACAGACAGACTGATTCATGAGTCAACGAATCACCAAAAAAAAATAGCATATCACCCAGCTCAAGCATTTGATTAGGTATACCATTAGTTAAAAATGTACTACAAATATGCTAACTAAATAATATGCAATACTTAAGATAGATTGAAGCCTCTATACCAAAAAAAAAAAAAAAGAAAACAGATGGCAACATCGTCATATCATCAAGGAGGCATGACAAATGCTGGAAAACAGAACATCCATAAGAATTCACACGAAAGAAAGCAAGAAAGAAATAACAAGTGTGCCTTTGTTTCAAGAACTGTTTTTCGACTCTTAAAACAGGAAAGCAATAAATGTTAATGAAAACTCATTCTGCAAACAATCCCTGAAAGTGGTGATCAAGATAATATTTCAAGAAAGCCCATCCTATGGAAGCAGTTTGACGTTATCTTTATAATTCTCAAAAAATAAATAAACAAACAAAATAAAAAGAGAAACTGATATAAAAATGGCTATGTTTTCAAACTGCTTATTATTTTTGTTCCCCCTCCCCACCCAAAAAAATGCTACATGGGGATGCAAACAGAGAAAATGAAGCCCTAAACATAGCTAAGTTTTCTTAATATGCTCTATTTGGGAATTTATATAAAACAAATACCATTTGGAAACTTGACAATTTGGGCAAGCAGGTATATACAGACGTGAAGTGGGTGAATCCAAAAGGACAATGTAATAAAAATATAGTTGTGCAGCCACAAACATAGTCAAGCTTTAACTTGACAGGGGAACCAAAGCAAGTGAGACATCACAAAAGAAACTGAAAAATTCAAAAGAAAATAGTAATAATTGGTAGTAAAAATTAGCAAGGCACTTTGTTTTTTCTTCATTTTTTTCTTTTTTGATAAATAAATAATTTTGCTGAAGAAAGAAACAGTAACAGGAAGGCAGCTAGAGCATGTATAAACTTAAAGTCCCGCTTTATCAGCAGAATGGACCCAGCTTAAAAAAGACCATATTTGGCTCTATATTTCCGTCTATCCAACCATACAATTGAGACAAAAACACTCTAAACTCTGTAATCTGTATAATAGAATGTTCAAATCATGAAAATTTCTTCGCTTTGTCTCTCTCCACACCAACCAAGGCCCTGTTTGGTGGGACAAAAAATCACCAAATCTCACCAAATTTAACTACTTTTTGTACTTTCTTTCAATTAAATTTTAACACATATCACCTTTATGTCAAATCATCTGTACTTTTACAATATTTTTTGCTCATTTTTTGTCCACCAAACGGGCCATAGTTATATGAAGTTTTTGTAAGGAATTTTGAATTTTTGATGAGAAAAATCTTATCATTATTTTGACATTTAAACACTTCAGAAAATAAAATTTAGGAATGATCAGATGTTGTGTTGGCGGTAAAAACCCCTCTCGTCCAATGGATGGGAAGGGGGTTGATTTCCGGAGACACGAATTGTCTTGTCGCGATCGTAGGCTTACGAAGAATTCAACCAACCCTACACGCGTCCTCAAATCTTATCAGTCACAGTGCCCACGATGAGCTTTACCTTTTTTGTTTTTTCTTTTTCTTCATCC
>JAVXUM010000017.1:21952002-21970900 GCA_035590655.1 Pouteria glomerata | reverse complement strand
TTTGCATCGATTATGAATGTATATAATTTTGGGGTTCAAATGGTGTAAACTAATTTTATTTTGAGTTAATGTAATTACGTAAAGAAAGGTTGTGAGAAAATGTACTTGTTATAACTATTTGAGAAATGTAACGGCCTTAAGGCCGAGTTATGTAAACGTATAATCTTTTACTCTTTTAGCCTAAGTTCTGATACGTGCCTTATTTTTAATTATGATGGGCCATATGTATGGGCGGGATGAATTTTAGTACCTTTAATTGTAATATAAATGCGTGGATGTTATACAGGTTATTGTGTTCCAAGTACCCAAAAATAAACCAATTAGACTATATATAATAGGGGAGGTTTTGCGGGTTCATTGCATGACCAATGCGTGCTCTGATATGTTTAACGTATTTAGACATATTATGAGTGTTCTTCACTCACTCCCCGGGTCTCCAGGCTCGGGGCGTGACAGTGTTGGTCCATAAAAGACGATACATGTGGTCTCGATTTATCGTTTTTCTTGGGTGTTGGCTCATAAAAGACAATGTGTTATGTACCCCCCAAATTAATTTGTGAGCGGAAACATGAATGAAATAAATGCAAGAATGGTTATGATATTTGAATCTTATATTGTGATATTATTGAACATGTGATTAATGAGTTTGATTTGTAAATTTATTTTAAGCGGTAAATATTGTGTTTCAATTGGATAAATGCTTATAATGATTTTACATATGGGTATTAATAGTATGAATCAAATGAACTGTAATTATTAGCAAATTTATTTACATTATTTATATGTTATTATGAAATTTCATGGGCATAAGAGGACCAATGCTCACGTCTCTACAGTTTGTGTTGCAGGACTAAGAGGGATACTTGGGCAGGAGTAGAAGTGCATATGCGTGAGTCGTTCTAGGCTTAGCAAAATTTATGTTCACTTAAGTTAAAGTTTCGTTTGGTATTATAATTAAATTGAGTTGTAAAGGCCAGAAGGCCTATGTAGAGATGTTGGGCATGATAATCTGGCTGTGGTCTAGGTCTGATTTATTTTACTTTACTTTATGTCGTGAGTTCATCATGTGTATGTTGTGTTGTTCTGATCGGGGTATTATATGTTAATATATATTGTATATGATTTATCATTCACTCCTTGGGTCATGAGATCCAGAGCGTGACATAATTAAATTAAAAATAAAAATAAAAAATGAAGATGAATTAATAAACGCAAATAAAAAAAACTTAAATGATAATAAGGTTATTTTTTGTATAACAACTTTTAGTATTTTTAAAATTTAAAAGTACAAAAAAATATTCAATATTAATTATGCTTGAAAGTAATTATTTTTTTAAAATTCTTAGTCACATTAACTATATTTATTTTATTTTATAAAGCACATATGATAAATAATAATAATATTTTTCATTTGAATTATTTTTATAAAACTAATTAAAATATTATTATCAAATCTAATGTGAAAACTCTCTATATTCACACTATGGGGTGCTTAATACTATGAAAATCGCTGAAAAACTTTGAAAATATATAAAAATTTCTAAAAATTTCTAATATATTTTATATTTCTCGTACTTTATGAAATTTTTATAAATTTATATATATTTACATATCTCAATAATTTTTTATAAACTCCAATAAATTTTTTACAAACCCTAATAATATTTTACAAATTCCAATAACTTTTCACAAATATCAAAAACTACAACTTCTAATAAATTTTGATATAAAACTATTTTGATGGACCAAAAAAATCGTTCTCATGGTTTTTCTTTGTAAAAAATGACACAAAAGTTAAAATGTTATACTATTCATCTTTAAAAAAAGTGATTTAGTGAATATGTGCAAAACATTAAAAAATTACTCAAACTACATTTTTGTTATTTTTTATCACACGAAACTATATATCATTATTTAATCAACTAATATTTTTTATTTGTGCTATTTTATCCATTTTTATGCATCACTTTCAAAACTTGAATATATAAATGAATAGTTAATGTATCATACATCAAATTGACGAGGCTATTCTAGTATTTATCACATCTTAGAAGTTTAACTGGTGTAGTAAGCTAATTAATAACAGTATTAAGAATTTTAAAATTAACCTTAAAGTAGTTTTTAAATGTTAATGGATTAAAATAAAAATATAAATTACGTTACTTTTTACAAATAAATAAATTAAAAGTCATTTTTACATCATTATAGCCTTGCATTGTCTATATATAATTAGATTATACATAAATAAATTAAATGTTAACATATATATACGTGTAATGTAGCTTATACATAAATAAATTTAACTGTTAATAAGTGTAATTTTTCTTTGCATATAATTCTTTTTCCAAGGGGTTTGGATGACCAATTTTTACAAAAAAGTTAATTTAAAAGTGAGACATGGCAAAATTTTATTAAAGAAAATAAAAAAAAATTAGTAAAAGTTAATTTTTTTTTCTTGTTTTTGAAGCCAAAGACCCCCTAATAAATAAAATTAATTCTCTTAAATAGTATAATAGATGGTTGCTTGTTTTTGTTCGTTTGTTTGTTTATTTATTTTTTTAAATTAACATCGAAATAGTGTACATTCTGCGTTTATCACATGAGATTTGGGAAAAATTTTAAACTCAAAAAAAAAAAGTTACGAATTTTATCAATAATATACCCAAAATTTTTTATTTTAATTAAACTACATATATATGTTTTTTATTTATATATATATGTATACATTTATATGAAATGATTAAAAATTTTAAGGTGGGTCAAATCCTAGACTGCTAGTTGGGTTTGGTTGTTCTCGCACCTGATCGGGTGCCCGTAAGACATTGGGCTGCACAGGCCCAGCCCAAAAAGGCCTTTTCATCGTAGCAATCGAAACAAAAAAACACCGATTCATTATTAAACACCCTTTCAGCCGCAGCGTCGTTTTCTTCGACGGCGACGTCATCTGCGTGGCCGTTCTCCTCCCTTTTCCGCCCTGGATTTCCTCTTCCGACGAACTTCCATGTATATATGCGCATACAATCTTATCGGTTATTAGCGAAGTTGTACATCGACTGGCGGTGTCAAATATATCTGAAAATTGGGCAATGGAAGTTGAAGAACAGATTGAAGAAGTTGAAAATGGAAAAAGTATTGAAGAACAGATTGAAGAAGTCAAAAATGGAAAAACTAAGGGAACTGGGAAGGATAGAGATGCTATCAATAGTCGCACACAGTCGAGGCTTATGAAGAGAAGCTTATTGTCTTTGACGAAGCCATCGCACACGCTAGTGGTTGGCTCTGTGAATATACGACCGGAAAATCGAGCTAGATTACGCCACATTCTGAGCAGGCTTGTGCGGAGACACAATTGGGAAGACGCCAGCGGCGTGCTGAGCGTGCTTCTGACAGGGACAGGAAAGGAGAGGTCTCCCACAAACAATCGCACCAAATATTGGGTGTGTACATAAGACACTCTATTCGTCTGAGAATTCAGTTTGTTTGGAAGATTGGAATTTGAGAGGTGGTAATAATAATAGGAACTTTAAACCCAAAACCTTATGTTATTGAATGGTCAATTTTTAAATTGTTGTTGTTGTTTTGTATGAAAAGTAAAACAAGAGCCAGCAACGCGCGGGGAAAATACAAAACCTTAGAGAAGATGACATTACAAAAATGGACCTTATGCAGATCTGCTATGAAATTTTTAGATCATGTACTGTTATAAATGGTGGAGTGATGCTTAATGGCATTCAGAATGGGAAGCAAAAACTAAGATTCATAGCAGGCTGTTCCTTGGTTTGTTGCCCTATGGGTGCTAGTTGTTAATTTTGTGTGCGTGTGTGTGTATATATCATAAGTTCATAGCTTTTATGATGATTCTCGTAGGAGTCGAGCATCTTGTTTTGTTTGGTCTATTTCCTCTTAACGTCTTGATATCATGAGTGTTGTTTACATTTGATACAATTGTACAAAATTTGCAGGTTGCAATGGAGCTTCTAAAGCATATAAAAAGTGGTCCTATCAACAAAACCAAGATCCAACATGTTTATGATATCTGGATGAAAAAGATTGGATCAAAGAAAAATTCGCCAATAATGGTACAGCCTAGTGGCATCCTTAGTATATGATGCAATTTTTGTTATACTCTTTGTCAAGGCTAGCACATGGTGCAAATTACATGTTCTTTCCAATGCCCTTGTTTTTTCCTTCGTTTTCTTCCACTGCCTTGGGAAACATCCTTCATTGACTTGTTTTGAGCGTTTGTCTTATTTTTATTTATGGCTAATGTGATTGGAACTATAAATGGTTGGTCAAAGTGCTTTCCTAAAATAATATATAAAGAAAAATAAATACATAGGCAACCAAAAAATGAAGACATTATCTGATTTTTACATAGAAGTAACCGTCCAGTGAAGGTTTTTCACTTTTATGTTCCTAAGGAAGTCCATATCTAGTTCTGCCCTCAAAATTTTGCAATCTGAATACAATCAGATATCTGTAGTCTCTTTGCAATGCTAGAGTTTTTATTGTCTTATGGCGTCATGTTAGACTAGTACCCAATGCATATGGATCTTGGAAATTGATGTTTAAATTCTCATATTTAGCCATAGTTGTAGGTTAAACTATTCTTTTTATCCATTTCTGAATTTTATTGTAGTTTTTAGAAGTTAAAAAGTAATGGAAAATTCCACTTCAAATAACGAAGTCACACGTACTCTTATGCATCATTATCTGATTGTTTGGGAAAAAAAAAATATTCTGTCTGTTCATATCTCTGATTTTGGTTGAAACTGGAAGTTAGTACTCCGCATCTATGCTTGAAACTGAAATGATGCCTATGCTTTAATGTTGTAGAAATCTATTATCTCGCAAACATTTGAATGTGTATCTTGGCTGCATTGAGAATATATTTCAACCTTTTCATTGTTGGCAGGATAGATTTGCAGTTCAATTGGAATTCGTCCTATTTTGTCTTAGACAAGGGACCGTTGAGGATGCTTATCAGGCTGCTGTGTGGTATGCTACTGGTTTATGTCTTTCCCTTTTTTTTCCCTTCCAAATCTACACATTGGGGTTATTTTGTGTTGTTTGATGAAATAGAAAATCTCCTTACATTTTAGCGAATTAGGTCTCAACATTATAAAGCCAGTCGCTTGGTTGCCCAATGGGTAAATTTTGCTTACAGTTTATGAATATGTTTTAAAAAATAAATGTACGGTATGAATCCATATGCCTTTTTTTTTTAAAGATAAGTAGATGATTTATTGATTTAAGAAAGGCATAAGGGATGCCACTGTTTAACGAAGAATAGCCCTACTCAAAGCACCTTATTAAACTTCCATATGCCCCTGCGAACACCAACCCTGTGTGCTCACGCGACAACCACATAAGCCATCTTTACAAAATAGACAAAAAATGCTTTTCGTTTTATGCCTCAGAAGTTCAATATCTTGAAATGACCTTCTATTCCTTTCTCCCCAAATGGGCCACCCTAGACTAATGGGAACAATTCTTTTTTCTTCCAGTTTTGTCGACATGGGCACCCCACAAAGCTACAAAAGTCTGTTTTGACTCTTTTGAAAAAATCCATTGCATTCCTAAACAAGTAAGGACTAACTCCCGTAATTCTTTTGTCCAAGAACAATGAATGAAGAGATTCATAAAAAAAAAAAAAAAATCCATAAAGAGATTATCACTGGATTCACCATCTTTATGTCAATTATAAGAACTTTGCCATAAATTAAGCACCCCATAAAGAAGGTTACTTTAGTATGTGCTCCAAATATTCTTCTATGGAAAATCTTCATACTTCTTACACTCGACAGTATTGCAAAAGGACTTAACACCAAAGATCCTTTACTTAGATGCAGTCCTAATGCCATCCTTTCCTTCACCAACCTTTCTTGCATAGAATGACTGTAGAAGTTTAGAAAAAGATTCTAATTCCCAATCATGAAAATGTCAACAAAGGTTAACATTCCACACCACACTAACATTTTTCATAGATAAATATTTTGCCATTGTTGCCTCCCTTTCCGTAGCCAATTTAGATATGTTAGGAAAAATAGTTTGTGAATAAAAGTCTCCAAGTAACTACATTGCAAAGGATGTAAAATCATTTTTTTACAATGTGAAATTAAAGGATGTAAAATCATTTTTTACAATGTGAAATTATGTTTTGAAGATTCGTAGTTATACGACATTAATATTGAAATCAAACCTGTTAATTTTTATAAATATCCAGAGATTGGTTTGTATTGAAAAGAAGAATCATTAATTAGTCAAAAGGAGTGCACAGCAAAATTCATATCTTTACTTTTCATTGCAATTGTATGATTTTTTGGTGTAATTTTTGGTTATCCTTACACCTTGATTGGAGTCCTATAAGTGTAAGTGGTAATTTATAAACATTGTTCATGGGATATACTAGCCTTAGGCATTTTTTTTTTTGAATTTTAAGGTTTATAAATTTCTTATTCATTTGCCAAAAAAAAAAATAAAATGAAAATAAAATAAAAAAATAAAATAAAATAAAAAATAAAAAACTTGTCATATGTTGGACAATCTTCCGTGTAGTGGTTATTTGCTCAGTTACTTTTACATCTTGTCTCACTTGAGTGGTCCTGATCGCAACTTTGTAAGATTTTGGATGTTGGCACCTCCTTTTGGCATCCAAGCTCCCTGAATCTCCTGGAATGGTTATGGGCAATATGGCATGTTACTACAAAAGGTCAATTTTTGTGACATTTATTGGAGCTGCATTGGATTGAAACTTGAATCTAAGCAAAACTTAACCTAGTAGTTTGTTTCTCTTCATTATTTAGTTTTTATTGATAATATGACTGAGAGATGGATTGTATAGCCAAAATTTTTATTGATCATAGTTTGTTCCAATTTGGACCTACTTCATTCAATATTGTGAATCCCGTAGACTCGTATTGTATTGGCTAGTATGTACCGACAGTACTGTACTAGCTCAAAAAAAAGTACATTGTTTGTGTTCGGCACTGTGATTTGTACCAGTCAATATCGGACAATATCAGGAATTTGAAAATTTTTGGTATTTTATTGTATAAGTATTTTTTTTTATTTATATCCTAAACCTTATAAATTGTTTTTATTTCTTTCCATTTCTTATCTGACTCTACATGAAGATTTTTTTTTTTAAATTTTGTTATTACTACTATAAATCATAAAACATGATGAATTAGTCATGTCAATAAGTATTAATATGATATTTATAACTTATATTTTATAATTAAATTGTATTTTATAATGATTTAATTGTTGTATTAAACATTTTGAGTTGATATATATTTTTTATATATAAAAAATATGTAACTTTATAACGGTAAATCCAAAATAATATTCCAAGATGCAGGGGCAAAGCTAAAGTGGGGCTAGGGGTGGCCATGGCCCTCCCAAGTTTCCGAAAATGTCACCTGTATATGTAAGTTTTTGATTAAAAAAATCTATACGATGGTTCGCCCCCTTAAAATTTTAAAAAATGATTGACCTTAGTCAGGAAGATACCACTTGTAGTACATATAAATTTTTGGGTTAAAAAATTCTAGGTTATGGACTAGTCACCCTAAAATTTAATCATTTTTTTCTTAATTGTTATGTATAATCCTTAATTTGGATGCCCAACTGATTGTAGTATTGTACCATCTATATATAATATTAATTTATCTTTTCTTTATTAAATATAATTTATAATATTATAATTTTTTTTGGCCCCAAACTCAAAATCTTGACTTCATCTCTACCAAGATGCATTGGTACTGGTACGAACCGTACCAATGACAAAATTGGATGCTGTCTAGTATGATATTCATAACTATCACTTTGTTGGTACTTATTTGCTTCCTTTGTGCTTCACCATTATGCAATACCATGCTTGTTATTGGGCAGTGTGCTATTTATTGGTAAGTAGTTGGGATAGTCACATAACAATTTCACTTAACATAGCAGGACACTGCATGTTGATATGCCTCTCAACCATAGGTTTTGGTATGCTCTCTGCATGATACCTTGTAAAAAGCCCTGCAGGTTTTGGATTTGCCTTTAGAGAAAAATGTATGGACCCTGCATTTAGCTGCAAATACATGGTACAATACGCATGACTCTAAAAATAAATGCTTTTTGACAGCATTCTCTTTCTTGTTTTGGGGGATTACATGTTTGTATATGCTATGATTTAAAGTTCTGTATACGATTTCCTTTTTTTTCAACAAGATGCTTTAAAATTCACAACTTGTGATCAGTTTTGCCTAAGATTAGTGAAAAATATCATGTTTGAGATGTATATTAGGCTACTGGTTAGGTTCCTGAACTTTGTTTTGACATAGACGTTGAGTCTAATCCTGATCAAATGTTGTAGCCAATGGAATTTATAATGAGGCAAATGTATAATTTGACCTGTCCTCTTGAAGTAGGCTTGTGTACTTTACAGAGTTATCTTATTTTCGTTGTAAATCTTATTGGACATGAATGGCAAGGTTTCCTTAAGTCTTTTTTTTTTTTGTCTGAGGTTTTATGAGTCAGTTCAGCCTGTTTGCATGTGGATGAAAAAATTTATATGCTAATTGGGGATGAGTGAGTCATTAGTCACTGATCATTATCATTACCGTCAAGCTTCACTATTTTCAATGATGAATTCTTTTTATGCTGAATTGAAGGTGATTATAATTGAGAGGTCAATTAATAAAGGAATTTGTATTAATTAATTTTGGTGGTGTTTCTCTCAGCCTAATGCAACAACGTGAATTTGGAAGTGACCCAATATCAAATATGGTTGTGGGCTTGAATTTTTGTCAGCTGTGGTATTCTACCATTCCCAAAGAGTTCCAGCTGCGAGATTCAGATGAATCTTATACCCCTGTGCAATCAGAGATCTCAGGAATAAGATTCAACATTCCAGTTGAGAACTCTGAGGGACATGATACAGTTGAAATGTATGAAGCCAAGTTGTCATCTCAAGTTGATTCAGAAACCTCAGTTAGGGATGACAAAGACATTGCCCAAGATTTTTATATTCAACAACGTACAAAAGCTTTCACAGAGGTGGATGATAACCCTCAGAGAGAATTCACCTCCGCAAAACACCATTCACAGGACTTCTACGTGTATTCTGCTGAGGATAGTGGACATAATCAGACTTCTTTCTCTAACGATGGTGACAAAATGCAGTATGCATATTGTTTCAATGCCCATGGTGAGATTCAAAGTTTCTTGCTTATGTTCAATATTTGTTGTACATGGGCTTTATTTGATAGATTAATTCTAAGAAAAGGACCCTATAAAATACTAGCTGCGATGTTTCATTGTGCACGTTATCACTATGGGTATTTTGGTGAAGTACACTGGCAATGCTTCATTATGCTGTTGCATTAGTTGATTGATTCTCAATTTCTCTGTAGTTGGTGTTCTATTGATTATGAGATCCAAGCTTATGTGATTTTTAGATTTGTTTGTAGTATTGAACTTTAAAGTCTAGAAAGTGAAAAATGTTTGTGGTTTTTTGTAATATGGTCATCACAGCTACTTATCAAAATAAGTAATATGCTTGTCACAAATATCTGATGTTTTTATGGTGTAAGCTGTGAAGCATTTTTATGCTTCAGCTTTCATCAAGCTCAAGTATTTACTTTTAGTTTCAGCAAATTTTCTGAATCGTTTGTATGATGTCAAATTACTAGTTGGCATAATGTTTCTTTCAGTAATTATTGGCCTTTTCTGTAATGTCTACAACAAATAAGATTAATTATTTATACTCAATTATATTTTGGACTGAATTTAACAAATGAAATACATTGTGGAATATGGTACCTTTGTGCCTGTTTTGGCTAATTTGGAAGGAGAGAAACGGAAGGATTTTTGAAAGCGAGGAAAGAAATATTCTAAGAGTTAAAAGCCTCTTTAAAGGAATATTCTAAGAGTTAAAAGCCTCTTTCTTTCTTGTTTTTCAGTTGGATGGAAGGAGGGAAAGATCTGGACTTATGCTCCTTCCTATTTTTTATTTCTACAATGGAGTAGCTGGTAGTTGTATTGATGTTTGCTTGTATCTCTTCATTTGCATCATTTTGTTGCTTTGAATATACTTACTTATCTTTTTTCAAAAAAACAAACATCCACTCCGACTCATCCATAAACATACCAACTACTAATAAGAGACCATAAACTGCAACTCTAGGCGAAGAGTATTCCAAATTTCTACAATATCAGGCAGCGATCAATCATTTCCCCCAACTTCCCTTGTTCATCAATGCAATCCCAATACTTGTTTTTCTTCAAGTCCTCAAATTCAAGGGCATCATGTCACATGATTGGTACATTCCAGTGACAGAGACATTTGAAGTAAACGTCATGTGTAGATGACAGTCGTGTTAGTCCATCGGTCTCCAATACTACAAACCTTTGGACTATGGCAGTTTGTTGAATGATATATAATGACAAAAAAGGAAGGATCTAAACTAGAATCAGTCCCATGTGGCTAATAGTCAAGAAGTGTATCAAGAGGCACTATGTTAAACGTACATGATGCCACTTCACAATAACACACATCTAACAAGTTGGTTATATCCACTGTACTTTATATATATTTCTATTTTTCCAAAAAGGAAGTTGATCAAACAAGTAAATCCATACTTACCAAAAAAAAAGGTAAATAAATCACTAAGGAGGCATAAAAATTTTCTTGTACAATGTTTTCTTTTTGTCAAGGGTTTAAAATCTAGAATCAGCTTATCTACTTGCAGAGGGGAGATTGCCTAGATCTGACCCACCACAGCTCCTGCATTGTGCACTGGATTGCCTTTTTTTTAATGTTCTTTATTAGGTACTAATTATTCCTGCCATCAGTTTCGCCCTTCGTTTGCTACCAAAGAATATAACTAAAATATTTACTTTGTTTGGCAATTAAAATAGTATCTTTTGACTCCTCAATTGATCAATTTAGTGAATGTTGAAAGGATTAAGAATGAAAGGCACTGACTATTGAGTGAAAAAAGTAACGCAGTAACTACATATTCTACCAAAGATATCCCAACTCCAATAAAACTCCATTAATTTCCATGAACAAGTAAAAATCAAATGCTGTTGAATCATAGAAGAGTTAATGTACATAACAACCTTGAAAGTCATCTTGAGCTATGGAGACATAATACGCACCTGGTCATATGTAATTTCGGTTTTGTCAAAACGTTTCCGAGCTTCCTGCATGGACATAAAATTCCGCATGACAAAAAAAATGGAACACACTTAGAAATGTGAAGGAGATTATTTCAATGACAGAAACTAAAACATTTCATAAATATTTTAGGAGGATTTCAAAAGCAGCTCAAAAATATGAATATATATGCATGCTTAAACATATAAATTTCTATCCATCTAAATGCATGAAAATCTACCAATAAACAAATTAAAGAATTTATTATTTTGGTCCATCTTGCTATATATTTGTTTGTTTTACCATGTTTTAATAGAAATATTAGAAGTATGATATCACTAATGATATCTTGTTCCTTTGAGGGGAGAAGAAAGTGCACAAAGGGTCACAAACCATACAAGTGAATGTTAAACTAAGAAATAACGAAAGAAAAATGAAACATATGCTCTCAACACTGTGTACCCTAAGATTTAAGTAATAACAAGTGTACCCCCTGCGGTACTTTAATTAACGAAAATGAACTCTTTTGTGAGCAACGCACAAGCATGTTCACTATTTCAAACACGATTGCAATGCAAAGCTTCTTTCAACTTCATAAACAGCAAACATGCTATGACTAAAGTGAAAAACCAGGTGGCACTAAAAATGCTGTAACATCACCATATTTATATGGCACATCCCCATTTAATGCGAATAACAAATCTGATGTAATGTAAATAATACCTTGACATCATGCAGGTCAACATTGACGAATTGTAACAACCTGTCATTTAGCATGTGCTCTACCTGATAAAGAACTTAAAGAATGTTATACAAGGAGGTAACATACAGAACTAGCTGTATCTCCTAAACCATTATAATAAAATCCCATCTAGGAAGTTTTTTGGTAAACAACAATAAAAAACAGTTCAGCTAGCAAAGCAAGCAACAATTAAATATTATAACAGAATAACCAGGCATATTGTTGAAGACAGCCATAATTCATCATAACATGTGGATCAAGTAACAGGAGTCAATCACAGCACAGCAAAATATTGGAGGTAGAATACCAGCAAACATACAATTACCCAATAAATCATGATCATTATAAAGTCAATAATAAATGCAGGCATGCAAAGTAAAGATTCAAAAATTCTAA
Source organism: Pouteria glomerata (assembly GCA_035590655.1). Lineage (NCBI taxonomy): Eukaryota > Viridiplantae > Streptophyta > Magnoliopsida > Ericales > Sapotaceae > Pouteria > Pouteria glomerata. The sequence goes on along the minus strand of JAVXUM010000017.1, from coordinate 21,958,610 downwards.
AATATTTGATGACAAGCTAAAAGAGTAATAAATCTATGATCAGAATGGGCAAAGCGTCGACAAATCAAATGACCAAGTTACTGAAATAAGCAAAATTTGTGGGACCTCTAAAACTAAATAGCAGTTATTATGAGATCAGGCAAATTGGTCGCCAGTTTGGGTAACTTGGGCCCGTATGTCTCAATTATTGCTTTTGCAATTACTATTTTGGGGGCTCCAGAATCTTTAAGTGCTTCTTACAAATTTTGAAAGGTAAAGGCATGCTGATCATTTCAGGAGTTAGAGAATACTTCAACTATAGGTAGCTAACAGTGTTCAAGAGAGGACATCCAACTAAAAAGAGGGATGTACATAAGTGGAAGTACCAAAATGACACAAATATTGTCCACAAATATCCCCCCAATTCAAAAATCTCTAACAGCAAATCGAAGTTCCAGAAAAGGATGTTTTATGTAAAGTATTGCACATTTAACTGACAGCTAAACCCTGAAAAAAGAAACAGTAGCTGCTCTCTCCATGTGATGATGGTACAAAATATGTTGTGTGGTTTATATGCACAGGAATCATAACTACCCACTGGATCTTCAAAGCAATTCCAGTGTCCTTCCATTTAGCTGTGCCTACCGTATGATGGCATATATTGGTTCCACAAAAGCAAAAAGAAATATGCAAAGAAAAGACTAGTTCTCAAGCAAGCAAAACAATAGAAGTCACCAGGTAAACTTGAAAGTTGTTGCATATCAAAATACTGCATTCAAAGAGCTCTTGGGAAAAAAAAAAAAAGAAGTATCTCAAGTGGAAAATTAAATGTCCAATGGATTTGGAACTTGAACAACCATCATGAAAAATAAATACCATCAGTGTCTAATCAGCATTATGATCCAAGTAGAAATCTTCCTCGGTGCAATCTGATAAGCATATGGCGAGGAGGAAAAAAAAGAGAAAGTAGAATTATAATGACTTGGTCAAAAAGGAAGAAAGTGACCTGTGATTGAAGAACTTCTTTGTAGGTTCCAATTTCCCTCAGAGCAATTGCAAATTTAGTCATGATAGGGCCTGAGAAAACAAAACAAAATTCATTTCTAAGTATCATCAGACAAAAGAGCATGTTGTTGAGTGTTTCAAAAACTAGGGCTGTATCTAACAAGCTTTGCAAACAGAGCAGCATGAATGTTTGGAATCCATGTTATTGAAAGGGATTGCTTTTGCTGCTTAAGTCCTTCTGAGGAAGTGAAACACAAATGGGACGGTTTATAAAAAGAAGCCCACAGCTCAACTGCCACCGGTTAAAGTTCAAGCTCACTCACCAGCCTATAGATGCTGAGGTCAAGCCTTAGCCTGATCAGGTGTTTATGAATCAGGTGTTTATGAAGCCAAGCTTGAGCAGGACTGGAGTCAAGTTTATATATGCTTGAATTGATAGGATGTAGGTCACTATGTTGATCTAAACTAACTAATAACTGACTTGCCATTATTTTTTTTTATTTGATAGGTAACTTAGGTGCCATTTAGTATACCTGTTTTGAACTTATTTTCCATTTTAAGTTTTTAAAAACAAAGAAAACAGCTCAAAGCACATTTGGTCACTTGTGTTTTCAAAATCTATTTTAGAAAATAGAAAATGAATTTACACATGAAATAGAAAATGGCAAAAAGTCATTTTGAGCGTTTTTAATTCAAAACAAGGAAAATCTCAAAACACGAAAAGTTGAAAATATCAAACCAAATGCGTTTTTCCGTTTTGCTTGTTTTGGGATTTTCAAAACATAAAACACATAAAACTGAAAATAGAAATGCAAACCAATTGCCACCTTAATAACTAATTTATTTAAATTACAATTTTCAATTCCAACTGAATTCGTATTGGGAGATTTTGAAACCAATGAATGTTCAATTGACTAGAAGCCATATTCAGTGGCAACCATATTGCTTGTAATTAAAACGCTCTGTACTGAATGAAGGTGCTAACAAGCGTTGCTTACACAAGGCTCTCTTTTACCAAAGCATGATCACACAAGGTGAGTGACCTCAAGCTCAAACCTCAAAATGCTTTTACATATTTAGTCAGGAAGGGCAAAGCACCACTAGTCTCGGTAACTTAAAAGGACAAGCAGCACAGTTTGACAAGTATTTTCTTGTATATAATTAGTGATATCCAACAAAACTAATAAAGTTCCGATATAGATAAGACATAAGCACCTGGTGGTTTTCATGCTCAACAACAGATCAGGACTGAATTGGAAAGGCAATGCCTTAAGGAATTCACAACCCATGATTTCATAAGCAGGATGATCAATTAAGAAAGTAAGCTGATAGAAGTGTAAATAACTTTGTGTCTTTAAGTACACATTAGTCAAAGTTAGCATGACAAGTTTGCTCAATTGAGAAAGCATTTATCTCTCTTAGGTAATAAATTACACTGTCATAATGTCACAAGCATCAGCAACCATCTGCACTTTCCAATGACGGGGAAAGAAGAGACATAAAAAATTTAAGAACTCTACTCTGAGGAGGGAGACTCAAACAGTCATACCTCCAAAAGCAGAACAAATTGGACCATTGTACCCTCCAAAAGTTTCAAGAGCATGTGCAAATGCAATGTCCCTATCATATCCTTCTCCAAGCCCTTCTCTATAAGTTTGAAATGAAAAATGAAGTATAAACTTTAAACAACGGTTGATAAAATTATTAACAAAGTAATACAGTAAGAAATTTAAGTAAAACTTCAAATATCTACTTTCACCTATTCTCAGAAATATCATAAGGTTCAAAAAGCAAATAAAGTTATTAATTGATGCCAAACAAGAAATTCTTATTTTGTCATATTCAAACATTAACAAATCAATATGTGAAGATTTTAGCTAATTTTGAGTTCAACACCTAATTTTGTAGACAACATTCTTTAGACAATCTATCTTTCATCATTATGTATACTAACTAGCTGAATAAAATTAGATTACATGATTACAAAAGAACAAGTACACGGATATTGTGATTCAAAAGGAAGAAAAGTCTTGTACTACATACAAAAAAACCAGATATAATTTCTTAAAATACTCTCTGTCAATGAGCACAACATATTAGAAAACCCAAAATTCACTTGAACACAGCAATTCCCACTAATAAATACATAAGAGATTGCAACAAATAAGCAATTGATTCACATGTCTGAAATCCATCTGATCGAGTATTTATAAAAGTTGAAGAATAGGATGAAAAAGAATCAAAGAGCTTCAACTAGCCGCCCCTCCTAGCATTGTTTTTATAGTAAGAGATTACAACTAAGAAAGGAAAATACAATCAACAAGAAAGGAAATACAATCAATCATAATCAATCAATCAGCCCTAATCATTCTCCTAATCATTCTGGAATATTCTGAGACTCCCCCTTGAGTTAGAGCATAGAGATCAAACATATCTAACTTTAAACAGAATTGTTAGAATAGAGAGCGAGACAAAGGCTCAGTATGTCACCCAACTAGGAATCTTAGCGTACAAAAAGGGTGGTAAGGTCCTTCTTAATTAGGAAATCACAAATGAAATGACAATCCATCTCTATATGTTTTGTTCGTTCAAGAAACATAGGATTGTTGGCAATAAAGATAGCAACTTGATTATCACAACACATCGACATTGGAGTTGAAATTTTAATGCCAAAATCCCGAAATAGTGAACAAACCCAAAGCATCTCTACAGCAGTATCAGTATGAGCCATGGCACAATATTTGGTTTCAACACTAGAACGAGCAACTATTGTTCGCTTCGTACTACGCTAAGTCACAAGACAACCACTAACAAAGGTACAATACTTAGAAATAGATCTTCTATCAAAACGACTACTGACCCAATCTGCATCACTGTATTCTACTTCATTCAATGTGGTGGAAGGTCGATGGAGTAGCCCCTGGCCTGAAGAACTCTTCAAATACCTCAAAATTCGACATACAGCATCAAAATGTGGCTGTCGAGGAGCATGCATTAACTGATTAACCATACCAACAGCATATGTAATATCCTGTCGTGTCACAATAAGGTAAATCAACTTTCCCACAAGACAGCGATACCGACCAACATCAAGAAAAGAATCATCACTCTCAGAATCAAGACGAACACTAGAATCCATAGGGGTATCAGCAGGATGTGACCTAAGAGTCCAGTCTTGGAGAGCGAATTTAATACATATTTCCTCTGAGATAGAGATATAACCTGTGAGGCCGAGTAACCTCAATCCCTAAGAAATAACGTAAAGCTCCAAGATCCTTTATGTGAAATTGCTTTCTTAGATGTTGCTTCAATTCATAAATGCCCTTCTTATCATCCCCAAAAATAATAATATCATCAATATAAATAATCAAAATAATAATACCAGTGGATGCATGATGTATTAACGCTGAGTGATTGGATATAGATCGGCTGAAACCATAATCCAACATAAACCTTACTCAATCGATCAAACCATTCACGTGGGGATTGTTTGAGACCATACAAAGTTTGATATAAATGACAAATAAGATGCTTACTGCCTAAAATAACATACCAAGGTAGTTGGTCCATATATACCTCTTATTGAAGCTCACCACATGAAAAAGCATTTTAATATCTCATTGAAATAAAGGCAAGGACTAATTGCCACTGCTAGAAAAATAAGGACTGAGTTAAGACGAGCAACTAGAAAGAAAGTCTCCAAATGGTCAACTCCATAAGTCTGTGCATATCCCTTAACTACCAACTGAGCTTTGAGTCACTTAATATATCTATCTGGCAAATAATTGATAGTATATACCTATGACACCCCACTATTTTCTTTCAAGGTGGAAGAGACGTAAGTTCCTATGTATGATTATGATGCAATGCACGCATCTCCCTATCTATTGTCGCCTTCCAATTTAGTGATAATAAAGCTTGCTCATAAGAGATAGGAACAAATATAGAGGATAAGGCAGAAACAAAAGATTGTAGATGAGGTAACATACGATGATAAGAAATAAAGTTAACAATAGGATATTTAGTATAAGTATGTTTACCTCGTCGTAGGGCAATAAGAAGATCATCAATGGAAGGTGTAGGCTCAGGCTCAAGAGATGTAGTGTTATGATCTTCAGAAGCTTCAAGAACATCCGTGATAGGTAACTTAAGTTACTCAGAATCCACAGGTACAAAGTTGACTGGTGTTGGTAGAGCGGTAGGACGAGGACGACGCTGATAAACTTGTAAAAGAGGAAGTCCTTGTAATGGAGGCAAACTAGGACTAGAAGTAGGAAGAATGGGATCAGGGAGAACAAGATCATCCAAGGTAGTAATCGACTTTCCCTCTCGAGAAGGAGGAGAAACCTCCCCCTCATGAGAAAAATAAGAAATAGACTAAAAAAAGTTAACATCAACACTCACAAGGAGGATGATAACAACGATAACCCTTTTGAGTACGAGAATAGTCAATAAATATGCACCGCTTGGCACGGAGGGAGAGTTTGTCCAAACCTAGGTTGATGTTATGAATAAATGCGACACAACCAAAAGTATGAGAAGTGAGGAAAAACGAGGAAGTTGAGTAATAAAGAAGAGAAAAGGATGACTAATTACCAGGGGTAACAGATGAAACCTAATTAATGAGATAACAAGCAATCAAAACAGTCTCACCCCAATATAGTTTGGGAAATTCATATTAAAACACAAGATATGAGCCACATTTCACAAATGATGATATTTGCGTTTAGCAATACTTTTTTGTTGGGACGTGTGAAGGCTTGATTAGTACCACCTCAATGATCACATTTCTTTATAACTTGCCCAGAACCTCGAGAACCACCACAGGAATTACGTCCACCACGAGAATTACCGCATCCACCACCAACCAAAGCTGCAAAATCAGAACCACCAGAGGGGGAAGATGCCTGTCGAGACTGATGACCTAATAAGGAACACTGTAATCGAGAATATGCATTAACCATGGAATGAATAGTCTCTCCAACCAATAGTTGATCCCTATAGCCACAAAGATTATCATCACGACCAGCTAGAAATAAAACAGTCATGAGTTCCTCCTATTGCTTTATCATATCAACCTTAGTCTCTGGAAAGAGACGAAACTGTAATAAACAGTCGCCAAGACCTTTGAGGGTGCTGTAATACTTAGAGAGACGTCAACCATTCTGTCGAAAAAAGAAAATCCGTTCATAAGCTTCAAAAATTTCAAAAATATTACTCCGCTGGGAGAAAAAGTCAGCCAAAGAGTCCCAAATTGCCTCCGAAGTTTGGCATAATGATACTGTGTGCAATACAGAGGGCTATAAGCTATGCCACAACCAATTCATGACCACAGCATCGACAACATGCCACTGCTTATAAATAACAGACTGAGAATCCGAAGGCATATCAGTGGTGTAGTGGTTTGTCTGTCGACCTACGAGAAAAATCCTTACAACATGAGACCATGTTAAATAGTTTATTCTATTCAAATTTCTCACTAGAAATTGATTTAGGAAGATTGTCAGGTGGAATGGTAGGTACTATTAGAATGGGAACCAATGATGAATCAACGTTAGACTTTGCAAGATCATTAGCCATATTGAAACCCAAACACTAGTAACAATTAGAGTAGAACAAATCAC
>JAVXUM010000017.1:21940785-21951902 GCA_035590655.1 Pouteria glomerata | reverse complement strand
GATGGAAGGAGGGAAAGATCTGGACTTATGCTCCTTCCTATTTTTTATTTCTACAATGGAGTAGCTGGTAGTTGTATCGATGTTTGCTTGTATCTCTTCATTTGCATCATTTTGATGCTTTGAATATACTTACTTATCTTTTTTCAAAAAAAAAAAAAAACAAATGAAACACATTGCTTTTGAAGTGCTCTGAAAGATTTACTTGCCAGTTTATGTTAAAAACAGCAAAGTAATAAAAATTGGAAGAATGCTTTGCTGAAAACGTAACGACTCGTGACTTTTGTTATCATTCAGTTTTACGTTTGCAAAACATTTATAATCATGATTCAGACAGCATATATATTCATGCACACACACACATTTTGACTGTCTTCTAGTTGGTAGGAGCAGCGATTTCAATCCATTCAAACTATAAGAAAGCATATAAGGACTCTCATATTCTTGATTTTTGCTGAGAGAACTTCCCTACAAACTATAATGCTATACTAGCAGGAGTAATTAACGTGTTTCTTCTGACATTTAATGGCACAGAATCTCAGTTGAGGGGAAAGTTTTGGCATTTTTATCTGAATTCAAAATCTAAAAGATGCTACAAATTACATACAATCTAAACAGGATGTGTTAACTATTTATTATAATCAAGATGTGAAACTTATTGTATAATGAAAAGAAATTAAGACTTTATGTCATTTTGTTCCAATCAGATAATACGTTTTTCCTATGTAATAGTTGTTTCAATTTGTTATAATTGTTGTAGTATGTACTAAGAATGGATGAAGTGCTTTATGTTGAAAACATAGAATGCGGTACTTGATATGCTGTGCAATTTGACAACTATGTTTCCAGTGTTTTATCTATTAACCTCATGTTTTTAAAATATCACAAGTTTGTTTGTTCTGGGGAAAAATACTTGGCATACTTGCGAGCAGTGTTGAAATTATGCTTCATTGATGAGATGGTGTTTTGAAAAGTGGTGGTTCTGGGAAAGCAGAAAATTGATTTTCTTGAACTTCTGTGGAGAAGAACTATTGAGTACCTTAACCGATGTGGTGGTAACCAGGATTGCATCGGCAAACAACCTAGTAGGTCATTTTACAAAGAGCTTACGAGTTAATGCTTCTAATTGTCATGTAGAAGGTATGGGAGTGAGATGTATGGCAGGATGGCTTTGAGTCTAAGTGGGAGATTGTTAGGTACATAGATTAATAGACATGTTGTTGTAATGGTTTTAGTTTTTTTTTGTAGTTTCACTTATTTCATTTTAATGAGAATCTATGTGAGCAAATGTTATTTCTTTAATGTTTGTGCACGTGTCCTTTATTCTATATAATAGGTGATTTGGTGTGTAGAGTATAGCTTATACACGGAAGATTGGATCACTGGTTCTTACATAATATAAGTCCATGGTTCACTGTTTTAGACAGAATCAGACTCATCATTAGTGGAAATGTAGCACATAGGTTTAGTATGTTTATCTTGATTTTGGAGATGGTATAGTTTCTTTTTGTGCTAGTACACTGTATGTGTTGAACTGGACCAACTTGAAATAATTGTTTATATTGGCTTTTTAAAAATAATTAATACCTTGTGCTTGTTATGTATATTTAAGCTCTTAATTCAGACATTTTTAATAGACACATATAAATAGTGTTTATTGTTTTAATTCACAGAAGAGTGAGATTCTTTATGAGTCAATAGACTCAGTGAATTGGATGATGATGTTATTTATATAGTGGATATTAATTTTTGATGAAATCCATCTCCCGATATAAGTATTGATGTTCCCCTATTGAGGAAGCTTAAAAGTTTTGTTTGTATCAAACCCAAAAAAGATGGATTTTTAATCTGATATGTCAAATAAGATAATTGGTAGGTCTCAAGGAAGTTAATATGCCAATTGAATTAAATTTTCAGTAATTTAATTTAATTAGTGGGTAGCTGCAATATTAATGTTGACATATATAAATATTAATAATGTGGAACTCAAAATTTAATTTCAAATATGGCCGGGAGTCTAATTACAATTCTTTAGTGTTATGATTTATAATTTACATAAATAAGGTTTAATCTGGGCTGGATCAGAATTCGTTATTTATGTAGGAAGCTCAATCTGTGTTTATCCTTCGGTTCCTGCTGTATCCTCTATGAATCTGATCTCTTCCAACAATTTGGATTACAAGTTTTTTCATATTAGAATTTTGATAGAGAGAGAATAACTTGAGGAGCTATAGATTTGAGATTCCATAATATCTGGAGTAAAGCATATTAGAGGAGTGCAACTGAAGATTGGAGGTCTGGTTCCAGAGATCGAAGACCTTTGAGTATTACTGTTTCATTTTTTTGATATCTGAATAACGTGGTTTCTGTCATATTGATAGACCGCAGTTGAAAGTTTTTTTTTGTATTATTTGTATGCACTGCTATCAGGTTTAGTTTTTTTTTGCGAGTCCCTTTCAATAACGATTTTGCTTAGGGCTTCATATGTGGTCATGCCATATGGATGGACATTGTGGTTTTGGAGGATGTGAATGAGGTAATGGTGATCTCAATAGAAATTGTTTTTGGATGGTCGTTTTTGAGAGCTTTTGTCCTTGTTGGTAAAGAAAGAAGGCATTTCCTTAACCTTTTTGAGGTTGCAATTTTTAATTAACAATAAATAACTCTCTCTTTTCTGATTAATTTGTTAGGCATTTATTGGCCCTTCGTTTTTGTATTTTGATAGCATCTCCCTTGATGCTTTCTAATATATTTTTATTAATGAAAGAAAAAAGAGTGGAAGAAAATTGTTAGGCATTTTTAGGCTTTAGGACCTTTTTAGATTTTATATACTTGGTTCATGGGCATTTATAATAATACTGAATTTCAGTTCTTTCTTGCTTGTAAAGGCTTGGGTTCATGGTTGTTGCCATTACGATTGTCGCAATCAAATGAAAGTTTGGAAGAATTCATCTATTCGCATAGGGAAATGCTAAATGGCTATTATAAGGATGCAGTTAAACATTTACGACTTGCTCTTCACTCAACACCTCCAGTGTACGAGGCGTTGCTTCCTTTGGTACAGGTAAGTTGGTTTTTTATTCTTTAATTTCTAAAATTTTGAATTATTATATCACCATTATTAGCTTTTGTTCCACCCCCCCCCCCCCCCAATATATATATATGTATGCACTTTACATACACATGTATGAGAAGATTGTATTATTAAAAGATTGAAAGGTGGCTCTTTCTCTCTCTCTCTCTCTCTCTTTTGGTGGGGGGAGAATCGGGTGGTTTTGGCCGGCTAGGGCCGATGATTGTCTATGGTAGGACTCACTGGAAACAAGCAAGGTAAGACCTGGGACAATTTAGAGTGTGAGTGCATTGAAGCAGAGGTTCACCATGGTGAAAGGTTTGAATGCACGTAAGTTAGACAAAGGGAGTATTTGTTGGGGGAGGATCAAGGGCTAGTCTTCAAGCTCTAGGACCGTGGTTCTTTGATAGGTGTTTATTTCTTCATAGTTTGACCTAAACATTAGTGGAAGGACCACTTAACAAGGCAGTGACAGCGTCCCCTCGTGGTCGAGTATTGCATGGGTCATATTGTTTCTCTAGTAGTGCCTCTCTTTCTAGACCAATTGAGAGAATCTTAGTTCTCAACAAATTCTTTAACTCTAGTGATCAAAGCCATAGTTGTCAAATCCGATTCGGGTCAGTGGGTCGACCCAGTGCTTGAACCGGGCCGGGTTTGAAAATTAACCAATTAATATATTAAACCGGTCCAACCCAGTTGGACCCAGATAGACCCGGTAAACCCAAAAAAAATTGGATGACCCGGTATTGACTCGATTATTAAAAGATTATTAAAAACCACTGCGATGGTCAGCATCGAGAGAGAGATGAAATCCCCCACCGCCGGCTTGAAGAGTTCAACCATGTGGAGGAGCTGGTCTTGGGCAGAGGAGGAGCCGGCGGATTAGGCCCAGGCGAGGTCGAAGCCGTTGGAGCAGAACTTGCCACGGGCGTTGGTGATGAGAACCGATCCGCGAGTCGCTTGCTTTCGGACTTGTTAGAGAGCCAAGCGAGGGGATCCGATAAGCGTAGGGTTCAAGCGGTGCTCGTCATCGCCAGTGAGTGTTAAGACAAATATGTCGTCGAGATTCACCATTGTGCACATGGTGGCTGGTCATGTTCTGGCGTCTCCTTCCCTAGTAGATCTAGAGGTCTCGATCTCATTTCTGGCTAAAGTACTTGTCATCGCCGACCTTCCAGTGACCCACGGGTCCATCCAGTGACTCACGGATTAACTTGGTGACTCAGTGACCCATAACTTAGACCGGGTCAAGGCCCGGGCTAGGTTGACAACTATGATCAAAGCATTGATCTCTAGTGATCCCACATAAGAGTGAAAAAGGCCATGAGATCCCCAAAGTTGATGTGAAATCAGAAAAGAGAACAAGATAAGAAGAGAATATAATAGTCGAGGGAGAGGATAAATATTCAGAGAGGGAGAAAAACACAAGGGGAAGAAGAGAAAACAACTCTCAAGTTGCATTTTTATCCAAATGTTTAACCATGACAAAATAATAATCGACCCAGCCTTTTTATAGACAAAACTAGGTAGACTAGGAGTCATCTTAGACAAACCAAAAGACCATGACTCCTAGAATAGCCACATATTAACATAAATAAAACACAAATATAAAAATGCATTGTATCTCTCCACAACAATTGTGATGACCCACCAATTCTCCTTGGGTAGAAGAAACTCGACCTGTTGAGTGGCAAACATGTGCAATAGTAGTCGATCTCCTAACCACAACTTGAGTTCCTTTGCAACCTTTTTTGCGACGCTAAGAAACGTGTGAGAGGAGGTCTAAAGGTGGTGTCTTCGCTATCTCTCCCGAGGTAGGAAGAACTCAAGCTAGGCTTGGCTTACTCTGATAGAACTCCAACAAATTAGGATCCAGCTTCTATAGTTTAGGGCAGGAGATCCAAGTGGAGTCAGAATCTAATCTGCAAAACCAACAAACCAAGTAATGTGGAACTGTTCCCTCCTTGGTGAAAATAATCTAATCACCTAGGATAGCATCAATCTTATCTGTACGTGCTGGCTTATAAGGCAGCGCTATATAAGGAATAGGAAGGTCATCATCGGAAATGTTATGAGGGGAAAAAGGATCAACTGGGGGAATGTAGTGGCAAGAAATAGCAACCAAGTCCTTAATATTAAAGGTGGAGCTAAAACTAAACTCTGGGGGTATATCAATGACATAGCATTAGGATTAGCTTCCTTTAAAATTTTAAATGGTCCAGTAGTCCAAGGTTTTAATTTTGAAGTGGCACCATTCTGATTGAACCTGAACTATCACAAAAATCCCCTACTTTAAATTTCATATGCCGTTTATGGATATCAGCACGATAGGCATTACTAACTTCCAGTTGTTTATTGATCTCAAGATACCAACCATGCCAGTGTTGGGTAACACCTCAGCATTCATAAACACACCAGTATAAGGAGACATGGGAGTAAGGTCTAATGGTTTCTTAGGTTCATATCCGTGTGCAACCTCAAGCGACTTCATATGTAAAGCCTATTCACTCATATGTTATAGGCTAGTTGAATAGTAGGGAGGATCAAATCCCAATTCCTAAGGTGACATTTGGTTTGCTTTTCTGCTTTCTATTTTTGTTTTATGTGTTTTATGTTTTAAAAATCCAAAAACAAGGAAAACAGAAAATGCTCTATTTTTTTTGTTTTGAGATTTTTCTTGTTTTGGATTAAAAATGCTCAAAACAATTTTTTGCCATTCTTCATTTTTCTAAAATAAATTTTGGAAACACAAGTGATCAAATGTATTTTGAGCTATTTTCCTTATTTTCAAAAATATAAAATTGAAAATGAGTTTAAAACAGAAAATAGAAAACAAAACTAGAAAACAAAAAAATAGAAAACTAAACCAAATGCCACCTAAATTTTTCCTGGACGAGGCCACTTAACAGATTTCCAAGGCTGTGATTGACAACCTCAATTTGCCCATCAGTCTGGGAATAATATGCCATGGAGAATTTGAGTTTAGTACCAACTAAGGACAATATGGTTCTCCAAAAATGATCAATAAAGCGAACATCTTGATCAGACATAATAGTCTTAGGGAAACCATATAATTTGACAATCTCATCAAAGTACAATTTAGCTACTTGAGATGCATAAAAGATCTTAATTCAAGGCATGAAGTGAGCCATATTAGAAAAACAGTCCACAACAACAAAGATTGATATAATACTATGTATTTATTTTTTGCTAATTATTGAGATTTTGGTCCATTTAAATATTTGGACCTGAGGTTTGGTTCGATTTGTAAGGTTTATTTTATTTTTATGCATTGAGTTGGACCAGAGTTGTGTTCGGGCTTGGAATTGAGCGTGGGGCCCCACCTTTTTACTTTCTTTTCCTTTCTTCCTTTTCTTTCCTTTTATTCTTTTATTCCTTTTATTTTCACTATTGCTAGCAAAGAAAGTGAGAACAGAGAGGAGAGAAAGAAGAGAGAAAAAGTGAGAACTAGTAAGGGAGAACAGAGGGATTTGGATCTATTCGACGTGGTGATTGTTGTGGCGGGATTCGTTCGTGTTGATTTGGCCTAAGGTAGGACATTCAAGCCATTAAAGTTGAGGAACTTTGTGCATTTCTTCGTATTTCTTCTCTTTTTCTTTGGATTTGAGGTAGGTGGGGATTTGTTATTAGCATGATTTTAATGTATTACATGCTATGATTTGTGGATATTTGATGTATATCTGTGCAGTTGTGTATATATGTATATATAAGGATGTATTATATGCATATGTTGTAGATATGTGAGATTCTTGAGTTTTTGGTTGAATATTTGGTTAATAAACATGTTCTTGGTGCTATTACATGTTTATGTATTGTTGAAATGTTGGCTTAATTTGGTCATCTGTGCGTTTGGGTTTGGGGTTCAATAAGAACATGAACCCGGAATACTTTTTTGGATTGTTCACATTCGGATGACGTTCGGACGCGGTTCGGACGCATGTTATCGTTTGGACTTGGTTTGGGCGCTTGATCCTCTTTGGACGGCGTTTGGACGCCTGCTATTGCTCGAATAGACTCTGAATGCCATGGTTGGGTAGATACTAAAATGTTAATTTTTAAAATGGTGTACCGTTGTTTCCACATGCCATGGCTCCAGAATGTGAATTTGATATAGTTTTACAAAAATCACCAAAGCCTATGGCATTATGAAAATTTGTATGGTTTATACTTGAGGATAGCATACCTTTACTTTATATGAGAATTATTGTTAATTGGTAAGTGTACATGATTGAGCATATCATGTGCATGGAGATGGGATTGCATCATTTGGTTATCGTGAATATTGATTTGGTTGAGTGCGCCACATTATTGTTGATGTGCCAAGGCACGGTTATATACATGGACAGGATCTATTCTTTTGTGAAAATAATTAAATGATATTTTTTAAAATACCGGATGATCTCTTGTCAATATATATGACTAGAGAGTTGTTATTGGTGTTGGGACGTTAATCTTGACTTATATTATGAGATCATTCTTCAAGCTACAGTCGAATCTTGCCTGAGCACAATGGAGGCCTGATTAAGTGTGTAACATAACTCTCCAGCAAAAGGGTTAGAGGGTGTAACACGGCTCGTTTGAGTCTTATACAAGTGGGGGTATAACGCGATTCCCTATAAGTGTAATATTACGATGTACATTTGTTGTAAGCATGAAATGATATGGTTGGTGACCTGTTTGCTTTATTAAGTGTCACCCTTTCTAGGATAAGGTTGGGGGTAGTTAGAGATTAGGAATTGCATTAGCCATTCCACTTGTAGTGAATATATTTTATTTTTTTGAGATTGTTGCAAATTATATTGTATACTTGATTATGTACACTCTTACACAACATGCATAGTTCTACCTACTGTGTGGTGGTACTCACTACTTTCCTATTGCAAGGAACCTCTTAAAAGTTGAGAGCAGTCATCCGAGACCAAAGGTTTAATCATTTATTTACTATTATATTTGAATTATTGTACTTTTATTTGTGCGATTCAGAGTGTGGGTTTCATAACTTAATTATTATATTATGAGACTTGTAATATTTTGATGATTATTGTTGTGGTCGTGTAGGCCTTGGATTTGGTTACCGGTGTGTACCCTTAAGTTTAATTATGTTATTATTTAATATTATTTTATATGAGAATCAGGGACAATTATATAGATACGCTGATTTATTGATTGACGTGACTTAACCTTTAGTTAGGTTTTTATTTAATTTTTATTTAGTTCCCATATTCCCATCATGTCCATCCTAGACTATGAGATTAGGGGCGTGATAATTGAGTCATGCTTCTTGGGGGTCCTAAGAAGTCCTTATTCAATATCCATGCTGACATCTTGCTACGGACAATTAGGAACCAGAAGGAAGAGTATAAAGGTGTTTTGTTTCCTTTATTTGGCTAGTTGGCATTTTCAACAGTGGCTATCTTGGTCACATACCTCCTTAAGTTTGGCCAATAGAATTGGCGCTTAACATCTTACAAGTTTTATGGCATCCAAGATGCCTAAAGTCTCAAATGATGAAATCCCTCGTGGAAGTCTTAAGGAGATAGTTTATTTGCTTCAAACAAGTAGTCATCCTGAACACAGAAACAACAGTGTTATCCAGTTGGTCACAAAGCAATTGAACAAAGACTTCCTTGAAGTCGGAACAAAACTTGTATTCTTCTTCAAGTTGCCCAAACCTAATGACTTTGTTAGAATATATTGGTAATGTTTGGGGTTATAAAAAATAATACAAATCTCTACAAACACGAATTACGAAATTATAAAATTTAAATTTTCTACTTACTATACAAAGCACGAGACACTAATTTTTATAATTTTGTACAATTTTATATAATTTTATATGACTCCAAACACACCCATTATTCATTGCCTTACATGTTGTTAGAATATATTATTCTATTACTATATAATTTAGAATTTCTATATCTTAGCTAGCTGTCATTTATTATAAAGGATCTTTGGTTTTAGGAAATATACCTAAGTTGCTTAGGAATCATACCTAAGTTGGATTCTCTACAACCCTATATATAGGGTTCTCTTCCATTGTAAACAATATAACAATACAATACATTAATATACACTTCTATTTTTCTCTCTCATTATTATTCTTCTTTTCGAACATGGTACCAGAGCCTATGGTTTTCGACCCTGGATAGATTAAGTCGCCTCATCAAATTCCGTCATAGCTGCCTAATGTTTCTCATCCTCTGCTATTTGCTCCCTCACCACTGCTGAACTCGTCGTCTTTTGGCTACTCTTGTTGTCTCTTTCATGGTGACTTTCGATCTTTGGTGAAACTCCGACGAACCAGCCACTGTTGTTGTCGTTGTTGTTCTTTCCAATTCGGCAATCCACGCAACAGATGCCGCTTGATCCCATTTGTGTTCCTTCTCTCCACTACCCAGCAACCACTGTGCATATCCGGTGATCATTAGCAGTTTTTTTTTTTCCCTAGCAACCTTTTAAAAAAAATTGTTTGGGGGGGTGGGGGAAGCAGCAATGACATCAATGAGGGTTGATACTTGCTGCTGGCGCCTCTTCTGGCAGCCCTTCTTGCTCGGAAACCCTACCACGTGAATCACCCCTCGTTGGCGACTATCGTCGGCAAGGGTCATTGCCTTGTCGCTTGTTGTTCGGTCTTCTTTGATGTCGTAAGCTTGTTTTTCATTGGTTGGATGATCTTCTTGGACGAAATCGTTGATTGATAATCGCTCGTCGTTGCTTGCTCAGTTCATTGTTTGTTGCTCATTGATTATCTACTTTGTTGTCGCTTGTTGTTATTGCTCATTGCTACTTGTTGTTCGTTGGTTCTCTGCTTCTTTGGTACACACCAATTAATTTGTTGTGATGGCTCTTAATCCCAGTGATACGATGACTATTAGTACTGAATCTTCTTCTATTACGATTGTTCAATGAGCTTCCATGCCCTATTCCACGCCCCTCCCAACACCTTCAACATGCTTCCACGTGCCTGTGACTATTCAACGTGTTTCCATGCGCCACTGCGACTTGCACCCAGTTTCTGTCCCATTGCTTCACATTTGGCTTCACCTTTAGCTGGTTCACTCCCGTTTTTAGTCTTTAAATTCAAGTTGGTCTCTATTATACCCCCTTAAGTTTGAGGGGAAATGTTAGAATATATTATTCATTACCATATGATGTTAGAATAACATTATTCTATTATCATATAATTCAGTATAGCGATAGCTTAGCTAGTTGTCACTTATTATACAGGATGCCTAAGTTGTATTCTTTACAACCCTATAAATAGGGTTGTCTTCCATTGTAAACAATATAACAATACAGTACATTTATATACACTCTTATTTTTCTCTCCCATTATTCTTCTTCTTTTCTAGCCGACTTTAATGCTGATAACGGACAATAAAGAGACTTGTTTGCTTAAAGCATTGACGACCTGATTCTCAACTTCATTTTGATGTTTGAGACAAAGGTATAGGCTTAGAGATACTCCAACGACCATGCTAGTAGTTGCATTTTTCTGACAATTGGAGCAGCGAAGAGCTTCATGGTCGAAATAGAGAACAAATTTTTGGGGAAGCAAATAATGACGCCAGTTGTGCAAAGCTTGCACGATAGCATTGAACTTATTATAGATAGAATATCATTGTTTGGAGTCGTTCAATTTCTCACTAGAGTAGGCAATAGGGGGATATTCTTAACTAAGAACTCCACCATTGATTAAGCCTGACATATCTCATTCGACCTCAAAGACTTTAGAAATTTCAGAAAGGACATAACAGGTGCTTTGGTCATTTTCTTTTTCACACTTGCAAACACTCTAGAAGCCTCAGCAAACCAAAGAAACTTTCCTTCATGCACACAGTCACAGGAGCCATAAGAGTGCTAAAAACATTGATGAAATGACAATAGAAAGTTGCTATTTCATGAAAACTCCTAACTTCATGGGTTGATCAACGTTCAGGCTAATTCATAATTGCCAATACTTTCTGAGGGTCAGCAGAAATACCCTCAAAGGGACTATAAAACCAAGAAAGGCAATCTTTTC
>JAVXUM010000017.1:21850377-21877378 GCA_035590655.1 Pouteria glomerata | reverse complement strand
ATCGTGGGCACACGCCGTCCGTGCTCACGTCCCTACAGATTTTCCTGCAGGACCCACACAGGACGAGTAGGAGAGACCTCGAGGGGATACACATATTTTGCAAAATGGAGCTAATGGTTCCTGGCGTAAATATATTTTTGAAAAGTTATCGTATTGTATATAATTTCTTTTACTTTTGGTTTGTAATGGCCATAAGGCCTAGATTTGTACAAGCTTGTGGGCATTTACATATAGTGAATGGTTACATATATATTTCCATTAGCTCATGTGAATTGGATATATGATCTTGAATGACAATGTATGGATGAGATATACTTTGCACAGGTTGTCTATTAAGTACCCCATTTAGTCCAAATTTTAGGCCGTTATATAGCCAATTTATTTTGTGGGTCCACTGCGTGACCGGTGTGTTAGCTCCGATATTGGAACCGTGTTTCATGTTATGAATGTTTTACACTCACCCCTGGGTCCCCAGACTCGGGGCGTGACAGTGAACCTTTCCAACTGCTCGATGAAATGTCTCTGAGTATCTAAGATTTTTAGCTCTCAGAGGGCGCTCATCTGAGTTAGGGTAGGGCGCCTGTAGCCCTGTGGGGGTGCTTGTAACATTATGTGGGGCATTCCACTTGTACAGAAAGTGACCTGTTAGATGAAGTATGGCTTGAATAGTGGAAATAATGGCCTAACTTACCTAGGGACATTTTAGGGGTAAGGGGAGGCCTTCCTATCTTTAGAAAACATGGAAAAATATATGTATATGTATATGTGAGTGGGAGAAAATAGAAAGAAAGAAAAAATTTTGTGTTCGAGAGGAAAAGCAACCGGGAAAGAAGAAAAGAAGAATGAAGAGCTTGGAAAAGGAAGAAAAAACCTAAAAGAGCTTGGAGGAAGCTTAATCTTGTTAAGTTACTCCTATTTTGATCCCACCCTAAGTTATTTATAAGTTAATATCTTATAGTGTAATTTAAGGTTTTATTTTTTCTATGGTGTTGTGGGTGATTTTA
Organism: Pouteria glomerata; assembly: GCA_035590655.1. Classification (NCBI taxonomy): domain Eukaryota; kingdom Viridiplantae; phylum Streptophyta; class Magnoliopsida; order Ericales; family Sapotaceae; genus Pouteria; species Pouteria glomerata. The sequence continues at coordinate 21,876,374 of JAVXUM010000017.1, read as the reverse complement.
AATTAAAGAAGGAAGAGTTGAAGAAGGGAGAGTTGGAGCTATCAAAGTTGGAACCCAAGAGTTCAAAGTGCACCATCTTCTTACTTTTCTTTATTCAAGTTGAGGTAGGGAGTCTTTAGCTTCTTTTAGGATATATATAATGTAAAGGAGTTGATAATATAATTTTGTGAAGATTAATTAAAAGTATGATAATGTGAGGAGATAGTTTAGGGAAGAAAATTAGGTTTTGTATATTAGTTGAGAGATTGAAACCTAGATTTAACATGGAAGAAGTATGATGATATAATTTAGTTTTTATTGAATTTTGGAACATTTTTGACACTTAGAAATAAAGTTTTGAACTATATATAGGATTTGGGAAAGTTTGGAACCCAAAAGCTCACAATTTAGCCTGACAATGTTATTTTCTTGATAGTAGAGGGGTACCCATGACTTTACATGGGGCACCTATGACCAACTATGGGGCACCCGAGATTAAGTGGGACATCCATGAACTTTCAGAAGATTAAGATTTGAACATGTTGCTTCATTTATCCCATAACTAACACATACCTTGTTGCTAACTTGTTAATCTAATTAATTTGAACTATAATAACATGATAATTAGGTTATGAAATGGGATATTGAGATATAGCATGATTATCTACCACATTGAATTGAATTATGGTTGTGATATTGGTTATTATAATGTTGTTATTTGTTATACGATTTAATGAGATGATGATGTTAATGAGATTATGGTATTAATTGCTTGATGATTATATAAGATAATAAAGTAAATGAGTTAATGGTCGTGATGGGTTTAATGGCAAAGTGGAATATAGTTATGTGTTGTTGAAAGTGTGAATGATGAACGAAAATTAATTGAGATGAAATGATCCATGATGTGCTGGGGTACGGAAAATAAGAAGGGTTATGAGTTTACCATCGAGTTGAAAGACTCAGAACCTGTGCAGGGTTTTGTATTCATACTAGTGGGTTAGTAGCCCACAATATGATGTTCGGATTATATCATTTTCATTGGGTTTGGACCCATAAACGATGATATGTGTTATGGCTAATCGTGGCCCTGGACAGTGGTCCCAAATGACGATGTTCGGTTCATCGTTTCTATTGGGTCTTGACCTATAAAAAACGATATGTGGTATGGTATCCATCCCTGATGATTTGTTTGATGAATATGTGCTTGAAAGATGAATGATAATAGTGATATGATGAGATGATTGTGTTGGATTGGGTGTTGAGAAATAAATGTGGATTGGTGATAGAATTTAAATGCTATATTATGATAATGTTGTGTATGAGAATTGTGATTGCAGTGTTTAAATTTATGATAAATTGTTGTTGTCACGCCCCGAGCCCGGGGACCCAGGGGTGAGTGAGAGACACGCATAACATGATAATGGGGTTAACAACATCAGAGCAACGCTGCAGTTACACAACGGACCCACAAAACCTCCCTTATTACATAAAGGCCTAAAGGGTTTAAAACCTGGACCTGTAACAAGTAAACCTGTATATAATACTCAATCTCCCAATCTAATGTCCACAAACCATACATTCTCACCAATCCAGCTAGCATAAATGGGGTTAACAACATCAGAGCAACGCTGCGGTCACACAACGGACCCACAAAACCTCCCTTATTACATAAAGGCCTAAAGGGTTTAAAACCTAGACCTGTAACAAATAAACCTGTATATAATACATAATCTCCCAATCTAATGTCCATAAACCATACTAGTTAGCATAAGTTGACAGCAATGAATTTAAAGTGAAGCTAAAGGCATAAGTTCCATAAACAGGCCTTAAGGTCATTATATTTCCAAAGTTAAAATAAATATACACCATCCAAGTAAAATGTATATACACCATTGGCCATAAGGCCATTTCCAATTCATAGTCAACATATATAAATCTTTACATAACTTTCCATTCCCTTCCAACTATACATCAACCGAAATGCATAACTGCTAAACTTTTGCGGCACTTCTTGCAAAATCACCTAGCTGGGCTCAAGGCTCGTCTGGTCTCCCCTATGTGGGTCCTGCAATGGTATCTGTAGGGACGTGAGCACTAAATGCGTGTGCTCACGACACTTCACAACAATATGTATATGATGCATGCAAAAAGCTCACAATCACTAAAAAGAATAATGTACCAGCCAAGTAATGAGCACTTTAACATGGTATAAGCAGAGGACATAATCGATGAATAATGTAGCAATGTCTGAATCTCAATAGCATACAAGAGTTTAAGGTTTTCACTTGATACAACTTCTATCTTTTCACACACAAACACCGGGGTGGGTACAACTCAAGCGTGCTTTAGGATCTCAGCCCAGGGCGACGCTACGCCAAATGAATCACGGTTATATTCTAAATCGCTCTATAGGATCGCGGTCCAGGGCTACGATACGCCAAAATATACGAATCATTTCGTAGGCTACTAACCTACTGGTATGAGCACCAACCCTGCGTAGGTTCCAGGACTTTCGACCAGAGGGTATCTCAGACCCTACTTATTTTCTGTACCCCACTATCCTCGTTCAAAATCAACAAATTTTATCTTTTTAGAACACTTAGGTTCATCATTCATCACTTCATTCAACCATCATCATAAGCTATGCATTAAATTACAACATTACTTAAAAATAGCAAATGGATTCCAAATGCAATGCCGTTTGACCCACGTCGATTTCAACTCATATACATCACTTGAAACAAGAAAAATATTAGTTTTTGCTAAAGGAAAAGTTGCAGTATTTTTTTTTCTATACTTTTACCTCCCATGGTTCACTTTAAGCCACAACCATTGAACAAGTTAGCAAGAATAATCAAGACATGTTCCATGCACATTTAAACAAAATTTCTAGTCTTAAATAAAGGTTTAATATACTTATTGTCACCAAAAATTTTAGATTTTGATTTTGAGATTAAGTTGAGGAAGTGAGTGCATTCTCAAGTCATCACCACCAACTTCACTAGCTCTAGGTTACCAATTCTATTCCCACCAATTCTAGGTCCTCAAGTAACCACCACATGAACCTAGGTTATAACATCGCTCAAACCATCCTAGATTGCCCAATAAGTCATTTCTAAGTTCTCAATACATCCTAACACAAGAGTGGTTTCAAGAAGAATTGTTTACAGTCAAACACATATTAAGGAAGTGATGGTCTCCCTGCCTTTCCTTCTTGGCCGAATCTTTGAGGGATTCAAGAAAAATGGAGCTCAACCCCTTTTCACTCCAAATTGAAATTATAAACTTTTCTTTCAAATTCCTTCTCCTTATCTTTAGTTCTATCAACACACTTCAAGAAGACCAACTTGCTTTTAGTTCATCTTGATGACTTGAAAATAGACCATCCTTACTCCAAATAAAATTAGAACAAGGAGAACTTACCAACGGTTCAAGAAGCTTTTCTTCTTCTCTTCTTCTTCCTCATTTTTTCTTTTTTCTCTTTTCTTTTCTTCCTTCTTCTTCCCTTGACCGAATCTCTTTTCTGTCAAGCTTAAAATTTTCTCTCCTCTTTTGGTGTCTAAGTTTTGCTCTCTTTTTTTGCCTTTGCCTTAGCCGAATATATGTATGTTGGGACATATGTTTGAGGTGGTCACGTGAAAGACTTGTCTTCCATTTCCCTCATTGACCACCTAGTTCCATTTCAAGTAATTGCCTTGAATTCTACTAACCAAGTTGTTACACTAACCAAGATAGTTTCCCATGAGCCAATCACAATCTTCCCAATGGCAAGTCTTCAACTACTTATATATATATATATCTATATAACCTTAAGTGGCCGGCCAAGTCTTCCCCTCCATGCATTTATCCAATATATACATATATGTTAGCAAGCAAAGTTTTCCCAATTAAATGCCCTTGGTCCCACCACATTCAATGCAAATTTCCTACCCACAAGAAGCCAATTTAGCAAGAAAACAAAGGAATTGGTCTTCTAATCCTCCTTAATCGAAAATCCTCTCCTGTTCTATGGCCATGACTTGGTCAAACTCAATTGGTGTTGACTTGGTCAAAAATTATACTTCAAAATTTACATGGCCGAACCAAGCTGTAGGAGGCCACTCGAATAGCTCGGGCGCCCGCCGTGGAACCCCTTGGGCGCACGAGGGCTCGGGCGCCTGCCGAGGGCCGTTTCTTGGCTGGGCATGGCAGACCAACCCGGGCGCACGGCAGGGCTTCCTCTCGGGCGCACGCCGCTCGGGTGCCCGCCTGGGCATGGGTCCGGGCGCCCACCGAGACCAGTTTTCTCCTGGAACCTCCAGACCTCTTATCAAACACTTGGCCAACCACCCTTTGAACTCAAGGCACCCATCATACATCTAAACTCATCCCAGTTCAATTTAAATGCCATTTTCATTTATCTCGAGAACCCGGGGTATTACAAATTCTACATATTTAGAAGTTGTCATGTTGCATCAAGATAGCAAAAAAAAAATGGTGAATTAATTATTTTTCTATTTCCTAAAAATTGGTGTGCTAATCCTTGTTTTCAATCTTTTTCCCTCAAAATTTTCTCGAGAGGCACTTTGTTATTTGTCCATTTGTTTTGATACTTGGCTTCTGCGTCTTTGAAACCTATCATGTTGCATCAAGATAGGCAAAAAAAATAGTGAATTAATCTTTTTTCTCTCTTAAGAAAAAGGTGAGTTAATTATTTTCATCTCTTTAATCTCTCTCTCTCTAGAAATTTTCTCAAGAGTCATCTCCTTCTGTTTTTATACTTGACTTGTGCATATTTGAAAATTATTATGTTGTAGTAAGATAGTAAAAAAAATGTTGAATTAATCATTTTTCTGTCTCTCAAAAAATGGTGAGTTATTCCTTTTCATTTCTATAACCTCTCTCTCTCAAAATTTTCCTGAGAGACACTTTGTTATCTCTCCTTCTATTTTCATACTTGATTTCTGCATATTTGAAAACTATTGTGTTTCATCAAGATAGGAAAAAAAAATGGTGAATTAATCATTTTTTGTATCCTAAAAAATGGTAAGTTAATCTTTTTCTTTCCTTATTATCTCTTTCTCAAAATTTTCTCGAGAGACACTCTAGAATCTCTTGATCTATTTTAGTACTTATGCATATTGGAACTTGTTATGTTGCAGCAAGATAGCCAAAAAAAAAAAAAAAAAGTGGATTAATCATTTTTCTGTCTTCTAAAAAATGGTGAGTTATTCATTTTCATTCCTTTAATCTCTCTCTCTCGACATTTTCTCGAGAGGTACTCTGTCATCTCTACCATTATTTTTGTATTTGAATTTTGCGTATATGAAAGCTATAGTGTGACAGCAAGATAGTAAAAAACAATGGTGAATAAATCCTATTTTGTCTCATCTCTTCCCAGTAATGTTCCTAGATTTTAAATGTAAGAAATACAAAAATGGTGAAAAGGAAGACAGAGTTGAAGAACTTACATTTTTTAGGGAATGAGGAAGAAGTTACCAGAGGATATGAGAGTATTTGGCAGAATTAGAGAAAAGTTGGTTAAGAATCTAAAAAACTGTTAATTTGAGAAAATCTAAGAATCCAAAACTATTTTGGTGAACGAGGAGAGAATTTGGATGTTATAAATTACCTATAATACCCTTAATTTGAAGGCATTTTGGTAAATATGAAGAGTTAATTTAGAACATGATTAAGAGTAGTTACATAATTTAATTAGGGGTAAAAGTTTCACCAAAATTGAAATTTCATAAAAAAAAAAAAAAAAGTTTTACCAAAGTCTGATGTTTGTTCTATAATAGTAATAGATATAATAAAATAATCAGAATTATGGTAAAAACTCTTAAAGAGAGAAATTTATCAGAATTATAATAAAACATAGTAAAAAAAATTTTGAAAACATGTACTTATCAGAATTAAAGTAAAACAATCAGAATCATGGTAAAAAAATCTTGAAGTGAGGAGTTTATTAGAATTATAATAAAACAATCAGAGCAAAAAATCTTAGAGATGGCAGTTTATCAGAATTATAGTAAAACAACTAGAATTATAGTAGGAAATTTAAGAGAGAGGAGTTTAACAGAATGACAGTAAAATAATCTTTTGAGAGAGTTTTTAAAATGTTTACGTAAGAACTTATTTGTGATACTGTGAATAGTTACTTAAAGAAAAATTGATTTGGTTTAGCTACATAAGAAAAAATTGATTTGTTTGATACTAACAATTTTTTTTTTTTAATTTGAATTTATGTTATTTTATAGATTTACCCTTGTTAACTAAGCTTCACCAAAACAAAATTTCATTAAAAAAAAAAAGAGCTTTACTAAAGTCTGATGTCTACTCTATAATAGTAATAGATGCATATCCTCATATATTTAGTTAGCTATAACTTGAACTTAATTAAGGTATTGTAAAGTCTATAATATCTCCCAATTAAAATAAATTCTATTTATCTACCATAAAAATTCTAATTCCACACACCTAACTTAAATTAAAACTTACACAACCATGTGTGTTCATAAAAAAAAATTAAATAATGCATTAAAAATTTTAAATTAACATAATTACTTCATTGCTGAGTTAAAAAAAATTATAAAAATAACCGAAGCAAGCAAATAAAATTCTAGATCATCACAATAACATAGTATGCAAAGCATATATTACATATCAAAATGATGTCATAAATGATTAAAATTTATTAAATAAGCATTTAGGTTATTACACTATGCACAAGAAAAGTCCACTTTTGTGCACATGCCAAACATAAGTTTACCCCGTGCATATTAGAATCCACATATCATGCACACGCTAGACAAATGGCAAACCCCATGCGCATGCCACCTAAAACCCTTGAAAAAGTTTAAGTGTTGGGTTCCAAACTTAACAACAGTCAAAATCTATCTCACCTACCAACCCAGTGAATCAACTGAGATTTAAACAACCCCATAACAACACATTTATCTTGAAATTATAGTATTTTAATAAATATGGAACTCCAAGTTATTTCATGAAGTTTACCAATATTCATGACATTAGAATTATTCTTAAGGTTTCCAGTTCATCAATTCATACAAGAAGTGTAAAATCTCAAAATTGTAAATCATGAAATATAAAAATAAACATAGCCTACAACTTGCATATCAAGAACATAACCATTTGCAGTAGTTTAACATCAAATTACAACATTAAACGTATTAGGAAATTAATTGCATAAACGTAGGTACCATTTGGCAAAAAACTTTTCGGCATAAATCTACCAACTTTTAACAAAAAAAATGCCAAAAGTTACTAAAAATTGAACTTCAAAAAGCCCCCATAGTATTTAAGTTTCATGAAAAATAATGAAAGTGGTAGTTGGACAAGACTAGTCTACACATTGAAAAAGAGTTGTTGTAAAAACTCTAGGTCACCTTGTGACAACACTCACAAACCAGTACTAGAAAATCACATAATGGAAGAATACAACATTTATGTGATTCAGTAATTTGCCTACATATATGGGTACGATAAAATTAGTTTTCAACTATAAGAAATTTCAACCTACAAGAGAGATATGAGAGAACCATAAAGAATCTTAAACAACTTGGTCACTTGTTCTTACCTTTTTTCTTAACTCTAACCTTTGAAAACTTAATATGAACTTAGCCATAATATATAACACGTTTCAAATATATAGGAACTAGAAACCCAATCGAAACTGAACTAAAAAATTTGCTTGGAATATAATTCCTAAACTAGCAATTTTATATTACAGGTTAAACCTCACAACCCTAATCTTCTTTGTGTTCCCATGAGTGAATATGAGCCACAATTCTTGCAATCTCCATATTGGCTAATCTCACCCTTTAGAAAACTGAATACTAGTAACTCCACCTTGAACACCATAAGATGGGGTCGTCTCTCATCTAACAACTAGAGACGTATTGAATACCTTGCCTGAAGTTCATGTCAATTCTCTTTTTCCATCTTTTATGGTTTCAACGTTGCCAACGCCTTCACTATTTCACATGAATGAAAATTTTTGATCTTACATATTTTCACATTAAGATGGAAGGAAGAAATGATTGAAATTAAAAGGAAGAGTATAAGACTCCTCATTTTGATTGTCTCTTATGAATGTTTTAAATTTGACCTACTAGGCCATTCCCTTGTCTCTGACACTGTTCTTTATGTCTAGTATGTTGTTTCAGAAAATAGCAACAAATAGCCTAATAATTAGGGAGGAGAAGAAGGTTGTGTTAAGAAAATAGATGGTAGAAATTCAATTGACTATGATGACAAAATTTAATGCATGATGATAACAAAATTTAATTTTTGTCCAGATTTGATATATGTATATAAGATTTGTGACAAATCCATAATTTGTTTGTGATTTGGTAAAGATTTGTAGAAAATCCACCAAATCAACAAAGGCATGGCAAATCCAGATTTAATATATGTATATAAGATCTGTGACAAATCTAAATTTGTTTGTGATTTGGTGAACATTTGCAGAAAATCTAACAAAATAGCAAAAGCATGGCAAATCTAGATTCGTTTGTATGTATATAGAAGGTTTCATATGTATCTAATCTAAAGATCAAACCCATCTTCAAATCGAAATCCAAATCTTTCTAAAACAGGGTCTGAGACTCCATCTCCTTCTCTTTCTCTCTTTTTCCTTCTTCACCATCGCCTTCTCAATCCCAGATTTTTTTTCTCTATTTCTTTTTTCACCATCGCCTTCTTAGACTCATCTTGGTTTACTCCCAAACCCTCAAAACCTTCTTAATGGGTAGACCCAGTAAGAACGATTGAGAATGAAATAGTGATGATCAGCAGTAGGCATTGAAGTTTCGTGATAGTGGAACAACGGGGAAGAAGAATGGAGGCCAACCTTACATCCGTTCACCACATATTTTATGGGCACCTACACTTATCTTAAGTGTGAAGCACATGCGCTGTCAATTTTAACAATTTTGTCGACTTTGTCACTTCTGTGAATAATACAGGGGGTGTTGAGCACATTTTTTAAGTATAGAATATGAAGTGATTTTGAACCTAAGTATAAGGGAGTAGAGGCAATTTTCCTTAAAATTAGTTCATCGATGCAATCAACTCTAAAATTATCAAATTAATTCCAGATAATCCTTGTATTGTTGCTAATTTCGTTTCAAGGTATTACAATTAAACTATTACCAAATTCAATGGAGGGGAAGCAAAGTATATACTATAAAGGCATAATTAGATTTTATTAGTTAGCAATTAAATTTATAACACTTAACCTCCATTTCATTCCATTTTTTTCACACCATTTTTTTATGCTAAAGAGGGAAAAAAATGCATAATTTAATTGTAGATATTACTCTTCATAGCTTTCACTTCACTTCCATTTCTCTTAAAACTTCTCAATTCAAGCATCACATCACATAACTAAAATAAATAAGAGAAAAATATAAAGAATGTAAGGAAAGTTTATTGTCATTAATATTTTTTTGTTTGGAAGAGAAGGAGGAGAGAATGGAGGTGAGTAATTATTTCCTAAATAGAATTGAGTAGAAAGTAAAAAATATAATTAAAAAGACCATTATCCACTTAAAAAAATATATCTATTAGTATTAAGCATTTGTACAAATAACAAAAATATCACAGATGAGATAGAGAAAACATGGTTAAAAATTTTCAGTCATTTCATTTGACACTGTTTAACTTTCAAATTATGGGTAAAATAAAACTTGTGAGAATAAAAGGAGACAAATTCATAATCTTTATTTCCTTTTCTCTCCTAAATCTTTTCATCTCTTTTCACTATGTTTCCTTAGGATTCGGGGGCCTACAGTTACTTTTCAACTTTAGGTTTTTAAATGTAAATATCACTTATTCATTTAATTTCAAGTTAATCTAATCATTCAATTTAAAAATATGATTTTGTTATTTTTTAAAGATTAAATTAGTAAATAACTAAGAAAGATAAACATAAACGCAAAACCCTATTCTATTTGACAACTTCGCCAGTTATTTCACCTCACTGGTGCCCTCCATCTAATTTCGATGGTCTATTTGGCATTTCTGTCAACTTTACAGTCTCTCATGGCTGCCTTTGTCGAACGAGAGCTGCCACCAATCCCTTAGATAGTCCCATGGTTGTTTTCGACCTATCAACCATAGTCGTTGTTGGTCCCATGGCCGTCACTAATGTATTTGTTCAAGTCCAATACTTTTCTGAAGGCTGCTTGTCCAAATCAATCTACACCATCATGTAATCTCCCATGCATGGTACCAATTGTCATGTAGATGTCCGTCTTGGGGGTCTTGATATAGTCTTCCCAGCTACTGACTATATTGGTGATCTCGTTCTATTTATTCATCATTTTCCATGGTGGAGAAACTAAGTTAAGCTAGACAAAGTTAAACATCTCCGATTCAACGATCGAAGAAGAGAAAGACAAAATTATTGTAAAAAGGAAAAGAAAAGAAGAGAAATAAATACATTAAATTTTATTGATTTATTCTTAAAAAATAAAAATTTATATTTCTAAAATGAACGGTCCTATCAGTTTGATATTAAATTAACGTCTGAGATTTAAATTTAGAAACCTGAAATGGAAAATCGATTTCCTTCCCCCGTTTGCCTCCTCCTAAGTTTTAGTTAAAAGTTCTAGGTGTACGGTATTGTGTGCATTCGGTTGGCAATATAACGACGACGTACGCAGAAGCAACCTCTTACCACTAGGGAAGAATAACCGAAGAAGAAGAAGAAGATGGGAAGGGACGTCCAAAACCCTAGAAAGCAGCCGCAGCTGAACCCCAACTGGGCTCAGCTCCGCCAAGTACACTTCTTCTCCCAATCGCCTTTCTCTCCGAATTCCTCCACTTTTTTTAATTTTTTTTTTTACCATAAACTCTCTGATCATTCAATTACTTGCTCTGCAGAAACTGAAAAGCCATGGCACCAAACCCTCATCCAATGCGACGGAAAATTCCGAAACAGCAAACCTGGAAAGCGTATTAGGTAAAGAGATTGCTTCGTTGCCTCACATTTGACTTCGTTGCCTCACATTTGAGTCCTTTCATAGCTTTGGTCTTGAGGTTATTCTATATTTTTTACAGGAAAGCGCAAGGAGAGGTCTGACATCGAGTTCGATAATTCTCGGCCTAATCCTCTCGCTCCATCGTCCTCTGATTGCAGGTGAATTCCTAGTTCTTCTATCTGAATTGGGATTTTCTCTTTCTGGGTAAGATCCATTTTGACTCTGATCGTCTAGAAATTGTTGTAATGTGAAGAGGAAATATGAATTGGACTATGAAGCTTCTGAGTGTTAAATGCTTAAGAGAAACAAAGGTTGTTGCTTGGTTAAGCTCGTCTCAATGGTCTGATTATACTTACAGTTTAAAGAGGGCAGTACAAAATAAGCAGTCATGTTGCTAGATTGAGCAATCCTGTTACCCTTTTGTTAAGTATAGCAATCCTGTTTGCCAGATTGAGCAGTCTATATTGTTCCATGCCAGTTTTACAAGTGTGTAGGTTAATCTGTGGTGAATTTTATTTTACTTGCTACTTGCATGATTTTAAGGTCATCCAAACAGTTCCTAAAACTTCCACGCGTTATACGTGTTTCGTCCTCTTTTACAAGCTTTTGTCAGTAATTGAAATACAAGTCAATTTATAAAATGCTTCTTTAAATTTATTCAAGAATTTGGTGAATACAATTTGTGCTAGAGATATTGCTAACCCTACAATGGAATGATAACAAATGACTAAAATCCCGTGATTCTTTTGAGCAGCTAGAAAGATAGGAAAACAAAGGTAAATTTGTTTTCTTATAACAAGCAACTTAATTAGGTCCCGCTACCATGGATTCTATGAGGCATGGACACTTCAAATGAATGCCGTATCTGTATCCGACACATATCAAATACACATGTTTCTTGGACACTAAGATATGTGTTGGACTATCATTTTGTTTTTCAAATATATGGTTAAGGTAAATCTAGATTTGAGTAGTCGAAACTCTTAAGATTATAAGTTTTTATAACTTATATTTTGTTTTATTTTGTTTTATTTTGTATATTGAATAATATATTAAATTAGTTTTATTGTTGATGTTATATTCATATATAGTTAATAAAAATATACAAATTTATATTTTTTGGTTGTATTCCTGCTGTGTCCGTATCCTTATTTTTTTAAAAAATTGCTATATTCGTCTTCGTACACGTATCGTATTTGAATCCCGCATCCATATCCATGTTTCTTACTACGGATTATTCTGTTTTGTTTTTGTTTATTTGAACAATTATCGTATTTTACATTTGGATATGGTGTCTGCAAAGTAACATAAACAGTTGACTATTTGGCAGTGTGACAGATGCAGTTGCCTTGGATTGTGAAATGGTTGGCGTAAGTCCTCTAGGAAATAAAAGTGCTCTTGGACGAGTTACACTGGTATTCATTTATTCCATGTTTTAGTGCCTGTTCTTGTTCCGTTATATTTGTTGCACTAGATAGACATCAAGGATCAGTAGCATTTCCTTTAACTATCGTATGGGTGATGAGGCCCTTTGTGTATAAATTATGGGTTTGTATAGGAAACCAAATACACCTAGCTGATCCCAAATAACTACCATGAAGTCTTTTTGAGTTGAATTAAGTTTGGAAGAACTTGCTCATATCTTTGATTCACTACATTTTGTTTCGAGTAAATGAGATTTATAACAAGAAAGAGACAAGTTACTGCACTATCCAAGATTTGAATTGAGAAAAATCTATATACCAATCAAATTTTGATGATATATTACTTCACGAGAGAGGTGACCACTAGGGAGTACTTTTTACTTGATTTGAAACCAAGGCCATCAAGTAGTTCAAACTGTTCAATTAATATAAATGTTTCAAGAATTTCTCAAAATTTTCAATTAATATAAATGTTTCAAGCTTTTCACAACTATGTGTCATGAATCTAGTCATAATTGGGTACTTTATTTAAGGTTATATTAATATTGGATATGCATGGTCTTTTTCTTATATTTTTTTTTTAAATAAAATTCTTTATTTACTGATAAATACACACATATATATATATATATATATTGGATATGCATGGTGTAGTATTTTTGGGAGAGCATTGCTCGAAGAATTTGGTGATACACAAGGGTCCTTTCTTTTGCTCCTGGAGCAAGATGAATAAATCGTTCAATTACAGTAAGATGGTAGCTCATATTTGTGTTATGCAGCTATGCTGGGTTTTGAAATGATGCTTTGATGTATGACCGTTGTTATGAAGATTTTTAACATATGCATGATCAAATGTTATATGGTGATTGCGGGGTTGCTGATCAATTAAGGATTTTAATTGAATTGGTCTTCTTCTGCAATTGGGCAATTTAAAAACTTATGTTTCCATTTTATGGTTGTGGATTTATCACTATCTCTTTATTTTTGTGTTGTATCTTTTATTATTCAATATAATTCAGTTTATGGCAGGTTAATACCTGGGGAAATGTCATATATGATGAGTATGTTCGCCCAGTGGACCGTGTTGTTGATTTTCGAACAAAAATTAGTGGCATCCGACCTCAGGACTTGAGAAAAGGTTGAACTTATCCCTATATTACTTTCTATTCGTCTCCCCCTCCTTTCCCTCATTGGGAAAATAATTTTTTTTTTTTTTTAGATTTTTAGTTCTGTTCTGCGGTATGCTGTTTAATAACTGGTGGCAAAGGTGAAATGAAATGTTATCCCATATTGAGAACTAACAGCCTGATTGATTTGATTATTACTTTTTAATTATTTTTCCATTTATATAATGTCTAAGTGCGAATATCTTTTCTGCATTGTGATTATACCTACCTGTGGAAGTACATATGTACTCTAGGGTCTAGGCTATCTGATATGCAGTTGTTGGTTCTTTCAATACCTACATACCATGTATGGTGCAGATGAGTAGATGATGCACCCATCTCGTGTAGAAGTTTCTTTTCAGTACTCGGCCCCTCTGTATTCTCTCTTTCTCTCTCTCTGGTAGTCTAGTGCTTAAGGAAATTTTGACTTTTAACATTCCTAACTAAGCCTTCCCTTACGAAAAATTGATTGCTGCTCATATGCAAAAGTTGCTTGGAGTAAATCTTCAGTTGAGTTCTCTAAGTTTTATCTTCCTTGGTTCGTTTGTATTTCTAGTGAAATCTTACTCAATGGTTATCAATTGTCAGCATGAAAATAAGCGAAAAAGATAAAATGAGAGTGAACATCCTAGAAGTCGTGAAATGCACAATGGTAAGTTCTCCCCTGCCTTCGGCTGTGCCTCAGATTCAAGTCACGTGAATTGGTCTCTCTGCATAAAGCCTTGGTAAGGCTGTCTGCGGGAGTTGTGCACTAGATATTATCTTTTAGTTAAGGTGAACATTACTCTTTGTGCAATATTTCGTTGCACGGAAAGGATGGGTAATTTAATGGAAGTTTCACCCTTCTGATGCATTTCATTTTAGGTTGACAATTTCATTCTGACATTTAGAGGCGCAAAATATCTAGCCTTTTGTGCTTCCTTGATAATTGGGACGTTATCACAAGTAGTTAAAATATGACTGCAATATTATTTGTGTTCGTGTTTCTTGAGATGACTGTTTGTAAATGATTGAACAATTCATTATTATGTTTTGTATAAACTAATCTGATGGTTTACTTTTTTATATTAAGGTGTGTTGAATGTGAAATTACACCCATTCTTATATTTAATAATGGAATTGATACAGTATTTTTTTTTTTCGGGTGACGGAGAAATCCCCTCCCAGGCTTTGGCTGGCTTCGCCGGTGGCCGTATTCTAGCCGGCTCTAGGAGGCCAAGAATTGATACAGTATTAGTTAGCCTTGGAAATGTTTCAGGCTTTAAACATTTGAAATAGGTTGCTTCTTTGGAAGATATTTAAGGGTTAATTGAGGGGAAAATATCAGCTATAAGAAATGGTGCTTTCAAAATTATAATGAAAGTTGTACAACATCTCATGCATGATTATGACGTTATATGCAGCAAAGGAGTTCCTTATTGTTCAGAAGAAAGTGGCAGAGTTAATCAAGGGAAGGATTCTTGTTGGCCATGCTTTGCACAATGATCTTAAGGTTAATATATCTGGTTTCCCTATTCTGTCGTGTGTAACTGTTATCTGATTGTTTGGAGTGGATATTCTTTGCAGGCATTGCTATTAAGTCATCCAAAGAAGGATCTGCGGGATACTTCTGAATACGAACCCTTCTTGAAGTGCGTTTCACTCCTTGGCTGGATTTTAACCTCTAATTACTCTTTTTTTTTTTCCAATGATGATGGAAACCAGTAGCCAATGTCCTTCAATTATGCACTAGATAAACTCATTGGACCCGTTCAATAATCCATAAATCATGCGGACTAGATAAACCCCCAGAAAATTTGTATGTAGGCTCACCCCAAGGAGTCGTCCCTTGGGGTCGAACTCAAGGCCTCCCCAAAGGAATCATTGAGTTTTGGCCAACTGATTTGGTTTGCTGGTTCCTTTAATTTCTGTTTGTTGGTTCTCATTACCAGTGATTTGTCTTATTAATGTGGTTGACAAAATAGGGAAGGCAGGAGGAAGGCATTACGGCATCTTGCAGCTGAGCTTCTTGGTGTGAATATACAAAATGGAGAGCATTGCCCAGTTAGTACCTTGTCTTCTGCTGATGTCTGATTACTTAATTTGCATGTGCATTACTATCCTTTTCTCCATTGGGTATGACATGTACAACAGTAGAATCATGTATGCGGACAAAAAGTCAATATTTGGTTTGGTCAACCCAATCCAACGTGATATGCCTGATTTGGGCCCATTACTGCCCAATAATTTAGCGGGTGTAGCTGGAAGTGGCTTTTTTTTTTGTCACAAACTTGACTTTAGACTGGCTTTCAATGGTACTAAACTCTGCACTCACCCGAGCTTTCTGTTGCTGTGCTACCTTACTACATATGGTGGGTTAGTGTATCATTTTTAAAAGTTTTACTTATCAAAAAGGAAGAGAAAGCATAGATTCAATGCAAATCCACAAGTCCTTTTTTCCCAAGTTCCTGCTAGTTGGATTGTCAATCCTTTGCTCATTTATCTGCTGTATCTAGTGTTTTACTTTCTATGACATCTGAAAGTGATTAGTGTTTCTGCTACCTCAATTTTTGTGATTTCTATCCTTGTTCTTAATATTTGTACTCTGGATAGATTGCACCACTCTTATTGATGTCGTTTTTGTTGACTATGGCCAAACCATGTTGAAACGCTCTCTCTCTCTCTCTCCCTCTTATTATTATTATTATTATTTTTGAATTGATGCTCTCTCTATCAATATAGGTCTTCGTTTCTTTCCTCTGTCACCTTGCAGATTATTCATATCATTACTCACATAACAATGCATTCATTTGTTATACTCATCATTTATCGGCAGCTTGTCTTCACTACCATTGAATTAGCGAATGTTTAGAGAAACTTATTCATTGCAGCTAATAGATATGTTGTTATACTTGTGGATTCACTTTGGTTATAGAAAACCCAAAATGGCAAAACCTTATTTAAACATTGGGATATGAATGGCCTAACATTCATGCCCTCGGGCCTTACATCCATGCATAGATGAACACCTTGGTGCATTTGAAATTTGGGTTATATTCTTTCTATGAGAATTGGCACTTCTCAAATGAATAAGCAGTATTCTTACCAGCTTCATTTCACTTTGCGTTTGAGATGTTTAAACTAGTTACTGCCAAAGACATCAAGATGGTACGGGTTAATGTTATGTTGGTGAGTCACATGCATGAGCATATCAGATTCCCAGCACAGTGGAAGGGATGAGTTATATCATCCTATTGATTTCATGCATGCCTGTAAAGCCATTGGCATTTTACCAAAGATGGCATTCCTGCAATAATTAATGGAATAGCTATTAAGGAAGCTGCCGTTAGAATGGATTGTGCAAATTCTGCGGGTTTGAGTTTTTCTTCATTATCACCATATTCTTTTTTGGTGCTATTTGTAGGCATGAAAAAATATTAACCAATTACAAATTGTCAAGTGTTCAATTGTAAGAGCGAACCTTGTGCTGGTATGTGTTAAAAGTGATACATTATTAAGATGATAAGTCTTTGAGAAGATAATATAGTCTTTGAAAAATATTATCTTTAATTTGAATTTAATTTATCTTGAGATAAATATTAACTTTTATCTCTAAATAAATATTGATTTTATCTCTTAACAAAGATCAAGAATAATTTTTTATCTCTTTACCAAAATAAAGAGAGATAGATAATTACTAGAGAAATTTAATGTTATCATTACATTTCATATCTCCATTGTAAATAGAGGTGATTTCGTAAAAAAGTAATAGAATTACAAGGGATGGGTAAGACACAAAGAATAGAGGAATTATAATAAGTGGAGGAGTTCAACCATGCCAATATGGGATGGAAGAGAAGAAGTTTAACAAGCTCGTTCTTCCATTTCAAGGTCAAGCTTTTAAGTCTATAAATCTTGAGATCAAACTATTAAGCCTTCAAGTTATAATTATAGTTTACAAATCTTGAGATTAAGCTGTCATGCTCTTAAGTCAAATCTCAAGCCTACAAATCTTGAGATTAAGATGTCAAGTTCTAAAGTCAAAGTTCAAGTTTACAAAACTTTAGATCAAGTTGCCAAGTCTTAAGTCAAAGTTCAAATCTACAAATTTTGAGGTTAAGCTATCAAGTGCTCAAGTTAAAGTCAAAGCATGCGAATCTTGAGATCAAGCTCTCAAGACCAAATCAAAGCCTATAAGATCAAGTTCTCAAATTAAGATGATTTTATTCTATTCAAAATATTCCAAACAATGTACTCGCCCTCCTACATATTAAATACATAAAATTTGTTACCATATTTTTTTGCTTTATTTTTTAGACAAGAAAATGTGTGTACAAATTTTGGCATGCCCCAGGGGGACCAACTTCGCCTCTCATATCTTTTGCTCTATAACAAATCAAACTTCTAATGGCTCTCAAGCACGACAATTCAAAGGTTCCACACCTAAGAGCTGAAGGCTCCAAATCTGCTATTGAGGGCAAACACCGATCTAGTTTCTACCTCCCGACCACGCAAAGTAAGGTAAAGGCCATGGATGAAGCACTCAAGCTAGCCTCACTGTTGCCAAAATCTTCACTCATTTTTTGGATAAATCTTCCATAGTTAACGTCCACTTCTTCAAGTTCTAAAGGGGGCAAAGAAAACGTTGCATGAAAACCAATGGAAGAAGTTTTTACATTTTTGGAGAAGGCTTTGTCACATCCGTCTATGTTTCAATAGTCTAGAAAATTCAAGATTCTACAATGTGCCATAACGTACAAGCCTAAAACTATATGTTACTCTTGGACCATATGAGTTTAACTTATGACCGTGTTAAATTGAACTAGTTTTCGCTTGATCCTTGTCGGGTACGTAGGGAACTTGAAAGTTAGGTTTAGTGGGACCAACTCTGCCTCTCATCCCTACTGTACAACAAATTAAACTTCCAATGGTTTCCAAGCATGACAATTTGAAATTTCCATACCCAGGAGCTGAAGGCTTCAAATCTGCTATTGACGGTAGCACCGGTTTGGTGTCTTCTTTCTGCCCACACGAAACAAGACAAAGGTCATAGTTGAACACTCAAGCAAGCCTTACTTTTGCCAAAATCTTTACTCATTTTTGGATGAATCTTTCAAAGTTAATGTCCACTTCTTCAAGTTCCAAAGGGTGCAAAGAAGACGCCGCTGCAAAGCCAATGGAACAAGTTGCTACAATTTTGGAGAAGACTCTGTCACATCCATCTACATTTCAAGATTCTAATTCAAGTTTCTAGAAAATTCAAGATTCTAAAACGTGCCATAATGTACAAGCCTAAACTAGATCTTACTCTTGGCTCGTATGAGTTTAAACTATGACCATATTACATGGAACTACATTTGGCTTGATCCTCGGTGGTGCATAGGCAACCTAAATTTTAAGTTTAGCCATGACAAAAAATTTTCCCTGTGGAAATTCAAGGACTCTTTAGTACGAGTTTAAACTGTCTTTCCAATGTTCAAGAAATTCAAGAACTATTTAATATGAGTTCAAACCATCTTCAATTCAAGAACTCCTTGATAAGAGTCTAAATTATCTTTAAGATTTTTCGAAAGTTCAGGAACTTATGAGCATAAACAATTTTCAAAATTTCAAGAATTCTTAAAAAACAACTTCAAATCATCTTTAAATAATCAAAGTAGCACATGTTCGAAATTGTTTTGGGTGGAAAAATTGCAAAATTGGAATCAACAAATTGTTGGTTTCGAAACGGACTTATTTGACATTAGGGGTGAAAACAAATCGAGCTATTCACGAGTTATTTGAGTTCAGCTCAAGAAAAGCTTGGCCTGAGCTTGGTTCCTAATTAAAACGAGTTCGAATCGAGCTTGATTTGTGGTTAGTTTAGATTCGAGCTTGAGCTTAAAAAAGCTCGGCTCGAAAGCTTGCGAGTAGGCTCGATAAAATAATATATATTTTTAATAATATTTTATTATATTTTTATAATATTTTATTTATTATATTTTAAACTAAAATGATGCCGTTTTGGTTTAATCTAACTATTCGCGAGCTGAGTTTGAACCTAAATTCTTCTTTATCCAGCCAAGCTTGAGTCTATATAGAAGCTCGAATTGAGCTTGAGCTTGAGCTTGAGCTTAGTTCAGAAAACTCGAGTTGAGCTCGAACAAGTTAAAGTTTGGCTCGATTCGACTCGTTTCCACCCCTACTTGACATGCGTCTACATCTTACTCGTAAGTCTCAAGGGGCATTTGTTGGCATGAAAAATTTTAACTTGTTACAAAAATGCCAAGTGTCCAATTGCATAGGTGAATCTTGTGCTTAAATGTGTCAAAGGTGATGTAGTATAAAGTTGATAAACTTATCTTGAGATAAATATTAATGTTTATCTCTAGGTAAATTATTGATTTTATTTCCTAGCAAAGATAAGGAATAATCTTTGTTTCTTTACCAAAATAAAGAGATAAAGATATAAGAGAATTACCAAATAAGTTTTGAAGCTGTCATGACGCTTCATTCCTATATTATAAATTGAGGTGATTCCATAAAGAAAAAATAGAATTACAATGGGTGAAGAAGATATAAAGAGAAGAAGAATCCTATTAAGTGGAGGAGTTCAACGATTCTATAAAATGATGGAAGAGAGAGAGTTCAACAAGTCTATCCTTTAGTTTAGGTTAAGCTTTCAATTCTATAAAACTTGAGATCAAGTTGTTAAGTCCTCGAGTCAAATTTCAAGTTCACAAGTCTTGTGATCAAGCTGCCAAGTCTCAAGTCAAAGACAAAGCTAAACAATTTTGAGGTCCAGCTATCAAGCGCTTAAGTTGAAGTTCAAGCCAACCCATCTTGATATCAAACTTCAAGCCTTCAAGTTGAAATTAAAGACTGCAAATCTTGAAATCAAGCTGTCAAGTTCTCAAGTCAAAGTTCAAGCCTGTAAATCTTGAGATTAAGCTACCAAACCTACAAATTTTGAGATCAAGCTGTCAAACCCTCAAGTCAAAGTCAAAATAAAAAGCGTAAAAATTTTTATATCAAGTTATCAAGTCATCAAGACAACATCAAAGCCTATAATTCTTGAGACCAAGTTCTCAAGTTAATATTCAAGAGAAGAATCGGTTGATTTTATTCTATTCAAGATATTCTAGACATTGTATTCGCCCTCCTTCAATTTACATGAATAAAATTTTTTATCATATTTTTTTGTCTTAATCTTTAGATTTTGTACACTATTATCACTTTGTTTTTCATTATTTGTCCATGTCTAGTTGACACATAATCTACTTTAGAGTGATTTAAGTTTACAGATAGCAATTTCAACTAGGGATGGCAATTTCAACTTGCCTCGACGGGTACTTGTCTGACCTCGATCCAATAAGTACGGTTATTTTAAATTTTACGGTTAATGGGGGCAGGATAGGGTAAAAAAATAAAATAACCGTAGGGTACGGTTACGAAGATGGTAAATGTAGTGTATCCAACGGGTATTGCACGAACCTGCTTTGATGGCCCTAATTATATGTTACCTGATGGGTATAACCCGATTTCCACCAAATTGTTTGCACCAATTATCCTTTTATTGATTACCCAACGGGTATCATGTAATTACTTATCTAAATTACTCAATTACCAGTCTAAATTATCGGACACCTAAATTTATATAAATAATGTTATCAATTTAGATACTAAATTATATATATATTGTATTCAAAGAGCGGAGTTGATTTGATTAATATCAAATAACTCAAAATTCTGATACCAAATAATTTATTTTAGACTTAGGATGTGATTTTGAATATGATGAATGGACACATTTTTTTTTTTTTTTAACTTAATTATAGTAGAGGTGTAAGATGAGATCATATATAAGATATTTTTAAAATTTTATTTTTATAGAAGTATTATAATAAATTTTACTAAGTAGAAAATATTTAAATACTTTTATTGAAAGATAATTTTTTTAATCTATTAAGACGTAAAATTATTTGTAAAGTTATCATATTCAAAGAATTTTTTAATACTTGTTTTTTATTTAACCACCTCATATTTGAATATTATGGATACTTGATTACCTGATGCGTATCCGATTACATGATAGGTTGGGAGATGGTAACCACTTAAAAATAACCGTCGGGTATCAGCTTAGTCTGGATATTCTTTTTACCTAATGGATTTGGGGATGGTATAGGCAATATCTGACTCCGATTTAATCTGTTGCCATCCATAATTTCAATCCATTTATTTAAACCCGCCTAACCCCTATTAAAGTTATAAATGAGTCATAATTGGGTTCGTATATATGGTTTTATTTATATGCTGGTTAGAGAGGGTTGGACATTGGTATTCAATGAGCTCATAACGATCAGCACTGCTTGTAATGCGTCTGCTGCTCACTTTTGACTCCGCCGGCACTACTAGCTTTGTACTGCAACTATTTTTTTTCTTTTTATTATTCTCCAGTACAATGAACATCATCATATATATGGAGGAAGGGCACTTTTGTTCCTCCCTCGTATTGAACCTGGGGGTTGAGTCCTTTATCCACTTTAGTTACCTGATGTGCTCCACTATCCATATTTGAATTAGAGATGTGATTAAATCATATAATTAGTTATATAAATTGATGGGTCTAACCATATCCATAGAAGTTTATCCAATTATGATCAGAATATTAGTTTGCTAGTATTAGCTAATTCTTTTGTTTCAGATAGAAGATGCTCGTGCTGCGATGCTACTTTATCAGAAAAAGAAGAAAGAATGGGAGAGAAGTATCAAAGATTGCATCAGGCGCAAGGAAAAGCAAAAGAAACGAAAACAGAAAAAGAAACCCAAGGAGAAGGTAGCTTTACATTTGCGCCATTCTGCAACTGTATCTTAGCATTGATAATTGCCTATTCCAAAGCGACAATATTAATTCAGAAGCAGTGGAACCATGTAAAATGTTTGAAGAAAACAGGTTAAAATAGTTCTGTGATCAAAAGCAAGAATTGAGCTTATCAGAATTCTGGGAAAAGGAGGAAGAAAAGAGGAGCGAACAAACACCATTTGAGACTCCCCCTTTTTGCCTTATCGGGCTGCTGAATCTCTTGTTGTATTTTGTTCTTTGTTTGAAGTACGACTTGGAACTTTGAACTTAAAATTACAAAAATATGAAAATTCTTCTAAAAACCCTATTCTATCTTTCTGACTTATTTTTGCATTTACCAAATTACTTCAACTTTTAAACTCTAAGTAATTTTTCATATCATTCTCACCTCTTCATCTCTTTCTCCTTCTCTATTTATCTGCCATTTTTAAAATTCATTGTCTTATATAATGTGTTTGGAGAAGAGAAAATTTAAGTAAAATTCAGAACGGCTCCTCCCTCAGTGGAAATCATTGGGACTGCAGGGGACAATGAGGCCCTGCTTTTGAAGCCTTGAATGTCAGTGATGAAATCCTGAAAGTCCTGACGAGGTATGAAGATTTGAAGAAACCTTATGTAGTTCCACATGAGCCAGAACCTGAAGATGTGGGGACTGATGATTCACCTCGGGTGGGGAAAGAAGATGCTTTGATCAGAAAACCAGTAAATTTGGGAGGTGGTGCTCAAGGAGCGAACAATAATGAGATGATGGATGATCTTGATGACATGATTTTTGGGAAAAGACCTGGTTCCGCATCTGAAGTTGGGGCAAGACATGATGAAATAGCAACCTTCTAAAGATGATCTGATCGCATTTTGAGCTCTCTTGTGAACCGAAAAAAAAAAAAAAGTCATCACTGGGTTGTAACTTGGTTTGGGAGGTCTTGTAATCAGGACATTCAGGTGTTGGTGATGTTTTTAGTTTGATCTTCTAAAATTTTATGACCATCACAAATAGGACTGATATACCTTTTTATTTTATTTTATTTTTTCGTGTATTTTTGGGCTCACACTTCCATTTTTCATCATTTATATTTAGAAGTAATTTGGCTGGATATCACTCGGAAAGGCCACATACAGACAGAACGAATATTGTTCTTTTTTTTGAGTTTTCTAAGAAATTATAGAATTGGAGAGAGGACATATAAAGTCTGTATCTTATTACACTATAGGAAGCGGTCGAGAAAAGATATCTCGACCGCCTACTAACGGCAGTTGATACTGTGGATGAGAAAGACATTTCTTGACCGCTTTAAAGTGGTCGAGAAAAATATTTGTCGTCCGCGTGGAAGCAGTCGAAAAAAACATTTGCCGTCGGCCTTTTAGCGGTCGAGAGAGAGATATCTCGCCTGCTTTAAAGCAGTCGAGAAAAGGCTATTCGGTCGATGGAATAATCTGGACTGGAACAGTTCTCGTTCGCCTTGAAGCGGTCGAGAAAAGTCATTTTTTTAAAAAAAAAAAAAAACAACAAAATATACATATCACCATGCTATAATGTTTTAATATGACCTCTACTTTCATATAAAAAACCTGTACATTGAGTAAACATATATAGATATATATATATATTACGACAAATTTTAAATTATCTAATAAAATAAATAATTTTCATAAAATAAGTAACAAAATACATGTATAAGACGTTAAACTAAAAGAGTTGCTTAACAAAAGACTTGAAAACAAAACAATATCTTTTTGTGCTGTGTCGACATCAAAACAATTTGCGAACACATCAGACCTGAAATTAACAAAAAAAATAAATTAGAAATTAATATAATGAATGAATTTAAAATTAAATTCATAAACTAGCTTTAGTGTTGATATTTAAACTTAATCTAATGTAAATATTAACTCAAACTTACCCACACCTATTCTAGGCTATTCGTGACTCGGATTCAATTTTCGTTTGTTCCAGCAGTCTCTAAATCACCTAGACTCACAACCTGTGAAATTTGGTTTGTAATCGATCGCTTTTACTCGGTTTGAGCTGTCAAAACTAAATTATCTTTCTATACGGCTTTAGTTTTATATATAACTTACTCAAGGCTATTCCAGGCCATCCATGAGTCAGATTCAACCTCCATTTCTTCCTGCAGTTTCTAAATCACCTAAACTCACTACTCATGATGTTTGGTTTGCAACGGACCCTATTTGCTCGGTCTTAACTGTCAAAACTGAAGTGGCCTTCTATAACTTGTAAGATTTAACTTAAACCCACACGAGTCAATTTCGGGCCAGCCATGACTCGAATTCAACCCCCGTTTCTTCTTGCAGTCTCTAATAAACCTAAACTCACTACTCATGAGGTTTGGTTTGCAATGGACCTCGTTTGCTTGGTTTGAGCTATCAAAACTAATGTGGCTTTTTATAAGCCTTACGTTTTAACTTAAATCTACCTGAGGCGATTTCGAGCCATCCACGATACGGATTCAACCCCTGGTTTTTCTTGTAGTCTCTAAATCACCTAAACTCACTACTCATAAAGTTTGGTTTGCAACAGAGCCCGTTTGCTCGGTTTGATCTATCAAAACTGATGTGCTTTTTTATAGGCCTTAAGTTTCAACTTAAACCTACCCGAGGCGATTTCGGGCCAGCCGTGACTCGGATTCAACCCCCGTTTCTTCCTGCAGTCTCTAATAAACCTAAACTCACTCCTTGTGAGGTTTGGTTTGCAACAGGCTCCGTTTGCTCGATTTGATCTGTCAAAACCTATGTGCTTTTCCATAAGCCTTAAGTTTCAACTTAAACCTACCTGAGGCGATTCTGATCTAGCCATGACTCGAATTCAACACCCATTTCTTTCTGCAGTCTCTAATAAACTTAAACTCACTACTTGTGAGGTTTGGCTTGCAACGGACCCCGTTTGCTCAGTTTGAGCTATCAAAACCAATGTGTCTTTCTCTAAGCCTTGCGTTTTAACTTAAACCTATCTAAGGCGATTCCAAGCCATCCGTGACTTGGATTCAACCCTCGTTTATTCTTGCAGTCTCTAAATCACCTAAACTCACTACTTGCGAAGTTTGATTTACAACGGACCACGTTTGCTCGGTTTGAGCTGTCAAAACCGATGTACGTTTCTATAAGCCTTAAGTTTTAACTTCAATCTACCCGAGGCGATTCTGGGCTAGCCGTGACTCGGATTTAACCCCTGTTTATGTAATATGTCTCTAATAAACCTAAACTCACTACTTGTGGGGTTTGGTTTGCAACGGATCCCGTTTGCTCGGTTTGAGCTGCCAAAACTGATGTGCCTTTCCATAAGTCTTATGTTTTACCTTAAACCTATCTAAGGTGATTCTGAGCCATTCGTGACTTGAATTTAACCCCCGTTGCAGTCTTTAAATCACCTAAACTCACTACTTGTAAAGTTTGGTTTGCAACTAACCCCGTTTGCTCGGTTTGAGCTGTTAAAACCGATGTGCCTTTCCATAAGCTTTACGTTTTAACTTAAACCTATCTAAGACGATTCCGAGCCATCCGTGACTTGGATTCAACCCCCGTTTCTTCCTGCAGTCTCTAAATCACCTAAACTCACTACTTGTGAAGTTTGGTTTGCAACGGACCCCGTTTGCTCGGT
>JAVXUM010000017.1:21831730-21844612 GCA_035590655.1 Pouteria glomerata | reverse complement strand
CCCCCCCCCCCCCCAAAAAAAAAAAAAAAAAAATAAAAAATAAAAACCAAAAAAAAAAAAATAAACACACACACACACAAAAAGGACAATTCCTTGGTGAATCCCTGACATGGTGGCCTGTTGATGGACAATATCTGCAACCTACCTCTGGACTACAACAATCATTTTCCTTGTACCGTTACTAAGAGCTAAAAGCTCTGGTTCCTTTATCATATAGTCTTGTTTTAGGGAACTTCTTTCTTCATCTTCTGCCAGTCGTTTTTTACTCATGCTATCTGTTAAATTCTGCTGGCCATTTCAGGATGTTCTAGTTCGTTTTTCTGGTTTTGGACCAGAGGAAGATGAATGGGTCAATGTCCGCAAGCACGTCAGACAGCGGTCTCTTCCATGTGAATCATCAGAATGTGTTGCAGTTCTTCCAGGAGATCTGATATTATGTTTCCAGGTGTGTATGTCTTTAATAATACCATGGAAGGACTATACGTCTCCACCTTCAAAAGAAAAGAAATCAAATTTGTTAGATTTTTTTCCATTTGATGGTTACAAATACTTAGGAGGGGAAAGAGCAAGCTCTTTACTTTGATGCTCACGTTCTTGATGCACAAAGACGGAGGCATGATGTAAGAGGTTGCCGCTGTAGGTTCTTGGTGCGCTATGATCATGATCAGTCTGAGGTATGCAACTGCACATATATTTTCTATGAAGCCTCTTGAGTTCATCTATTTGTTGTTTCCTTTCTTACAAGCTGGTAACAAACTGAGCCCTTTCGATGGTAATTGTTGTTGAACATAAAAACTGCAGTTAACAGTGCTTTTCTATTCATGGGCAAATGTCAAGGAATCGACTTCCAACTGATATGTCTTGAAGTTTTTTGTAGAAGTATTTTCCTAGATAGACATGGAAACATAACTAGTCTTCCTTACAATATTGAAAGTAGCTGTTTAAGTTATTAGGACTAACAGAAACATGAGTTTTAAAGGATAACCAACTTCAAGCAAAATCAGCAGAATTTGTAGTAGACATTGGGTTGTGTAGGTTTTCTTGCCTTCATAGATCTAGAGAAAGCCTATGATAGAGCACCTAGAGACTTGATTTGGTGGGCAATAACAGAGAAGGGTCTCGCATATATGTAAATTGAGATGATACAAGACTTTGATTTGGTGGGCAATAACAGAGAAGGGTCTCGCTTATATGTAAATTGAGATGATACAAGACTTGTATAGCGAGGCCATGACCTCTTATTGAGGTTAGTTGTTGGGGGACACTATGTATGGATCTTGCCACAGAAGCCCTAGATCTTCCTAACGAATGTTTGGATATAGAGAAAATGCAAGAAAAGGAATGAAGGGAAAAATTCTAAATGGAATTAACCGGAGTTTCTCTGACGAAACTCAACCTCTTTAAGTATGCAAGCAACAATTTCTTCTCCTCTGTTTCCTCTAGATCATTGATCTATTCATAGAATTCCCGAAGTATCCCTTAACAGTTCCTAGCTGAGCAAGATTGAATGAATATAATTTAGCTGAATTTTAGTGGGACTAGTTTTGAGCTGGCAAGCCGAAGATGCCCAGAAAAATAAAGTAATTGGGCCTGGTTTAGCTCTCTCTAATGGCTACTCTTTCAACCCACAATTAATGGGGCCAATTTACTTAGCCCACTTATACAACCGATTCCCTCTCTCTCTCTCTCTTTCTTTCTCCCTCTCTATCTGCCTTTTATACTAATTACCTTCCAGAAGTTTCTGTTGCCTTTATGCATGCCTTCCTCATTAACCATTGGATCTTATGCTTGTACTCCATGTACATGATCTTGCATTGGTGCTAATGCCTTAGATGACTCTTTGGCTTTGGCACTTGACTTCTCACCATCCTTTATAGCTATATCTTTTTCTTTTATTCTTCAGCTACCTTTATGAGATTCAATCTTGGCTATTGGGCGATTCCAATCTAATGATTGAAATCGAGCAGGTCAGAAGATAGATCTAAACCTTCTAAGCTGCTAACAAATGAGGCAATTTGTGGGTCACCAATTGCTGAGCCCTGACCGTCCGATCAATCATACAATGAATGGCTCATATTAACCCTCCTCGACTAAAGTGTAAAAGGTGATTTTTCCATATTCGATGCCATTGCATTCTCTTTCATCTTGTTTAGCTCTTCTTCTACTTCACTTCTTTGAACTCCCTCATCATTGATCTCATCTTCAATGACCATGGTCACTCTTCTTTTGCTTAAGTTGTTATTGGAGAAGTGTTTTAGCTGAGCCAACATCTAATTTATCTTATCTTATCTTCCTCTACAACCCACTCTTCTTTGTGTCCATATATTCTCTGATGAAAATATCTCCTATGTATTACTATATTTATCCTATGAAGAGATCTCCCTTTTATTACACCCTTCTTTTCTATATCATATGACACACTATCTTCAACAAGGTACTGCATGAATTCCTTATTCTATTTGTTTAGTTATGGTGGCTTTACTATTTATATATATATAAGATGTGATATGGTGTGGTGATACTATAGTTAGTTAAGAGAGAGGAATAAAAAAAATAGGGGATTAATTACTCGTCTTCCTCACGTTATATTTATATTGAAGATTTGAGTACAAGGAAACAAGGAAGGAATCCAGAATAATTATACTATGCTAATGACCATTAATAAACACTGTGAATATTCTAACACTCCCTCTCAAGGTGGAGCATAGAGGTCAAACATATCCAACTTGAAAGACAACTATTGATATGGTGGATGAGCTAAGGGCTTGGCAAGAATGTCTCTCAATTGAGAAGTTGACTGTAGGAACAGAGTGATAGATATCACGCTTAATCAAGTGATCTTGAATAAAGTGACAATTTACTTCTATACATTTAGTACATTCATGTAAAATAGGATTGTTGGCAATGAAGATTATGGCTTGATTATTACAGAACATAGATAATGGAGTTATAATATCAAGTCCAAAATCTCGAAGAAGACCCAAAGTATCTCGGAAGCAGTATGAGCCATGACACGATACTTCGCTTAGCACTAGCTTTAGTCACTACAGTTTGCTTCTTATTGCGCCAAGTGAAAAGGTTACCACTAGCAAAACTACAGTATCCAGAGATAGATCTTTGATCTGAATGACTTTAGCTCGATCACTATAGCCAATTACATCTATCGAGGTTGAAATTCTATAAACTTGTACCAGAAGAATTCTTCAAATACTTCAGAATGGGACACAGAGCTTCAAAGTAAGGTTGGCATGGGACATACATGAATTGACTAACAACATCAATTGCATATGTAATATCAGGCCAAGTTACTGTGAGATAAATTAACTTACTAACAAGTTGTTGATAGTGATGAATATTAAGGAATCGCCACTTTTAGAGTCCAGGTGGATAAAAGGATCCATAGGAGTATTAGCAGAGCTTGAACCTAAAAACCTTGTCTTAGAGAATAGATCCAGAATATATTTCCTTTGAGATAAAGATATGCACTAGAAAGACCGAGTAACCGCAATTCCAAGAAAATAGCGCAAGGCCTTGAGATCTTTTGTGTAAAACTGCTTTCCCAGATAGCCTTTCAATGTACAGATGCCCTTAGTATCATCACCAAAAATAATGATATCATCTATGTAAACAACCAAAACAATAGTACCACCAGGTGATTGATTAACAAACACTATATGATCAAAAGTAGATGGTTGGAAACCATAATCCAGAAGGGCAAAGCTAAACTGATCAAAGCACGCCTTTGAAGATTGCTCAAGTCCATACAAGACTCTGTGTAAGCGACAAACAATGTGCTTACTTTTTAAAGCAGTATATCTTGGTGATTGATTCATATATACCTCTCCCTGGAGCTTTCCATGTCAACATGTTAATGTTTTGATATTGGTTTAGGTTTTTGATTTCAGATTTGAGTCACATTCTGTCTTCTTTCTTTCTTTTATTTTATGTCAAAAAAAATTGGTTTGGTCTTTTTTTCTTTATACCGTCTGAATTTCCCATACAACAGCTTCTCAGATTCAAAGCCGTCTCATCCAGATTTGAATTCAGTGTTATTAATTCTTGGATCTGTAGCCACTAGAAGTTGGATTCGAATCCTGAACTCAGCAGTTGAGGGAATTGGCTCTCAACTTTTGGGATTTGAATCCAACACTCCTGAATTCGATTCCTCTGCCAGTTTTGAATGGTCTTTTAAGAAGGTCAAAAGGTTTTCACTTGAAATTTTAACTAAACTCCAAAACCACAAAAACTCTTTCCACTCTCTCATGCACCCAAACCTTTATTGTCACCTGACAATCCATCTGCTAACCACTCAAATCGATTGAGGAAAGCCATAACTTTGGTCGTTTCATTCTCTGCGTTGTCATTGATCAAAGTTGTGGGGGGTCTTCTTGGTGCGAAATTCTATAGGGCTTTGAAGATTGGTAAGTGAATTCTCCCAATCTTGGACAGTGGATGCGTTGTTCTCCATTCCTTGTTGAAAGCTTGTGGTAGGATTGTTGTTTTCTTGATTTGCCATGGAAAATATGGAAAAATAGGGAAGTTATTGAAGGTGCTTTCTTGGATGGTGCCTACTACATGTTTGATGAAATGCCTCTATAAATTTTTGTGGGTTTTAAGGAATTAGAATAGTGTGAAAAGAGTTTGTGGAAAATTGGGTATTCAAGAGAGAAATTGTGTAGTCAAATATGCCCAAAACAAAGATAAAGAGTTTTGACTCTCATTGGTTCAAGTATGAGGAGAATGAACAAAATTTTTAAAAGTACTGCAAAGATAAACCTGATTTGGTTGAAGGGGGGTTGACATGTATGACAGTGTTCTCATAAATATGGGGATAATCAGAGAGCTTGAGAAGAGGAAGTGGGGAGCATTTTTGAGAAAGAGGGGCAAGGCATGCAAGACCTTAGTCCGAGAATTTTATCCAATGATATTGATGTACAGTCTTCCAGAGATGGGCCTTGCATTACCTCAAGATTCCAAGGGGTAGATTTCACAATTGGTAAGACTACACGAATATTTTGCATTTGCCGGTTAAATAGGGGAATTCAATTTGCAAGCCAACATGCCAAGCGAGAAAGAATTAGTGGCAATGATGAGTCTGAATAATGAGCCATGGCCACTAGGAAACAATGTTTATAAACATGGGGCCCTCAATGTAACATTCCGAATTCTTAATTTTATTGCTTATGGAAATTTCATGCCTCTTAAGGGGACTGACAAGGTGTCTTTGGAAAGAGCCCGCTTCATTTTTGCATCAGACGGTGGAGTGGCCATCAATGCTAGGAAGCTTATTGGAGAGATGATCCGAAAAGCTGTTGATAATATGAAATCTCAAGTAAGCTTACTCTTTGGCACATTTATCACTGAAGTAGCAAGATATAGGGGAATCAAGATACCATCAAATGCAGAGTGTGAAGAGCCAGAAAAGCAAAGTTAGTGGAGAGTCAGTGATTAAATATCTATCCACTGATGCCTCCAGAATTTAACCCCATCCCAAGCCCCACCTGCATAACAAGTTGAACCATGAAACCATTCAAATGACTTAAGATTCCTTATCTTGGAAGATGTCCACTCACCCCAATCTACTCCAGCTTTGGATGAAACAACTCTCCACGATAATTTCTCTCACCCCCATGCATCTATAGCCGCTTACCTGCAATGCCTTATTAAACATCTTCAAACTCCTAATACTACCATCCTCAATAGGTAAACAAATTTGTAATTTTTTTTTTTGCTAAATGATTTGAGTTTATTTATTATTCTTAGTAAATGGGCTTTGAATTTAAATACTATAAAAGAATAGGAGTGGAAATTAAATAAAAAGTCTAAACCTCGGCAGGATTTAGCCACATGTTATACACTTCATGTTTGATAATTTTTATTTGATTATTAATTTTTTTTTCAGGAAATTGTGCCTCTGAGAAAGGTTTGCCGTCGGCCTGAGACTGATTACAGGTTGCAGCAACTTCATGCCATAAATGAACCTGGATCTGTGAACCAACAGAAAACTGGTTCTGATCCCCATATGAGCAACACTTTGAGGGTGTATCCTCCAAATGAACCAGTGCAAAAGCAGCAGAAAGCAGAGGAACCTGTAGATGCTGCAGCTGTGGTTCCTCCTAGCTCTCATGGTAGTATGCCTGTAGCGATGGAAGTCAAAGTTCTGCCACCAAAAATTACTGAGACTAGCACTGGTGATAATGCGGGAACTTCAATGATGCCACCTACTAATATTGCCGTGAGCGATGCTGCAACAAACGCCATCACCAGTGTTTCTGTTCAAAATATGCAACAATGATAGAGTGGTGACTTTTTCTGGTATGTTTTCTAATGGATTGTTATTAGGGATTAAATTCAAATTAGTTCTGGTTCTCTTTTTAGTTCAGATGAAAATCCCAGTTGGAGTAGTGTTTGTCATTGCTTTTATTACAACCAAGTAGTGTCTCTCTTTGGGGTCTGATTGATTGCCGAGAAATTGGAGAAAAAAATCAAGGAAAAAAAAATGCTTAAAAGAGGGGCAGACTGCCCTGCTTGTCTTGAACTCAACATTGGCTTCTCCTGCAAACCCCTCGGGATATTTTTGTGGTGAAGTACCACTTGGAGATGGAGTTAGGTGGGGAAGGGCTGTTTGGCTGGAGCGTTACAAGCATTTGCTTATGTGTAAAATAACTGGAAAACAAAAGAATATTTTGGTTATGTTCATTTATTCTCTCTGTACTAGATGAACACTGACATGCCCTTTTCCTTTCTACAAATGGGGGAGAACACTGAGTTGGTGTCTCTTTTGAAGCCGTGTCAATTTTTGTCTCTCCAGATTTCCCATTAGATTTAAATGCTTTTGCAAATTATTAATTATGGGAATTTTGATATATATATGTGTGTGTGTGTGTGTGTATTTTAGTCTTATGTTTTTTAGGAAGTTACAATTTACAAATATGCTTGCCTTTGCTTGTCTGTCCTTGCATATGCACCAAAATTTTATGTAGGAAATGAATGGAATTTTTGCATATTAGCAATCTATATATGCTTTAATGTGCGTTTGGGAACCTCTAGTTAAAAGTTAGTTACTCAATTTTTTTTTTGCCTTTTTCTAAAATAACTAAATTTATTCTCTTATATTTTAATTTTTTTTTTTTTTAATTATGAAAGGCAAATATGTCAAATTAACAAAAAATTAAAAACCCAGTTACTAAATTAGCTTTTTTTTTTTTTCTTCTCAAACACAAAAAACTAACTTTTTTATTCTCAAACTCTTAAGAGTTATTTGTTTCAGGTAGTTATTAACCGTTACATGGTCGAAGGCAGAGGATCAAAATGAGTGTTGTTATTTGGCTCGACTTTATCACTTTACAGTTTTACCCTCAACTTTGCAGAAACCAGGGTGAACTCCAAAAGAATTCGCTGGCCCAACACTAATCTTGGCTTTACATCACGTGTAAATTGAAAGGGGCTACCAGAGATAGTACCAATCTCCTAGAACTCTCAACTCACGTCACAAGAACAGGGAATCAGGACCTCTACTTCAATCGGCATACTGCTGCTGAACGAATTTGGGGAGGCTAGCTTCATGTTAGCTTTGAAGCATTGGGTTTTGAGTCATTCAATTAATATCAAATAGTTGATAATAAAAATAAATTTAAAAATTCTTACTTAAAATTTTTAAATTTATTTTTATTATGAATCGTTTGATTTTGATTAAACGTCTCACAACTTTGATGTCAGATGATTAATATAAACAGTGATATCCTTTTTCTGCTGAACTGGCTCTATGTGGGCATGATCAATCAATTTTAGTCAATAAAAAATTGTTCTTGTACTGGTAGATTTCATAATTGTTTTACAATCTTTATCATAAAGGTTTTCCCGAACTTTCTTTTTGCATTACTATTTTGAAATCCTTTTTCTTGTTCCCTGCTATGGATGGCCTTGTATATTTAAGTATTGAAGCATCTGTTAATTAAGGGGTTCCATTGGTGAGACTTGAAAATTCCCTGTTTTTGGCCCAAGCTGATAAAGTCTGGTGATGGTTCCTCCAAAGTGTTTGGAGGGAATATGCTAAAGAGAGTCGTAACCTTGTAATTATAATTAGCATGGTGCGGATTTAACGCAAAATGGTACAAGAAAATTCTACCACAATTAGTAATCACACGAGAGTAAATAAATTTGATTTTCTTAGACTTTTTGTTTTGACACAATGGACTCACAATCACATTGCTCTTTTTGAATTTTTTGGTTGTATAAACTAGTCCATATTAATTACCAAAAAAAAAAAAAAGAACTAGTCATTATTATTCCCTAAAGTTTAGCACTAAATACTATAATTGATATCAATATGCAAAGTAAGAATTGGTTTTCATGTCTTCCTCAATTTGAAGTTCTTTCACATTTTTGAATCTTCAATAACTATTCACCATATGTATATATATATATATATTATATTTGTGTATAATTGATAATAAATTCTTGATTTGATTATTAAAGTAAGATAAATAGGAGTAACCTTCAAAAAACTACATAAATAAATTAGGGTAATGAAAGAAAAGATTAAAAAGGGAAAAAAAAAATGGGAAGTATTTGAGAAAGGGATTCAATGAAAAGAAGTTTAAAGGGAAAAAAATTGGAAGTATTTGAGAAAGGGATTCAGTGAAAAGAAGTTTAAAGGAGAAAATGGGGTAGAAGTTGAGAAGTGTGTGTTCTCTTTAGTTATCTTCCAAACATAAGGAATGGCAGCTGTTAATATGTGTGAAGCTCTCTAAAATTTAGAAGGGGTTTGCCATTTAAGTTGGCCTTTTTTTTTTTTTTTTTTGATTTATAATTGTGTTTATATTAAAATATTCTAAAGGATTAATCACCTTTACATATTTTATACTTAAGTAAAAAATTACTTAAATCCCCTCGACTTCAGTATTATGCATTAATATCTTCCTGTTCTCGTTCTGTTCCCTAAAGTGCAAAAGTTGATCCTGTTACGTTAATACGTAAAAAGACAAAATTACCCTCCACGCATTTCCCATCGTCAATAGCTTGTTTTTGGTCCCTTCTCTCCTTTCCACCTGAAGTAAACACTTCGCCATTGATAAATAGCAAATTCAAAATCATCTCCGAATCATCTTCAAAATCATTTGTGTGTATATATATATATATGTACATAATGCACAAAATTCCCAAAATCTCAAAATCCCAAGTCATCTGTGTATTTATATCTTAAATCAATATCACAGCTGGATATGGGTTTGTTGAGATCTAGAAGAGAGAGAGAGAGCGAGAGAGAGAGAGAGAGTTTAAGATATATATTGATGAATGTCATGAGTGTAATTTGGCATTGCATGGATGGAAATTACATAGAAGGTAGGCGGAGTAACAACGATTAACTAAGTCCGCCGAAAAGTACGACAAGTAATTAGAGATGCTAGCTCCGTCAAGAGTGGCCAGAGTAACAAATTGCGTTGAGAAGTGCCTTCGAGATTTCATCGTTCTCCAGCTAGTGCAGGAGTTCCATGGCTGTGACACCACTGTTAATCTCTAAATTTCTTCACCAAATTGAAGAGATTTGCTTCTAATTTCTTTATTTTTGCAGGGAAAATTCAAAATAACTAGCTTGGGTATTGGAATTTGTTTGGGTTGGAGTGGGATGTCATGAGAAGGTTCTCAATGCCATAGAATCGGGTTTCAGATATTTGGTCTTAGAGATTAAAAGTTTTGGCCTTGGACGGAAGACGATCGGTTATGAGAAGAGAGAGAAGGATTGAAAACAGTTCAAGATCCCCGTCAATGAAGGGCACAACGCTATCACGATCGGAAGGACCAATAACTCAAGAAAAGAGAGATTTTAGAAATTTATCCACAAAATAGCCCTAACAGAGGATACATAGGGTGCATTTGCTGTGGTGAAAAACAGCCCAAAAAAAAAAAAAAAAAAAAAAGAAAAAAAAAAAAAAAAGTGGTTTGAGGAAACTTTAGGTGTTTAATTGTTCTCATATTGTATTTTTTAGAAAAAAATAGTAAAATTTCTATTTTAATAGATTGAATTTTCGTTTGGATGATTTTAAAATTTTCTTTCTTTCTCCTTCTTTTGTTGGCAGGTGACACGGTAAGATGATAAGCCTTTCTATTATTGTTGTCAAGTAAAATTCGTCGGAGTGACATTTAGTTTTATGTCAGGATGGTTTCAAGTAGAACTGAGTAGAAAGTAAAAAATGACAAAGAGTTCAAACAGTTTTTACAAATTTATCGAAATGGCTCTAGAAAAATTGATCAAAGTTGGTGTAAATCAATAATTTGAGAGTCTATGGTGAGAATAGCAAAAAAATTTTTTGCTATTTGATTAACGGAATTCTAATTATTTATTTTTTTTTTAAGAAGGTATTGAACTTTTTTTGAACTTCAAGAAGATGTAAAAATATAATATAAATTTTTAGAGGTATTCAAAAATTTTTAGATATTTTTAACAAATCTTCCTTCGTCAAACAGACCCATAGTTTGGGGATAGATTTTTTAAAGAGATCTATGTGTGGGGAGAGGCAATTTTTGAGGAATCTTTTTTTTGCCATTA
This sequence comes from Pouteria glomerata, assembly GCA_035590655.1. Taxonomy (NCBI): domain Eukaryota; kingdom Viridiplantae; phylum Streptophyta; class Magnoliopsida; order Ericales; family Sapotaceae; genus Pouteria; species Pouteria glomerata. The sequence continues at coordinate 21,834,063 of JAVXUM010000017.1, read as the reverse complement.
AAATCATAGGAAAGGAAAACAAGTTTGAGGCAAGAGAACTTGAATGGCACTAAAGCTTTACAGAAGAAGAATGATGAAGGAGAAGAAGGATTCTAAAGGGCATTTTTGTCGATTCTGTTTGATATATATATATATTTTTTTGGATATTGCATACAATATGCTTGTATCTCACGCGATGCCTTTCTTTTTTTTTTTCATTTTAATCATAAGTACAAGAAACATGGCGTATGATAAAGAAATATAGAGGGTGCAAGTACAACAGGTATAAAGATAATTACGCTTATTTTAAAATTTAAGGTTTCATTTGATTTAAATTTTTATTTTTATTTTTTATTTTCTATTTTGAGTTTATTTTTTATTTTATATTTTTAAAAATAAAGAAAACAGTTCAAAACGTATCTGATTACTTGTATTTTTAAATTTTGTTTTAAAAAATAAAAAATAAATTTATACATAAAATAAAAAATAGCAACAAGTCGTTTTAAATATTTTTAACCCAAAACAAAAAAATCTCCCAAAAAAAAAAAGAAAAAACAGAATATTTTTTGTTTCCTTATTTTGAGATTTTTAAAACATAAAACAGAAAAGGTAAAAAACAGAAAATAAAAAATAAAAAATTAACCAAATACCACCCAAGTTGTTTTTGTATTTATAAATTTGAATTAGCGGAGTTGGTCTTTTTATTTAAGGATAATTATTTTAATTTAACTATATTAATTTAGATAGAGATTTCACCATAAATAGTTTAAAATAGTTAATTATTATGAATTTGAAATCATAAAAGAAAATATAGTAATTTGAAATACATCACGACAGTGACTCACACCTCGAATTTGGTAGTATTTGCCAAATTATTTTTATATATTATTAGATATATTTTATTACAATTTGTAGTTTTAAATTTATTGGTTTGAAATAAGTATCCAAATGGAACTATGTGAAGTAACTAATTTATTTTATATTAGGGTTAAAGTTTGGATCCTACTATAGCGTTGGCTTATTTATTTATTTATTTAATTTTTTTTTTAACATAAATAACCAATACATTCAACAAAAATTAGCCCCTATCCAATACAAACTTAGCTACATGTAATGAAGTTCGAGAACCTTACTCCTGTGTAGTTTCTGAATAATACGAAAAGGGAGATCATGGACTACAATTATAGCACCCAAAACATAATTATGCATGAACCAAACCCATGGTTTTTGCAATCGACCTTCAAGGTTATACATCGTGGCTTATACATCTCAGCCCAATCTAGAGGATCTTTACAAGCCCGTGAATTTATCATCAAAGTAGAAGAACATGTAACGATCTGCATTTACAAAGTATAATATTGTTCGTTTTAAACTTAATTACGTATTTTTCGGAGGATTATCAATCATTGTACTGTTCTTGTCCAGCGTGCTTAATCCTTTAAAATAGTGATGGCATTGTATTCCATTGAAATTTCAAGATTAAACACGTTCGAAATAGAATAGTATCAAGATGAATGACTCCTGAAAAACAGATAATTAAGTTTGAAGTTGATAATATTATATTATATAAATGCAATTTATTAGAGAAACCACCACCTTCCTTGATCTCTAAAATAGGATCATCCTTCCTGCATTATCTTGCACAACCAAAGCGTCGTTAGTTCAACCTTCTTACCTTCAGCCCTTCAAGCTGCATCAGCTACAATTATTATCCAAGGCATCAACACTCTACTGTATGCTTACGAAAACCTTTTCATTGGACGGTTTTTATTCTCTTCCTTTGAAATTTAAGATGGCCTCTGTCTTATCACCCTGAGTTATGGAGAATGTTAAAATATATTCTATATTAAGTTATTCGCAACTAGAATGTTCTGTAAATATCCTCTGCTTGGTTGCTTTACTAAGTAGATCATTAAATACATATACTTGGTATAATTATGTTATCTTATCACCCTATATACAGGTATCTATCTCTCCATTTTATACACATTAAATTAGGTATGTCAATGGAGTAAATTTGATCTAGATCCGATCCGAACCAAATTTAATAATGTTAAATCTGATCCGTCTAATTAAATTCTTGACTTAACGGATATAGATCCATTAGATTCAAGAACTAGTATCCGAATGATTTGTTAGATCTATTATTTTTAAAAATAAAATATTTAAAAAAATAAAAATTGTAAAAATATTTAAAAGTAAAAAAATTTACATGAAATAAAATTAATAATTGTAGTTACTTTTACTCAATTATATATACATATACATATATACATATATATATATATATGAAGCATACACTCATAAAAGCGGTTGTAAATGCACTTCTGCATTTTTCTCTCTCTCTCTCTAAT
>JAVXUM010000017.1:21754605-21768201 GCA_035590655.1 Pouteria glomerata | reverse complement strand
CCAATGAAAAGTAGTATTATTTTACTATTTAAATAAAAAAAGAAAAAGTAAAACACAAGTATAGTCATACAATTTAAATTATATCGTGGCTACATTTGACTCATCAACTTATAAAAAAAAAAAAAAAATTAACTTTTATTAATTTTTTTATTTTTTTTAATTTTTTTCATCGAATACATAACTAATTTTTACCAACTTTTTTCACCTAATACAATATTAATTTTTATCAATTTTTTTAACTTTTAATAATTTTCTTTAATTTTTTTCAACTTTTATTTTATCTAGCTTTTATAATTCTTTACCAAATAGTACTCAACACCCAACCAAGGTAATCTGATATTATCAAATGGCCTCCCTGTCGTAAATAAAACTCAAAGAGATGACTTAGATTACACAGTTATAATTAGTTTTATTTGTATTAAGCTCCTCTTTATGAAAATAAAGTAATAATAATAGTATTGTCTAGTAAATGAAATTTTAATAAGTTCCTTATTTTAGGATGATGACCTAAAATTCTCTCACATTACTTTGATTAATATTTATATTAATCTAACATTATATTTAGAACATAAATTTGTGAAGAGAAAAAAAAAAAGTAAAAAAAAATAAAATTATTGATTTATGTAATTATTTATATAATAAACAAAATAAAAGTTTAGCTTTCTTAATAAATATTTGTTTATTTTAGTCTCATTATTTTAACTCAATAAAAAATAAAATAAATTTAAATTTTTCATTTCATTTTATTTTATTTTTTATTCTTATAATTTTTCTTTTCTTTTTCTCGACAAATGTTAGTTCTCAGCATAGCCTAATAAAATTTTTGTTTTTAGGAGACATCTATTAGAAGAAAAGGGGTACGCTTGTCCGGCTGTACGACTATATGTATCAATAGATAATGTATTAGACGATACTTATTCTTCCCATGGAATCATTTATCGGAAGGTGAAGACACCATTTTTGGGTGTTCGAGACGTTCACAAGCATATGATACGGCAAAATGCATTAAAATCCCTTGTATTACCCACAAAGGCAAATATTCGATTTTTATTAGTCTTATACAAATTAAATCATTTTCGATTCAAATGCATTTAATTACCTAATCCATGATATTATAGACGCTATATATATATATATAGAATGAGGAAATCTTTTATAAATATTTAAAGATTAGAAATATAACTTTAATTCTTTAAATTATATTTTAACTTTTAAAAATTAAGTGTGTATTTGAAGGAAAAAAAAAAAAGTGAGATAAAATGAAATAAAATAATATAAATTATAAATTTGTAATTCGTAAAATAAAATAAAAAATAAAAAATTTTATAAAATTTTATAAAATTTTAAAAATTTTATAACAAACTAAACGAAATTTTAATATATAAAGTGGTGTGAGAATGGAGTGTTCAACAAGCAAGGGGAAGCTTCCTTTTGTTGCACAAACCATTGGAAGAACTGAAATAGCTGTGTAGGCTCTTCATTCATGCCCAAAACCATTGCTTTAATTTTATCAATTCTATTAGCAGTTGTCATTTAAGAGAGAGAGAGAAATTGGGACTTTGATCTCTGCTCATATGGAACAGAATGAGAAGGTGCTGAATCAAAGAAAAAAAGTGGGTATATATATATCTATGTATATGCGGAGACATTTCCTCTCTAACCATTTTCTTTTGTTCTGTAGCCAGTCCATGGTGCGGATTCCTTGGGTGGATCCTCAAAACTCCAAGTAGTACTCAAACAAAAAGCATCAAGCATAGAGATAAAAATAAAGAGGACTTTAAAAAAGTTTAAAAAATAAAGTAAAAGTATTTGGAATTTTCGCTGTTGTTAATTATGAATCACTAATCAAACAACAATATAAAAAATGGAAAAAGTAAATGTGATTGAACACAAATTTTTATAAAAAAAATCCCTCACAAATAAAGGAAAAAAACAACTGAAAGTCAAAAATTTCATTATACATAAACGGTTACAAAGAAAACCACGACAATATACATAGTATATTATTTTGACTATTGCTCGTACTGAATAAAGTGGATGTCTTCTCTAACATATAAAGAAAAATCTTAACTCACACTCACTCACGCGTTCAAACTTTTTCAGAAAATTCACGCATAAGATAAATGATAGTAAAATGATCGTAACTAAACTAAGAGATATCTATTATAAACTAACGAAAAATATATTCTCCTTTCTCTATATGTGCCGTAAAGGCTGCCTTAAGAGAAGCCTTTATTCATATAGCAATCAAGTAATCAACTCATCACACGATTTTATAGTTTCATATTTCTAAAACCTTCTTAGAAAACCTTCTAATATTGTTTCTAACCTCTTTAAAACGTAGGAATCGTTCTATGAATAAATTACAGCAACATTCCATAACTGGAACATATCATACGCAGAACAATTTTTCAAAAATTATAGTTTCCTATTTTTTGTTTGCTGTTTGCTAGAGTGAGTGCCTTAGCCAATGTTTGCTATGCTTTACAGGCCAGAGAGCCCCATACTGTGCCAAATTTCATGTTGCTCTACAAATACGCATTCTAAATATCTAACAACTATTCAATGAGTCCAATGACTATCCAACAAAATGTACAAAAGCTGTATGACTAGAACTGCCGCAAAATTGGACTAAAAACTACCCTTGCTATCTTCTTATTGGTAGTGAGCTTGCTATTGTTTTGTTCTTGCAAGAACATATACACACACACGTATATATAGTATGTGATTTTTATCAATAAGCAACGGTCCACTTTAATCTAATGAAATGTAATATTATTTTACTAAATGATGAATCAATAAGTTCGTATGCTCCAGATGATCCAACCCAAATCTAGAAAGCTATTTTGTGCACCGGCGTGGTGTTTACCAAAGATCTCCGATGCTAAAGTTAGTAAAAGACTTTGAGAAAATATTTTGGCAGAATAATTGTAACGCAGCTATGTTGTGTACCTGAGTACCGATAAAGATGGTATTTATAGAGAGAAGTAGAACCTGCACGAATAGGATACAGATGAGTCACACCGGGCTATGCTTTTTGTCTAACCAAATTATGTTACCTGTATTTGTAGATCCTAATGCAGATATTTCTTAATTAGTTATCAAAATCATTAAGGAGTAGGCAGCACCTTTATAGGCGAGTATTACGGAATATGTCAGAAAATAGTTTTACATGTGACAATGATGTTAGTTAATTTCTCATATGTGAAATGGTCATTCAGCCTCGACCAAGGTTTACGTCGATCGGTCGGGTCGTGATTTGGTCGATCAGGTAATTGAGGGTCACTCTATTAGATGTCTTCGATTCCTCTGGTCTTTGAAATGGGGTATGGGGAATCTAACAGCCGATCAGTCGGGGGCCCGTCCGGCCGTTAACCCGTCCTTAGGAGTATGCATGCATTTATCATTTTTTGGTGTATCAGGCACACACGTACTTTTAAAAGGACGTGGACGTTTCACTTTCTTGCCACACATTGCATTCGTATTAGTCATTTATAACATCACTTAGCCTGGATAGTCAAATCAAGCGTTTCCCACTTTTAATCTTAGTCCTCGATTTGGAAAAATAATAATTAAAAATTCACCCTTAATAGTTACAAATACCAAACTAATGCTCCTGGGTTTCTTTTCTATGTCCAAATCTTCTTTCTAACATCCATTACTACTGTTACTTGCGAACTTGCTCTACTGTGCTTCTTCCTCCTTGTGAGAAATCTCACTAGTGCCTCAGTTAGTAAGACACTTTATGGTACTTTTTTAGTTTTTCTTACTTCTGTTTTATGCTTCGATTAATTGTTCAAAGTATGTACTTTTACGGGAGGAAGCGTAGGCTCCTAAATCCCTTATAATTAGTAGGAAACCCTAATACATTAGGTCTAATCTTAGTGACTTTATTTTTCTGTCATACTCTATTTGTTTATCCCAGTCATTTGCATTTACAGCCATGGATGATCCCAAGAGAGTTAATCCTACTGATATCGACAATTTTGATGACAACAGTTACGTCTTCCCTCGTTGAAGAAATACAACCAGCAGGCATTGAGCAGATGACACATAACAAATCGTCGATGCATTCGAGCTTACTATTAGGACCAAATGTTGCAATACTAGTACCGATAAAGACGATGCTCGGTTTGAGGCAAGCGGTGTTAGCTCCACAATTTTTGTTTCCCAAGAGGGTTTTAGAGATAATCTCTCATTTCCAATTTTTCGTAGACTTTACATTTAGAATTCCTGGGGATTGGGATTCAATTTGCTCGCCCAAAAGTGGCGAGATCATTGTGTATGAAGCAGCATTGATCGGCGATCTTTGATTCCCTTTACCGATCTTTGTTCGGGAAGTACTGAGCCATCTGAACTTGGCCTCAGGATAGATCCCATCGAATAGCTATCATACACTAATTAGCTATGTGGTATTCTAGCAGTCTGCAACTGGGCACAAACTATTAGTTATGGAGTTTTGCTGTTTCTAAAATTTTATCGAGAGGGGCTCAGGTTAGTGGTACTTCTTGGCAGGGAAACTCAAGTTTAACTTTGTCACCAATATGTTAACCTCCCATGAAGTACGAAAGGAGTATTTTTTCATCTGAGGGAGTAGCTAAGAGTTCCAGCCATGAGAGATAAACAAAGACAAAAAGGTTGGGGTACCCCGAACATAGGGTTAGCCAACTTTAAGGGGTAATGCATTAATCCTTTCTTTAAATTCCCCTAGATTTCTATAGGATTTAGGATTCTAAGCTCTCTTCTTAACTTGATCAGCTAGCAAATAGGCACAGCTGACTTGGGAACAAAAAGAGCTTCTTCATCAACCGAAAATGCACACGATTCGGGAAGCCTAATTTTTGATTACCGTAGAAAACTTGGCCCTTTACTTACTCAACCTAGACCCCCCAAAAGAAGCCCTAGCAGCTAAACTTGAGCAGAGTGAGTTCATAATTTTATTTTGTAAAGATTTCCTCATTGGTTTTTACTTATCATGATATTTATTTATAGATAACATTATTCCCAGAGAAGACCGGGGCTTTCGACCAATTGGAGGCAACCGATCCGACTGATCAACAAGCTAATGAAATGTCTTTTGATCTTAGCTACTTGGATCAGATGGGCAAAAAGTAGCCTCTTAAGGAGGCCATGGGGCAGCCGACTCCCAAAAAAATGAAAATAACCAAGTTTCTTCCACCAGTTGTTGTACAAAATAAAGAGGCCTCAAATCCTATCCAACAAAGGAAAACTATCCAGATTGCTTCTATTTCCTCAAGGGGCATTCCCAAAGCAGACCTTAATGTCAAGTAGTGAAGTAGCCTAACACAATCTGCTTGTTACTGTGACTTAAACCGACTTGAAGATAATTTTGGGCATCTTTAGCACAAACATGGTTTACGATATGAATTAAGAATTCTTTAAGGTTTGTCTCTATCTCTCATCATTTTTTTTCTATACATATATATATAAATATATATTTATTTTTTAAACTTGTATTATCCTATGCAGAACTTGGTCTTATCGTTTGCCATGTACAATTGGCTAGCGACCATGGAGAAGGCATTAAATGAGGAGTAGAAGAGAGGAAAAGAACTTCTTACAGGGCTTGAGGCGGCTAAGGACAATGTGGCCATTGCTCAAGCTGAGAAGGAGGAGGTCTTATGTCACGAGCACAAGACCATCGAGAAGAATAATGAACGGGCTGATCTTTAGAGGGGAGTTACGGTCGAAAAAACACTAAGAGAGGCTGCAGAGAAAAATGTTGATGAGTTTTTTGAAGAACTGCATGGAGCAGGAAAGAAGGCGATCACTGAATTCAAGTCATCGGATGACTTTTAGGGGCTGATCTTCCCCATCTTCATCCAGAGTTTTAACCGTGCCAAAGATAAGTTCTCTACCTCCTTCTCAGACCTAGACATTTCAGGGATCAAACCAGGCCAAGCCTCAGCTGCCGAAGGTTAAGAAGGCGAGTAAGAGCTAAGAGATGACCAAGAACAAACTCAAAATTAAGATTAAAAAGGGGGATAAGGTCTCTAAGATTGAGATCATTGATAAAGACGATAATCCAGTTGATAAAGAACAAGGATAAGTTAAGCAAGAATAGGCTGATCAGACCGTTGCTTAAGCTTCGTCCTTGATCAATGTGCTAGGAGATGAATGTTTTTTTTTAAACCAAACATGCATCAAACTTTTGGTTATTAATGTCAGACTATTTTATTATTAATGCCAGACTTGTCTATTTTATTTTAATAATGTGTTAAATTTGATTTTTATTTGAATGATGAAAATCTTATTTATCCATAATCATTACATGAATACGACTTTCTGTTAGCTCCTTTTGTTTTCCTGTTTTGAGCTAGTTCTCATCTTGGTCAGTGTAATTCTTATATGTTAGCTTTGTCAGTTGCTTCAACTTTGCCCAAATTTGCATTATTTGGTCTTATGAATTGAGCATGGATTCCTGTCGTAGGAAACAAACAAGATTTTTGCTTTGCTCAGCTAGTTAAGCCATCTCTGCTCTGCTCATCCACATAAGCCGAGCAGGATCTTTGTTCTACTTAATAATGTGAACCGAGCTAGAATAGTTGCCATTTTAAGCTTCATAAGTTATTTCTACTCTGCTCAGCCACGTAAGTTGAGTAGGATCTTTGCTTTGCTCGGTCATATGAATTTAGCAGGAATACTTTACTATTTTTTAGCATTATTCTCATGAGCCATCTCTATTTTTGTCAATCATATGCACTGGCTAGGAATATTTTACTCTTTTTCGGCATTGGCCTCATAAGCTATCTCTACTCTACTCGATCACGTGAACTAAACAAAATTTTGGTCTGCTCGGTCATATGAGCCAAGCAAAAACACTTGTAGTAGAGTCCACTTATAGTAGAAATTTGCTAAAACCTACTCAAATGTTGAGTTTCATTGATAATAGAATGTCAAATTACAATTATAATTGAAATTTAAATATAATATTTTCATAAATTCTCAGCATACAAAGGATGAGATAACTCTTTCCTCCCGAGTGTCCCTAGTCGATAGGTTTCTCTTCTTGTAAAACCCAGCACTTTGTGTGGCCCTTTCCAGTTTGGTCTAAGTTTCATTTCTAGAGAATTCCTCGTTGATTGATTCACGTTTTTGAGCACTAGATCTCTATTTCCAAATTCCCGTGGTCAAGCTCTGAAGTTGTGATATTGATGCATTCTTTGTTGGTAGGATGTCTTTCTAATCGCTGATTGTAGCATTTTTTCTTCAAGTTGATTGACTTCTTTGTTCACCATATTTTCATTTTTTTTTCTGGGTCAAAATTTGCACTCTCAGGCTAGGGAGCCTGATTTCCATAAAGATAACTATTTTTACCTCATACGTGAGAGAGAATGGTGCATGCCCGATTGCAACTCTTTCAGTTGTCCTATGTGCCCGTGGAATGTTAAGAAGCTCATCTGTCTAAAAGCCTTTTGCCTTATCCAATTTTGTGTTGATAATCAAGAGGAAAGAGTGATTAGTGACTTCTATTTATCCGTTGGCTTGAGGGTGTTTAGAAGATGAGTAATGATGGTTGATACCCAATTCTTCACATAACCCATTGAATTGCTTCCCTTCAAACTGCTGGCGGTTGTCAATACCTATCATCTAAGGGATACCAAATCTGCAAACGATATTCTGCCATAAAAATTTTCTCATATTCTGCTCAGTGATTATTGGCAAGGCTTCTATTTTTCCCTACTTAGTAAAATAATCGATGGCTACTACTGCAAATTTCTTCTAATCATTTTCCCAATAGGAATGAGCCTATTATTTCAATTTCTCATTGAGCAAATGGCTATGGACTTTAGATCTATGTTAACTCCTGAATAAGTTGTTCGAAATGCTAGCGATTATTTGGTACTTATCACATTTTCTAACAAATTCCTGGGCCTCATTCTTTATGGTAGGCCCATAGTAGCCAGCTCTTAAAACTTTTTTAGCTAGAGCTCTGCCTCCCGTGTGATTCTCGTAGACTCTTTCATGAATTTCTCTCATTATATAGTTAGTTTCCTACTCGTTTACACATCTAAGCAGCAGAGAACTGTGTCATCTCTTGTGTATGATTCCATCTATTATCAGATATCTGCTTGCTCAGTATTGAATTCTTCTAGTTTTATTCTTGTCACTTGGTAGATCTCCGTTTTCTAAATATGTCCTGATCATCTTAACTTATTTTGCATCTTCCTCAATTTGATTGACTTCTGGGGTTCTAATATTTGGTGAATCCAACACTTCAACCGAAATATCTGAGTTTGCCTCCCGAAAAAATGCAATTCTTGCTAATCGGTCTACCTTCTCATTTTATAGGAATTCATTGTAGTTGGAATTTAGAAAATCTTCTAACTAAGCTCTTGGCCATCTGAAAATACTCAACCAGATTTTTTCCCTTACTTCGTAATCACCTTGTACTTGCTCAACCACTAATTGTAAGTCACTCTAAACAATTATCTACTCTGCCTTCATTCTCTGAGCCATTTAAAGATTAGCAATTAATGCTTTGTACTCAGCTTTATTATTTGAGGTAGGAAACCTAAAATGTAAGACATACTCAATTTTATGGCCATCAGGGGAGACAAATGTTGTACTTGCTCACCTTGAAACTTGGGTAGAGGAACCATTGACATTGAGAACCCGTGTATGCTCTATATCATCATCTTCCAGTGGATTAGTTGGGAAGGCTATGAATTCAGCAATGAAATTAGTTACAACTTGCCCTTTTATTGTAATTCTTGGTCAGTAATAGATATCAAACTAACTCAACTCTATTGACCATTTCATCAACTTTCCTAAAGTTTTGGACTTATGTAAAACGTTCTTTAATGGCTGGTTAGTCAACACCACAGTTGTGTGAACCTGAAAGTAAACTCTAAGTCGTTGAACCATAGTTAAAATAGCAAGAGCCATCAGTTCCATTTTGGGGTAAAACTTTTCCACTCCTCGAAGGGGCATTGCTCATGTAATACACTGACTTTTGCACTCCTTCATCCTCCAAAATAAGTGCAGAGCTCACGTCTGTAGCAGAAACTGAAAAGTATAAATACAATTCTTCTCCTAAGATGGCCTGACTGAGTCATAGTATCGACCCAAGGTACTGTTTTAATTATTGGAAGGCTTCTTCACTCTCATTTGTCCATTCAAAGGCTTTTCTTAACACTTTGAAGAAGCAGTGGCAATTGTTTATTGATTTAAAAATGAATCTGTTCAGTACTATAACCCTTCTTACTAATTTTTGCTCCTCTTTGGTCATTCTTGGGGGTTGCATTTCCATTACTATCTTAACCTTTTCTAGATTGTCCTCTGTTCCTCGACTAGAGATCATGAAGTCAAAGAACTTGCCAGATGCCACCCCAAACACACATTTAGCTAGATTCAATTTCATGTTATACTTCCTCAAAGTGTCAAAAGTCTCCCGTAGATTTGTGACATGAGGATTAGCCTTCTTGCTTTTGATAAGCATATCGCCCTCATATATCTTAATATTTTTATCGATCTGGGGTTTAAACATCTTATTAATTAGCCTTTAGTAAGTCACCCTAACATTATTCAATCTAAATGGCATAACATTATAGTAATATAGTCCTCGGTCGATGATGAACACGGTGTGGTCTTTATCATTTTCAGCTATTTTTATCTAATTATAGCTAAAGAAGGGATCCAGGAATGATAGTAACTCGTGCTCTATCGTGGAATCGACCAATAAATCGATTGTAGGCAAGGAAAAACTATCTTTTGAGTATGCTTTATTAGGATCTATGGAATCCACACACATCTGCCATTTTTCATTGGACTTTTTTACCATCACAACATTCGATAACCAAATAAGATAATGCACTTCTCATATAAATTTTACTTTCAAGAGTTTGTCGACTTATTATTCAATTGTTTCATTCTGTTCGGGGGCAAACACCCTTCTTTTTTGCTTATTTAGTTTAGCCCCTGGGAAGATGTTCAAGTGATGAGTTGTTATTTGGGTATCAATGCCTGGTATATCCTCATGTGACCAAGCAAAGACATCCACATTATTCACCAAGCATTCCTTCAATTCTTCTTTTAAGTTGTCAGGGGTCGCTGAGCCTATCTTGATAGTTCTTCCTTATAAGGGTGTGTCGATTACTACATCATTTAGCTCTCTCTCGGGCTCCCCCCTCCTTAAGCTCCTCTACTACCAAAAATTTCCTAGTGGCATCTTCTTTTAGGAAAGACATGTAGCATTCTTGAGCAACTTTTAGTCACCCTTCACGCAACCCATGCTCGTATCTGTCGAGAATTTAATCCTCAAATGATAAGTGGATGTGACTACCCTGAACTGATTTAATGAAATTCTTTCCAAAATGGCATTGTACGCTAAATGGTAGTCCACTACAAAAAACTTAATCATCTTAGTGGCCTGGTAAGGTTTCTTTACTAGGGTAACTGGTAACATTATGGAGTCGAGTGAAATAACTCGGTCTTTGGTGAAGTCGACTAGGGAAAAAAAAATAAGTTGTATTTTCTCTTTTTCAATCTTCATCTTCTTAAGTGCCCCCAGTATAAAATATCAACCGAACTCCCACTATCTACCAAGACCCTTCAAATTTTAAAATTTGCTATTATTGACGAGATAACTAGTAGGTCTTCGTGGAGTTGGCATACCTCATTTGCTTTTTCCTCAGTGAAGGTGATTGGGTAAGACTTAACTTTTGATTTCTTACTTGATCGATCGACTGTTATAGCCTCTTTGATCCTACTCATCTCCCGAGCATACTTCTTTTAAGCAGTTAAAGACTCACCGTCTATCGTAAATCCACCAAAATTACCCTTATCTCTCCAATCGATTGTTGGTTCAGCCTTTCTTGATTGGGGCTCCTTCGTTGAGATTTCTTCTTCTTAGACTTCTTTGTTCGAGAATCCTTCTCTTTACTCTTTTGTTATTATCATGACAGGCGCAATATATCTACCAAGCCTATCCTGGTGAATTAACTCTCAACTTGTCTCTTTAGATCATGACAACTATTTCTATCATGACCATGGTTCTAATAAAATCTATAATACTTTACTCAAGATCGCTTGTCTGCCAGGGCCTTCAGCCTCTTGAGCTATCTCAAGGCTTGATCGTTTTGAGTCTTATAAAAGATAATCTCTAATCTTGTGTTTAGAGGAGTGAAATCACAATGATCATCATATCTCCTCAATCCCCGATCTAACTAGTTATCATACTTTTTGTTTTTAGAGTTCTTGTTGTCTCAGGCATTGTCAGGCCCAATCTGCCTTTTCTTGTTGGGTTTGGAGCTTCCATTCCCATCACTCTCATTCTTAGTTTTTATCATATCCTTAACATTGATGTCTATCTGAGCTCAAAATGAGAGCTCAACCATGTCGATCGGTGGCTTCTTTATTAGTGAAGCAAAAAATCTGGGCATTTTCAACTTACTCATGAAGGCTGTGACAATAGCTTTATCATCTGCCTCATCAACCTCTAAGTTCTCTTTGTTTAATCTTCCAATATAATATTTCAAGGCTTCCTTTTTGCTTTCCCTAACTGTCAGGAGATGGGTGGCGGGTTTATTTTGCCTCTACCTGCTTATAAAGTGGCTCATAAATAGTTTGTTAAGCTGAGCAAAATTTGAAATCGTGTCAGCTTTGAGTTTAGCAAACCATAGCCAAGCAAGTCTCTTAAGAGTAACAGAAAACACTCGGCCCATGATCACATCTGTGTATGCATAGATATACATCAATGTCTTAAACATCTTTAGATGATCTATTGGGTCTTGCAACCTATTGAACGAATTGAGTTTTGACATCTTAAACTTTGGTGGAAAAGGACAAACCATTACCGCTTAAGAGAAGGGTGAGTTAGTATTTCTAATCAAGTAATCTACAATATTTGGTGCTCGAACAATTGCTGAAACTCCCTGTATTTAAGCCTGCATGGTCTTCATCTGTTCTTCCCAAGGGTTAATGGAGACATCCTTTACACTGGCAGCCTTCGTTCTTGACGCTTCAAGGGGCCACCAACACCAGCTCCAGGTGTAGCCATTTTTTCTTCTCCTAGATTCGTAAGGTAATTTCTCAAGGACATTGTTTTTCCCAACAATACCAGCTCCATTCATGGCTTACCTCTATGGTTTTTGGTTTTATTTATTACTTGTTCTTCTCTATTCTCTCCTTCATTGACATCCAAAATCCCCCTATCATGTGCTTCATGTACTGACGTATCCGTTGGAGGTGGGACCACAGCTAGTGGTGCATTTATCTGATAAAGTAATGTTTGTTTCTAGGCTATCAGAGTCTGTATGACCTCCATCCATTCTATGATCGACCTCTCTATGGCATTATTCCTTTTATCATTTTGGTTCTCCATTGTTTTAGTAGATTGTGAGTGTGGTTAATTGTTTATACCAGATCTGGTTTGGAATATAAAAACTATAAGAAAAATCAATTGCCACGAACAGTACAACTGATGAATCAATAAGTTCATATACTCTAGATGATCCACTTTGAATCTAAAAAACTACTTTGTACACTAGTGTGGTTCCTGCCAAAGGGTCTCCAATACTTAAGTTAGCGAAAAATTTGAGAAAGTATTTTTGTAAAGTAACATAAGGCAGTTGTATTATGTACTTGAGCATCGAAAACGGTGGTACTTATAGAGAGAAGTAGAACTTGCATGAATAGAATATACATGAGTCCCACCAGGTTATACTTCTTGTCCAACCAGATTATGACACCTATATTTATAGATCCCAATATAGATCCTTCTCAATTAGTTATCAAAATGGTAAGGGGCAGGCAACACCTTTATAGGTGATTATTACAGAGTATGTCAGAAAATGGTTATATATGTGGCAGTGTCATAACTTAAATTGTCATATGTGGAATGGTCGTTCAGGGCTCGATCAAGGCTTACACCAATCAGTCGGGTCGTGGTCCGATCAATTAGGTAATTAGATTCTCACAAACGATATTGAGCAATCAGTCGAGTCGGGGGGTCACCTTATCAGATTCTCACAAACAATAGCAATTGATGAATCAATAAGATTGTATGCTCCAAATGATCAAACCCGAATCTAGAAAGCTTCCTTGTACATTGGTGTAGTGCCTACCAAAGTGTCTCCAATGCTTAAGTTAGTAAAAGAATTTGAGAAAGTATTTTGGCAGGGTAACAATAAGATAACTGTGTTATGTACTAGAGCACCGAGAAAGGTGATATTTATATAGAAAAGTGGAACCTACTTGAATAGGATATACATGAGTCATACTGGATTATGCTTCTTGTCTAACCAGATTATGCCACCTGTATTTATAGATCCCATTACAGATCATTTTCAATTAGTTATCAAAATCATTAAAGGGTAGGCAATACCTCTATAGGTGAGTATCATGGAATATATTAGAAAATGGTTGTATGTGTGGCAATAACAATAGTTAATTTATCATATGTGGAATGGTCGATTGGGGTTACATCGATTGGTTGGGTCTGGGTTTCCCAATCGGGTAACTAGGTCAATTAGTAGCCACCCTATCACTAAAAAAAAATGTAAAACACAAATTTAGTTATACAATTTAAATCATATTATGGCTGCATTTGACTCACCAACTTAAAAAAAAAAA
>JAVXUM010000017.1:21709994-21726974 GCA_035590655.1 Pouteria glomerata | reverse complement strand
TATAGTATGAAAAATACCATTCAATCCATAAATTAACAGAATATATATTATATATTAAGTTATATTTTAATTATTTACAAGTTGACCCTTAATTAAATTTTATCATATCAATTTTACCCTCGAATAAAGTTTGAAATATTACATTTTGACCCCGCCATATCCCTCCCGTATCTTAGCCGTATTCTATGCAAAATTAAAAATAAAAAATCAGGATACTCCACGTGACATATCCAATACGTATCTAGCCGTATCCTAACCATATCCGCGTATCCAATACGAGTGCGGCACCTAATTTGAAGTATCCGTGCTTCATTGATCACAACCTATCGAGTTGTGTAATAATCAAGTTATTATCCATATAGCTTCCTATCCAATTTTTCATGAGAAAACCAAATATATTAAGGTTGATTGCCACTTTGTCAAAATAGAAAATCCTACATAATATCATCAAAACTAGTCATGTTAAAGTCAATTTGTTTGCTAAAGCTTTGGAGTATAAGATTCATTTATAACAAGCTTGGGGCATATAATGTAAGCGACAGTGCTAATTTATATTATCTAAATATGTTAGTAGTGTAGTAGTAATTTACTCGGTATACTATGTTGACTATTATTATAAATACAATGCTGGAAACCATAATTTGGGTGTCAAACTATTCGGGTGTTTCTAGAAACAGATGAATGGTTGAGATTTGGACAGTAGCATGGCTCATAGGTCTGATGACCTTTACCAGCCTCAGCATGACCGGTAAATTAGAACAACTCACTAGCCTTTCTGATTTGTATACTAAATCACAATTTTTTGAGAATAGCAAAATAAAATGAAAAGGGAAAAATATAATAATAACCAAAAACAAAAAGATAGGAAGTCTTACCAGAATCATCAAAGATGTAGACACGCATATGGACTCCACCTGCTCCACAAATAAGTTCCAGATATGTGATGTTTTCGGGGAAGCATCTTGAGAAACTGTCCTCTGTGATAATTCACCTACCTTCTCATGGAATTGGTTGTCCTGTTTGACACCTTGATTCTGTTTTACAAAAGACATGTCCTCAGACGATTCGGGGTTTATTAAAAAGGAATCACTCTCATTTCTGTCAACTTTATCAACTTTAGTACATGTCTCCATGGCCCACAGATCGATCCTCGGCATGAATATCAAGCAGGAACCCAGACTCGCACATCTCACTGCCACAGAAATTTAGGGGGAAAAAAACATAATTTTGAGGATCATGATAAGCATAACATGAAATCATAGTACACATACTAATGCAAATATCTCATCATTAAATCAAATTGTTCAACGAAATTAGGTGTTACTAGTGTTCAAGGTTGAAGATCAGCAGCAGCATTGAAGAAAAAATCAAAAACACTGATATCATTTTCTGTGAAAATTTTCCTAAAATAGGGAGGGAAAAAAAAGACAAGAGACTTTGAACTAATTTTCTCGGCTTAGAATCAATTCAAACATCTTAAGCGCGACTGACACAACAAGATTGTGATGAATGGAGAACTTTACGCAAATGCTAAGTATAAAACTAATGATAAGAGAACCAACAAATGATGGAGATTAATTAATAATAAGAAAGTACAATATTAAAGAGCCTGCCATAAAGCAAACAGGTCTGTAAAGCAAACAGGCCAGACCATTAAAACTAAGATGAATGTAAATACAACATGAAACGAGGAAAAGAGAGAAGTAATAAAGACAGAAAGTGTATTTGAAAGACAGTCAAAAACAGATGTTCCAAGCAATGCTGTACATGAGAAGCCCCATCTGACCGCCTGAACTTGTCCAAATTCAGCAGAAAAGTCAGAAAGTGAAAATAAGGAAAAATCAAATTTTCAAAACATTTAGCTTTTCAATATTGTTTTATAATTTAAGTTGAAAAGTCAACCAATTTCCAGAAACTTAATTTAAGAATGTCCCTTATTTCTGTAAAATTCCATTAAACATTCACCTAAATCAAATGGGGGACAGAAGCCATGTCAAAAGCATAGAGCACCTCATGTAAAACGGATTTTATTATTCTGCAACTGAAAAAACTGAATTAATAAAATTCAAACTCGTATGACATCAAAGGGGGTTTTGAAGAACCATACATAATTCATCCTTCATGCAACTAGAAAACAAGATGAACAGAAAAGGAACATACTCAGTATTCGAGTTACTCCTTGTATCAGATCTCCGTGTCCCTCTTGTGAAATTGTAGCCAAATCAATCTTCTGAATTTCAAAATTCCCAACAAAACAGTGAAGAAGGCAAGATGCAAGATACCTCTGGCCAGATCGGGGAATCCCAGAAATCAGCATTCGGAATCCTAACTTCTTTCCTGATGTATTAGATATATTCTGCAACAAACAAGTGCGAGCACCTATTTGCTCTTCAGCCCAAGCATCAAATTCGGAATCATTAGCCTGTCCAATAAAAATGCCACCAAGTGAAAGGTTAATCCCAATATCCCTCAAAACATCTGCTTCTTCAAGCAACTCATGAATGTGGGACCACCAATGATCAGTTAGAACTTTCTTCTTATCCAAAGCAGAAACAATTACACTTTTGATCAGTGTGGCAGCTTTATAAAAAGGAGGAGGCAAAAAGATACGTTCATCAAGGTACAAAGAAACAAGCAATCTGGACAGTGGTTGCAGAAGACAAGGACTAAGATAGCTGTGAAGAGGTGAAGATTCCACACCATTTGCAGCCATCCCTGCTCCTCTTCGAGAGCATGGAGATGGTGCACACGAAAGAGCCTCCAACCAATCCCTCTCCTCCACTGCAAAGGTGGGAAGAGGAGGATGCTTACCATGAGGGGCTTTCTTTTCAGCTGCAGAGAATAGCTCTTGCAAGGAGCAGTTCCTCCTCAGGGCAATAATGGCTGCTTGAGTACAAAGAGCCTGCAGATCAGCACCAGCGAATCCTACAGTTCTCCTAGCAATCCATTTGAGCAATGATCCGGTAACTGGCTTTGGCCACCTTCGTGTGTGAAGCGAGAGAATAGCTGCCCTGTCCTCAACAGATGGCAATGGAAAATAAATTTCCCTATCAAACCTACCAGGCCGTCTTAAAGCTGGATCAACAGCATCAGGACGATTTGTTGCACCTATTACCACAACCGAGCCCCGAGATTTTAGGCCATCTAATAGAGCAAGCAAGGTAGAAACAACTGAATTATGTGTCTGATCTTGCTGCCTAGTGCGGCAAGGTGCCAACCCATCAATCTCATCAAAGAAAATTATAGATGGTTGAGATTTCTCAGCAACCTGAAACAGAAGTCTCAATTGTCGCTCAGCATCCCCAACATATTTTCCTAAACAATCTGCTCCTTTTCGAGCAAAATATGCAATCCGTCTATCACCACGAGCACAAGAACCAATTAATGCACGCACTACTAATGTTTTACCTGTTCCCGGATAGCCATGCAAAAGAACACCCCTAGGAGGTGTAAGTCCCATATTACTAAAAAACTCAGGATATAACAATGGTAAAATGACAACCTCCTTCATGCATTGGATAACGTCTTGAAGCCCAGCAACAGATTCCCAACCTGGAAATTGTATTTCATTTTCAGAGTTTGAGCCTCCAATGTACACAGGTGCAATTCTCAACAAATCTCGATGTAGCCTCTTGCTCTCACGTTTCAAAAATTCTTCATCCTCACCACAATTCTCCAACCATTTTTCTTCTGCTTCAATATCCTTCCGCCAAGCATCATTTGACAACTTTCTCATTTCTAACTTCATTTTCTTAGCCTTAATTTTCTTCATCCTGTAAAATTGTTGACTTCCATGAGGTAGGAAGAGATGCCGGTGATCTGTGCAGGCTATGAGAAATTTCCGATGGTCAAAGATGCAACCATTAGTTCTTGCACAAGGCTGCAAAAAGGCATAAACAGAAAGTTAGGATAATGAAAGCTTTATGTTTGAGAAAGTAAACTTGAAAGTCCCTGCTGTATTAGATGACTACAAACGGAAGAGTAGAAGACAAAGAGAACAATAAAGATGCATATACTATATAATATATGCAGTTACTGACCAAGTGATAAGTTTTTGGACAACGATCGACACGGCATCCAATTGTTGCCCCTGGCCTCCCACAGCGGGTGCATTTCAATACCCTTCCTCTGCAAAGGGCTGCCCTAACATTTTTCAAGCATCCCAAACCAGCAAAATAAACCTGAACCCACAACAAATCAAAATGAATGTTGACTGAAGTCAAAACCATAAAAAACAAAAATGGATTTCTACTGTTAAATCAATTAGGATCATGATATTAAAAGCCCAAAGTATGTATGGCAATTATACCCAAAAAAAAGTGTCAAAAATCAGTAGTTAGGATTGTTGCTTACTTCCTACTAAAAAGGTCCATCATATAGCAAGACTCGGATGGTATTATGTTGAGCCCTGATAATCTTATGAACACACAAAATCAGTAAAAAGTAATGAAAATGACACTAGGACCACCTAGATCTACACCAACACACACACACAAAAATAAATGCCAACCTATATCATCAGAAGAAGAATAAAATTTTGAGCAGGTCAACAAAAGAAATAAAATGAACACAAACTACAAATTTATCATAAACAGAAATATGAAATTTTATAATAGTGAAAAATACAAAATTCTAAAGGAAATCCCATCCATCTTCACTAAGACAATCATCATAAGGACCATCATCGGATGCAGGTGGCAGATCAGTAATGAACTTCAATTTTTCTTCCCACAGAGAGATTTTAACTGCATGGTCTCAGACTATGTAATTCAATCCATTCAGATTTTGGCAGTAAAAAGTAGGGGGAAATCATCATCTTTGGAAACTACAGATTTAGGTTCATCCATAACAGGTTTAGGTTTTGCCATTAAAAAAATAAAAAAAATAGTATTTTAGCAAACAAGGGTCAAAACAAATAGTAAACCACAAGCCAAGTGAGGAAGAGTGAAAAAAATAACAAATAATCAACCAACGATCACCAAAGATGCACTAGTTCCCTTAGTCGAGCATGAATAAGTGATATGAGATCAAATCCGAGCCTTAATCATCAAGAAATCAGATTAACATGAATAAACTAGCCTTTCTCAAACCATATCAGCGGTCGACAGAAAGATACCACCAGAGAATAAAACATCATTTAGATCCAAACAGTTGATCAAATCAGGTAACAACTTGTCCAAACATGCTTGGAAGAAGTAGGCTAGCATTGTAGAAGAAGCCCATGGTCAATCGAGAGGCTAACGTGCCCTCACTTGCCACAACGAGTGGCTGCAAGGTGTCCCACACGATGACCAAACAAGCCGCATATGGCAACGCATGAGGCTTTTTCTAGCAAGATGCCTCCTAGGGCTGTGGTTGGTCACAATCGACTCTGGTGGCAATGGCTAGGTTGATTGATCCTCCAAGGTGTATGTTTTGGGATTAGGCAGCCACATAGCACTTAGGCTCTAATACCAAGGTGAAAATAAAAAGAAGGGAGAATAAAGGGAGGATTAAGAGAAGAATTAATGGTGTATTCTTTATATCATAACCCCATTAATCTCATATGTTATTCATAATGCCATAGACTAGGACTAGTTGCAAAGCTAGCTGTCAATGTCCAAACTTACACAAATATCGATGCGGGACAAGAAATTAAAGCCAAAGAAAGAAAAGAGATTATTGAAGAGAGAGGGAAGAACTAAGCAAAAGAAGAATAAGCATGAGATGAGAGAGAATCAAACAAACACAGCCAATTAATTAAATAATATTCAAGTCTATCAAACCCTAGCAATCTCAAACCTTTAAATAGGTCAATAAATCCCTAAAATAGCTGAAGATAAAATCAAACCAGTCCTATTCAAAAAAAACTACCTAAAATAATAAATAATAAAACAAAAGGAAACAAAACTCCATAGGACTCTCCGATGTCGGTGGTGTTTGGATGGCCAACTTCTATAAAATGTTGGTGTAAAAGTAACACATGGCAAAATTTCATTGGAGAAAGTTTTAAAAAAAAAAAAAAAAGGGTAAAAATTGGAGTTTTTTGGGTTTTTTTGGTAAACCAAAAACCCCCGTCCTCATCAACTATCCTGGGTTGAGAGGAACTCGACTCTATTAAGTTGGCTTGTGTACTTTTGTTTGAAAAAAATAATTTTCCTCCAAAGAGTGGTGATGAAGAAACTAAACCATAAGCTCAAGAATAAGGAGGCAAAACTCATCGTCAAGAATCCAAGTGGCATTAGTATCTAGTTGCATTTTCTAATTGACAAGACATCGTCGAAGTTGAATTAACATGAGATCCTCAACACTAAACATAAATGGGCACCGCTAAAGAAGTGGAGTAACTAAAACTGGCATGAAAACATCGCCATAACCTGCAAACAATATTTGAGGCCCAAAGATGCCTCAACAAGGTAACAAGTTTTTTACATTGTAAATTACAACAAAACTCATAACACATGGAAATATTA
The DNA here is from genome assembly GCA_035590655.1 of Pouteria glomerata. Lineage (NCBI taxonomy): Eukaryota > Viridiplantae > Streptophyta > Magnoliopsida > Ericales > Sapotaceae > Pouteria > Pouteria glomerata. The sequence continues at coordinate 21,720,522 of JAVXUM010000017.1, read as the reverse complement.
AAAAAAAATGCATTAGGACTAGGAACATGAAAGATATAAAATGGTCCAATATCTTTAGCATACAAATTTTGAGCAGGACAATATTGGGTAGTTAGTAGGCAATGCATAAGTCATTATTGAGTTACATCCATTAAAGTCTTTATTCCCATCACGAAAATCATTAGGAAATTTATAATAATTATTATTCCACCAATTTTTCATTTAATACCAACATTATCAAAAAAAGGTAGAACACATGGTTGAGAAAAAATACGATGATGATGCAACCAAACTTATCAAAGTAAAATCCCTCCAAAATGAATGAGTAAGAAAACTCAATAATATCAACAGAATAGTGGTAAAAGATGCCACAAAACAACTTGTAAGAAAAATTATTCAATGTATGCCAAAACATCTCTGTTATATACATTAGAAGTGAGGAGGACCCATACAACTGAATGATCTCACAAAAGAACAACTTGGACATAGGCCCAAAAACCTCCCAATTGATGAGATCACTAAATAAAGCTCTTGTAATACTTAAATAATATCCCTAAAGAAGTAACCATCACCAATGATAAAGTCCATGCAATCTCAATGATCATTATTCATGATATCCTCAAATAAACCAACAAAGTTAAGACAAGTAAAGCATGCAACTTGTGCTTCAAAGTTCTTCCCATAATATGGTAAAGACAAAGATGGTAGTGGAACCAGATCAATCACTTGACACATTTTCAAGATTTTCTGAATTATCATGATCAAAAAAAAGGAACTAACCGTCAAAAGAGGAAAAATTAATAATAGAATCACAAGTGCCAACAAAAACCATAGGAGTGCTAAGTCTGGGAGGTGGCCGGTGCAACTCAATAGTTTGTACAGAGAACTTTGACTTTGAGAAGCAAAACAATACAGAATTAAGACAAGTAACATTAGGAGTGCTACTAGATGTAGTGGATGTAGAAGAGCCTGCTATAGTAGGATATGAAGCCTCAAAATGATCATCTAGTGGATGAACATATAGAGTGAGATGAAAACAATGTGAGGTACTAGACATTTGAAAAGGTATACACTAAGTATCAAGGGAACCATTCTGCGACATAAATTCATAAAACTCAAATTCATAATATTTTTCTATCTCTAAAGCTTTGAAGTAAGCTTTATTTAAGGTTTTATGAGTGCATTGCTTAACATTCTCATGGATGCCAAGCCTTAGCCCATGGACAAATATCTTCATCTCGAAAATCAAACCACTTCCTACGAGTTTTATATTAATCCAAATATTCATCAACAGAAGAATACTTCTGTTTAAGGCGCATCAATTGAGACCATGACTCATCACTCCTATTTAAGGCGCATCAATTGAGACCATGACTCATCACTCCTATTTAAGGCGCATCAATTGAGACCATGCCTCATCCTTAAAATTTTAGGAACAAATTGATCGCTTAAAATTTGTTTCACCACAACCCATAAAATAAATTGCCTATTACACATCCTATCATAGTATAATTTGAGTGCTTGCCAATACTCTCTGGCTTGATTGGTCAATCTTGTTTCTATTAGATGAACACCCTAGTCAACAGACAGGTCGTGACAGTCAAAAATGTATTCAACACCATCCACCCAAACAAAGAACTCATGAGGATCAAAAATGCCACTAAAATAAGGAGGATCTTTGATATAGTTTGACAAATAAGACAGAAGTCCTACCTTATCACTCAAATACGATTGAGTTTTTCAAAATTCATGGTAAAACGACACAAGCAATTATTTTTCAAAATGCTGATATTAAAGTAATATGGAAAAAAAAAAAGACTGAGAAATAAAAATATAAAATTCTAATATGCTTAGAATAGGAATTACGACCCTAATAAATGAAACTCAACAAATAATTTAGGCACGCAATGGCTGGTTGATTTTTTTTCCAATTAGAACATGTTGGGTTTGTCGAAGGGTTGTCAGAGGGAGGCAAATCTAGTGGTAGTGTTGATTGGCTTCATGGCAAGTGGAAAAGGGCCTTGTGGATCGACTATCGAGGAAGTTTGCTATTGACGAAGCCTGTTGTTGATGATTGACAAAGTCACAAATGGAGGTGACCGATCTAGCCGACTGCTGTAGATAAGTGCAATCTTTTGGGGCTAATCGGTGCAATCTTTTGGGGCTAATCGGCGATGTCTGGAAAGGTCACCAGGATTGTTGTTGATGCTTGGCTAAGTCGCGAAAGGGCTAGGAGGGTTTGAGATTGGATACGATAGTGATGTGCCTCCAATAACCAGAATCATCTTTCTCCGTGGTATGAGTAATCACCAGTGCAAAGTGCTCGGAGTTAGTAGTCAAAGAATATGGTCATCGTGGAGATGTTGAGAAGGCTTCACTTCTAGGGTTTGGTTTAGCTGAGGCAAAAAAAAGTTAGAAACAAATTTGTGAATGGATGAGGGTTTGATTTGAACAATGATGGTTATCAATCAATTTACTCTAATACCAGAGTTGATGCAGGACAAGAAATTAAAGCCACAGAAATAGAAGAGATTAAGCATGAGAAAGGAAAGAATTAAGCCAAAGAACCAGCAAGAGCAAAAAGAAACTCAAGCAAACACAATCAATTAATTCAATAATATTCAATTCAAGTCTATCAAACTCTAATAATCTCAAGATTTTAAATAGGCTAATAAATCCCTAAAATAGCTTAATATAGAATTAAATCAAAATTACAATCTCAGAAATCCTACTCAAAAAAATACCTAAAATAATAAATAATAAAAATAACAATAACAAAAGGAAATTTCCATGTGACCCTCTGATGTCCGCATTAAATATACTATCAAAAATACAAAGAACGATATTCTAAAAATTGCCAAAGCAGTAGAATTAACCATGATTATGTGACAAAGTTCCATAGATTATCTACCACAAATAATTTACCAAAAACTAGTACGATTTAGTTGCTAGATTTGTGGACCGATTACACCCCCATGTTAAAGAAATGATCATGTTGTAGCCCATTCACACCCTAATAGAAGTCATCCAATTGCAACTTGAGTTGAATTCCAGTTGAAATGTAGAGGATATAAGAGTCCTACCACTACAAGGAGTTATAGTCAAGTTGAATTCTGGTTGGATAATAAAGGATGTAAGAGTCCTACGACTACTAGGAGTTATAGTCCTACCCATATTCAGACTTACAATTCTAATCCAAATTAGAGTCAAAATCCCTATCCTAGTCAAATTGAACAAGGAAAGGGCAAAGCAATTGAGGAATCGTCTTAGAATCCTAAGTGGTCTAAAACTCTATGGAAAAGTCAGTCCAACTCAAGGCAAACTAATGCAACACAAGAAGTGAACAACCCCTACGTAGTATCTTGTGGCAACAAGTACTGTTAATACAAGCAACAAGAACACCACTCCAATTGTTGCCACCAAAGGCAATTGGTTCCCCTTGCCGCGCATTAGGGAGATGTAGAGGACTACCCAAAAGCAGAGAAGGAGTTCCATGAAGATGAGGATGATCCAATAAATTAGGTCCACGAAGATGAAGGTCTCTCTATGGATGTCCAGAGAGGCTTAAGTATATGCCTCACAAGGAAGATCTCCAAAAACACATATCATACAAATGCACTTTACAGTCAAGTAACAAGTTTGCAATTTAATCATAGATGGAGGTAGCAATGAGAATTTTATTTTTTTTTTTACTTTGAATAACTCAGGGTGTCCAACAAACCAATTTTCGTGCACCTCGACCTGTTCCCTGGTGGACAAGCTCAACTTCGAACCAAAAATCACACTACCCCTTACAACATTGAATGGATTTGAAATGTACTAGACATAAGCATGACTAAACTGTGCCTTAATCCTTCCTCTATTGGCAAGAAGCATAAAGACAAGGTTATGTGTGATGTAGCTGACACGAATGCTTGCCACATGCTCATAAGTCAAGCTTGGGAGTTTGATATCCATAACTGCAATGACAACACATACGCATTCGATAAAGATAACTTGAAGATTATTCTAACTCCTATGAGGCATGAAAGTCAATTTGACATGCCTGCTAAGAAAGGAAACACTTTCTAGTAACTCCAAACCTTATTCCTAATATTCTAAATACAAAATAGGACTTGGTAATTTCAAAGATTTCCATGTTCAAATTGCTTTTGATTACCACAAGCCATCATCTCATATGTTGTCTATCTAGAACTCGAGAAAATTTTCTTTAAATAAGAGAAGTATGATGAGGACACAAGTTAAAAAAAAAAAAAAAGGAAGAAGAAGACGAAGAAGAAGAAGAAGAAGAAGTCATCGTCAAGTGTAGGGTTTAATTTTTAATTTGTAAAAGAATTCTATTTGGGATATCTTTCATTTGTTTTTGGTTTCTATAGTTCAAGGTTGGGCTTAACTCAAACGTGTTATCATTAAAGGTAGCTTCATACTCAAATTATCATTTAGTGTTTTAATTAGGTATATTGTCTTAGATAGGAATCTTCTCTCAATTAGAAGTTTTACTTTAGTCAAAGAGAGAAGAAAGAACAACAAGAAAGAAGATTAGAAAAGAGGGAAGAACAATAGCAACAATGCCATTAAATATTTTCTCAATGCAAAGTCTACTAAACCCTAATACTCTCAAATATTTAAATAGGCTAATACATCCGCAAGGTAACTAAAGATAGAATCAAATCAAAGATAATAAGAATAATAATAACAAATAAAATAAAAGGAAATAAGTCTTCAACGGGACTTGGTGATGCCCTCATCAAAAAGGCTAAGCATACACAACTAAAATGTGAATTCCATGGAAAATATAAGGTCTATGATACGTCAAAGCCTAGGTATAAGATAATCTTGTTAGTATAGAAACACCACTACTTGTTAGTATAAAAACACCATTCCCGACCCCCACTAGAAAAAGATACATACATACATATATATTTTGCATGGTTAAAAAGCATCACACAAGCAGCTAAAGGGATGGCATCACTTGAAAACCAAAAGCTGATAATCCAGTAATGTAAAACTGAATTAAAAAAAAAAAAAGGCAGTCAGAAAAAACTAAAGCTGACAATGCAGTAATGTAAAACTGAATAGTCAGAGAAAAAACCACACCTCTGGACTCCACACAGCACAATGTTGATGAACCCAGATTCCAGCAATCCCGTAGCGATCATTTATTGGACCCAAGAGACGTCCAAGCCAGCCAGGTTCATCCCCAAACCCATCCCATTTGTCATAGTTGGGCTCCTCAGATGCTGAAGATCCACTGTATACCTCATGATCACTTCCAGCCCCATCATGCATTAATTTCTTTGGAGGCTTCCCATCAGTCCCTGTGCCGCACAAACCACATATTCTCCCTTCTCTCACACGCAGCATTCCAAGTGTGTCACTTGAGGCACAGTCAATCTTATCAACCTCCGTGGCATTCTTATCTTTCCGCAGTTTCTTATGGCATGTTCCATGCTCCACCTGAACTGCAAGGACACCACCAACTTGTACAGAATCCCTTTGATTTTGTCCATCCTTCACAAACTCTGGTAGACCCATCTGCATATCCTGTCCTGTTGTTTCCACATTGTCATTGCCTTTGCCATTGCAATCTTCTAACTGTAGAGCCCTTGGAACTTCACCATCCTCTTTCTCAACTAGTTGTGCGGTACCATCTTCATCCTCATGCTCACTTTCACATGCATCTCCACTTTTCAAGCGCAAGGGATCCTTCTCATCATTGTCGTCTAACACATCCACCTCATCATTGTCATCAAACACATCCACTTCATTCTCTCTGTCTTCCTCCACCTCGTCCTTCTCTCTGTCTTGCTCCACCTCATCCTTCTCTTTGTCTTCCTCCACCTCTCCATTCTCTCTGTCTTCCTCCACCTTCTTCTTTTCCTTTCCATGGTCCCTGTCATGGTCCTTGTCACAAAATGAATCAATTCCCTGATGAACATTCCCTGAAACATTAGAAGCTTTAATTCTACCTGGCCTCTTTGACTTAACAACTGTGGATAAGCCACCTTCCAATTCCTCCTCCTTATCATCCAATTTTTTACCCTGCACCTTGACCTTTTCACGAAACTCTTTCAAATCCTCAAAAAGCCTTGTTTTACCTTTTGGCAAAGTAGCCTTCCTTCTAACTCCAAAAGTTACATTTTTAACCCTAGATCTCAGCCTAGACCTCCAACTACCATGTGTTTCCTCCACATCCCTCGAAGTTGAACAAGTCAAGTCACTCTTTACCCCATTGTTTCTCACTTCCCTCCCAACAGAATGAATTTCACCCCTATTATCAACTATCCGTCGCTTCTTCGCGGGCGGAGGTGAGGCATCAAGCACCACCGGAGGCCGCCGGACCCTCGTGCTCCTCCGGAGCTCTGATTCATTACCCACCAAAACACCCCCAACATCACACTCATTCGATTCAGTTTTCACACCCCGGTGATTTCGATTATATGCCTTTTCACATATCGCATCGAGCCTCTTGTGCTTCTTTCGAGTCCTCAAACTACCCGATCGCAAATTCTTCCTTCGCTCCGAAACCGAGAGCGTACGAGACAATCGCATGACAAGAACTATATATGTACACACGTTTCTATCGGGAAACCTCTAATCTAAACAAATGGGTATTGAATATCCTCCTTGTTGGTTCGATTGGTGTTGCCTAAACCTTGAATTAGAGAGGAAAACATCAAATAAGTAATAACTAACCTCGCGATTTCTCTGTCTCATCGATTGATCAGAGAGGAACGCGATTCAACGAGGCAAGAGAAAAGAAACCCTAGAAACCATCAAAGTTGAATCCAATCTTCCTTGATAATCAGTTGCTTTGCTTTAGAGTCTTCTGGTGTCCGTGAAGATTGGGAGTTAGAGAGAGTTTCCGCTTTGTTGGTAAGCTTTTCTCTGTCGCGCTCTCTCTCTCTCTTGGCTCTCTCCGCTCCCTCTTGGTTATAAGAAGGCTAGGGCGGAGGTGTAGAGAAGGCTCATGGGGTCTGATATTTTTGTCACACGCGTTATTGGAGCGTGTGATACAATCTGGATCGAGTGACTTAGAGATGAGTTGACGAGTCTGGGGCCACATAAGATAGGCCTGATTTGGACACGTCGGTTGACCATAGAGTAGTGGGAGGAACGCGCACAAAGTGAGTTTGCAATTTCCATTCAATTTTTTCCTTGTCAAACGTTACCGCCAAATTGTATATATATTTGTATGATTTTCTATTAGGATTTACATCCAAGGTATGTAGCTATAGAATTAGGCTTGGAAGAGCTTTTAATTTTTTTTTCATTGTACCTTTTTTTTTCATCAAAATCAACTTTTTTTTCTAAAATTATAACTTTTAGGTTGTCAACCGAATTGTGAAAAAAAAATAAAAAAATTATGTTCATTTAAATAAAAATTAAAAAATAGAAAATCAACTTTTTATTTTTTTATCTAAATTGATATCTTTTATTTAAATGGATGTGAATTTTTTAAAAAAAAAATGCAATTAAATGCTTAAAAGATATAATTTTTAGAAATAATTTAAATTTTAGTAAAAAAATCATATAAAAACCCAAAAAAAATGTTATAAAAAAACTAGTAACTATTTTTGTAACCAAATACAACCAAGATAGTTAAGAAAACTAAGCACATATTATTAACATAATCCTATAATAAGATTCCTTCCAAATGTTTTTGTTTAGTATTTTTTATTTATATCCATAACTTTTTTAAAATTTTTAGTAAAAATGTGTTTTGTAGATCTATTTTTTATCATAAAAAAATAAAATTTTGTGTGAAAATTTAGACACAAATGACCCATTTACTAAAATTGTCATTTTTCTATTTATGTATAACTATTTATGCTTTTCTAGTTGCTTATTTTTTATTATCCTTTTTTTTCCTAAAATAATTTAAAAATGTAATTTTGTTTGTAATAATTACAAATAAAATATATTAAATAAAAATTAATTTTATTATTTATTACAAATAATCCAATGAAATATATATGATACTAATTTAATTAGCTAAACTAAGCTAATTAAATTAAATTATACTATTTATTAAAACAATTTAATAAAATATATTTTATATTAAATTAATCAAATGAAATTAATTATTAAATTAATTAATTTAATTATATTACTTATTAAAAAATATAGTTTAATAAAACATTTAAATAAAATAATTCATTTTAATACAATTCAACAAAAATAAATAAAGTATTAAAACTAACAAATGTTTATAACATAAACAAAACAAAAAAGAAAAAATGAAAGTGAAAACTCTTTTCTTTTTACACTTTTCTGTTTAAGTTTTTATTTTATAGGCACAAAAAATAAAAACAAGGTAAAAACATATTTTTATTGCTATTTTTTAAAAATTTGTAAACATAAATTAAAAAAAGAAAATATAACATTACGAAACAGAGCCAAAACATAAGCAAAAAAATTATGTTTTCACCCTCATTTTCTTTTTTTCATAAACACTTTTGTCAATTTTAGACATTAAACAAATATTTGGTATATTTTATTAAATTAATTTTTCATTCATATGCTTTATTAAATTAAAATTATTTTTAACAAATAATAATATATCAATTTATTTTAAGGTGGATCTATTTATACTCTATTTTATTTTTTTATTAATAAAATTATACAACTACTCTTATGCTTTTAATAAAATATTTTATCTAATTTTATGCCATAAATATGCTTCTACAAGAATGAGAGTAATTGTGTAATTTTATTTAATAAAAAAATAGAGTAGAGTGTAAGATCCATTAGTAAAGTGCCAATAGCCCTACCCTTTATTTTGTTAAATTAAAAGTATTCTTAAGAAATAATAATTACATTTTAATAAAATATGTTATCTAATTTTAAGCCATAAATATCTTTTTACAAAAATGAGAGTAATTGTGTAATTTTATTTAATAAAAAATAAAGTACAGTGTAAGAATTCATTAGTATAGTACAAATTGCCCTATCCTTTATTTTGTTAAATTAAAAGCATTCTTAAGAAACAATAATTTCATATTAAAATGATCAAAACTAAAATTAATTTCTATTTAATAATAAATTATGATTAAAATGTTTCTTTAATGAAATCAAAATTATTTTTAATAAATAATGATTCTAGATTAAAATATTATATTATATTATATTAATTTTTAATAAATTATAATTTATAATTAATTTTTTCTTAAAATGATTTATCTAATTAAATTAAAATTATTTTTTAATAAATAATGATTACATATTAAATTAAATTAAATTATTTTTAAATTGATGATAATTTTTTATTAAATTATGATCATTATCAATATTTTATTGGAATTAATTATTATTAAAAAAATAAGTATTTTATAAAAAAAAAAGTATGGTTCATTCACCTAGAGTTGGTGAATCACAAAGGTACGACCAAAGCATCCATATGATGGTATTGTAGATTCGATTATATAACTATTTTAAAGAATCTTTATCAACTAATATTATATAGAGAATGAGTTTTTAGTCCTCTGTGTTAGAACTTGTGATTTTTCGTTACTGTTCTTAGGATTTTTTGTATTAAATCCTTGCATCATGACTCACTTTTTTGCACTTAGATGATATATTTGTTATTTGATTAATTATTTGGATTGCTGGCACATGATTTTTTCACATGGTATCAATGCATGTTCATCTAAGATTTTCTAAATCACAAAGATAAGATCTTAAATGGTAGTATCATGAATACCCATGTGAAAAACACAACTATCTACCTATCTTTGTACAATAATCGATAAAGATTACATTAGGAAATTTACAAAAATCATGGTTTTAGAAAAAATATGATAAAGTTTTGTGAGATAAATTTTTTATCTCAGTTTAATTGAAAAATTGAGATAAAAATTTATTTTTCATATTTTTTATCTCAGTTTTGTTAAAGTTGTGATTGTATTTTATTTATTCTATACACGTTTTTAAAAGAAAAAAGTGAAATTAAAAACTAAGGTGAATGACAAGATGAAAAAATGAGACAATTTTAATCTCTAAAAAAAAGTGAGATAAAAAATTAGGGAGAAAAATGAGATAAAAAAATTAGGGACAATTTTAATCTCTAAAAAAAAAAGTGAGATAAAAAAATTAAGGACAATTTTAATCTCTTAAAAAAGTAAGAGATAAAAAAACTAGCGACAATTTTAATTTCTAAAAAAAAAGTGAGATAAAAAAATTAAAAGTAATTTTCGTGCGCCTACAATGATATTCACTTTCCTTCTTTCCCTCCCTCCCTTCTTTCATCTTCTTCAATAGCCAAAAACCCTAGCCATTCAATGGTTATCATGCAAGGGACAACGCGTAAATAACAAAAGCCTTCAAAAACATCTCAATCGTTGCAGGTATGTTTGTTGCTTTGATATTCCAAAATTTTTTAATAGTTATTTTTTATTTTTTATATATTTTTTAAGCTTTGGTGGGTCCCTTTCTTATCAAAAAGTAGGTGAGAGCAATACAATATGCACTCTGTATATATAACTTTATTTTAATTGATTAAAATCTTATTTATTTAAACTAAAATTAATTATTGTGGATAAAATTCAGA
>JAVXUM010000017.1:21691095-21706177 GCA_035590655.1 Pouteria glomerata | reverse complement strand
TTTATCGCTGTACTCGGACTATACAGCGCGTCGCTGAGTAAGGTACGCCCCAACGAAATTTCATTAGGTCTCAAATCCATTAAAAAAATTCGACTGAAATATTGTGCTGGCTGTTGGCTACCTAACGCACAACCCTCCTCCTTTATCCGGGCCTGGGACCAGCTACGTCAAGAAACCCCAACATAGGCGGAGTTAAACTTGGGGGGCATTCACATCTGATCTGAAAAAATTGAAGATAATGTGAGGTCAGCATATGCCCCAAACGATGAGCTCACCGAGAAGAGCAAGTGCCTTGAGGCCGATCTTGTCACTATGTAGAGGGAGTTTGAGATCACAAATAAAAGAGCACCCAAGGCTAATGCCAAACTTCAAGATGAGCGAAAGAAGGCCTATGCAGAGGGCTATGAAGCTACTGGTGATGATTTTCAGAAACAAGTGTTCATCACAACAAACATTTACTATCACAATGGCTTGGTGATGCCCTCGATAAGGCTGTCTATCCCTCGAATTTCGAGGTCTACACCTCTTTGGAATGGCCAAAGAACGAGCTAGAATTCCTCCCTTAGATAATGAAGAAGACGAGGAGACCTTGTCTACACTGATTGGGAAGAGCGCTACTCGAGACTGATCAGATCACAGGGTCATTGGTAGCGAGGAAGAGACGAGCAAGTAGTCGACCAGATTACTTAAGGAACCGACCAGACCTTCCTACCTGCAAATAAGACGATTGATGATTTAGGCGTGGTTGGAGAGGTCAGTTAAGATTGGAACGTGTTGTTTTAGGCCAACACTTATAGTTTCTAGGAGGTCGGCCCCCCTTTTATTAATGAAAAGACATTTTTTTCTTTTTTATGCTTTTTTTTTTCTCTCAATTATTGTGTTTGATAACTTATGTTGTAATTTTGGGAAATAACTATTTGTTCATGAATTTTTCGAACTCCAACATTTGTAAATAATTATAAGAAATCATTTTCTGGTAACTTAATCCAAACATAATTCCTCCGTATGTAATTGCTTACCTTTGTTTTTGATAAACATAAGTTGAGACGTGCCAATTCTGAGTTGGAACACTTATCAGATTTGTTTTTAACTCAAAATGAACATAAGTTGAGTCGTGTCAAGTGCCAGTTAGAACATTTAGTAGATTTATTTTTAAACCCAAATGAACACAAGCTGAGCCATGTTAGGTCTTAGTTGGGACAGTTAGCAAATTTGTTTTTAACCCAAAATGAACATAAGCTAAGCCATGTCAGGTTTGAGTTAGGACACTAAGTAGATTTTTTTAACCTAAATGAACATAGGCTAAACCATGTTAGATCCAAGTTGGGACACTTAATGGATTTGTTTTTAACCCAAAATGAATATAGTTGAGCCATGTCATGTCCGAGTTAAAATAGGGTCTTTTTACTTTCAATGAAGTTAGTAAGATTGATTATAACTGACCTGAGGGGGTTAGCAATCATGGCCTTGCCCCTGGTATGGTTATGGCTGACCTGAGTAGGTCAAGTGGCCGAACCATGGCCTTTTGTCAAGTGTGATTATGGTCGACCTGAGCAGGCAAGATGGCCGAACTATGACCTTTCGCCAAGTGTGGCTATGGTTGACCTGAGCGGGTCAGTGGCTGAACGGTGGCCTTTTGCTAGATGTTTATTTTTTTGACAAGAATTATTTATTATAGGCATGCGGATATTTTGGAAATAGAATTCATCATTCATAACTTAGTTTTTACACCGGGTTTTTTTTTTTTTTTAATGATAATAGATCTTCAAGTTGGCAACATTCCATGGCCTTATGACTTCTTTTCCCTTCATATCTTCCAGGTGATAGGCCCCGTTGCTAACTACTTAGTGACTTTGTAGGGATCTTCCTAGTTTAGACCGCGCTTGCTATTAGCAAGATTCTTTGTTGTCAACATTATCTTTTTGAACATAAGATCGCTGACATTGAAAGCTCTTGCCTAGGCATGTTTGCTTCGTGTCTTCCTCAATTGTTACTGATAGTTGGCCATTCAAATCTGAGCGAGTTCCCTGTTTTCATCAAGTAGGTCTAGATTCATCTCAACTGCCGCATCATTGCCTTTTTGTGAGAAAGCTAGGGTCCAGATTGTGAGAATACTAGCCTCTAGTAGTATGACTATGTTTGTCCCATATGCTAGTGAGAACAAAGTCTCTCTGGTCGATCAGTGAGGAGTAGTTCTGTATGCCTAAAGCACGGTTGGCAGTTCTTCCCACCCATCATCCCTTCGTTTGTTGTAAGCATTTCGTGATGCCATCGGTATGGTCTTGTTGGAGACCTCAGCTTGGCTGTTACTTTGAGAGTATGCTAGTATGGATAGTGATTGCAAATTCAAGGTTCGAACTGAACTCTTTAAATGCATTGCTATCAAATTATGTGGCATTGTCTGAAATCAAGCTCTATGGGACCCTATACCGGGTGACTATGCTCTTCCATATAAATCTCCTGGTGTTGGAGTCTTTGATGATGCTGAGTGGTTTGGCTTCAATCCACTTTGTGAAATAGTTTGTTGTTGTGATAACCCCGCCAACCCCCAGGGGTCATAGGTAATGGTCTAACTATGTCTAGCCCCCATTGGGCGAAGGGCCATTGGCTAGTTAGAAGGGTCATATTTTGATTAGGTTGGTAAGGGATCAGGGTGAACTTTTGCACTTGTCAAACTTTGCTAAATATTAGATAGTATCTTTCTGCAAGTAGGGCCACTAATAGCCTTGTGACATTGTTAGGGCAGCTTTGGATCGTCCTCCAGCATGTACTCTGCAACTACCCTCGTGTAATTCTTTCAATAAGCCTTGCACTACGTTAGGGTGAACATAAAGCAAATATGGACTACTGAATGATTTTTTGTATAATTACAAGTTGGGGAACAACCAAAATCTTAACACTGATACAGGAGAAGTTATCTACACACTATGCTTAGGGTTTATATATGCTCGGATAGAAAAGTTTTTCTACCATGATGCTTCTTGCCTTGCCATGTCATTCAGTTGCCCCTAAGGTGGCTAAGGCATCTGCTCGGTCATCTCATTCCTCCTAATTAGCTTAAGCTCCCTACATCAAACTTTTCAATTAGTGCTCATATTTGCTGATATTATTTCACCATGTTATCTGCACGAACTTCATACTTCCCTTTAAGTTAACTAATGACCAACTGAGAGTCTGATGAAAAGATGACTCTTTGAGCATGTTGCCCCAGAGCTAACTTAAGCTCGATCAACATAGCCTTATATTCGGCTTCATTGTTAGTTGCTCAGATCCTTAGTTTTATAGCCTGTTGATAGACTAATCCCTCTAGTGAGGTTAGTACAACTCCAAGCTCTAGAGCCTTCCTTTGTTGCAGCACCATCCATTTAAATCTTCTAAGTTCCTTCATCGATAACTTTTGGCGTGTAGCACTAGTTAGTATCGACTGGGTAAATGAATTTGACTATGAAGTCTGCTAGTGCTTGCCATTTGATAGTAGTCTAAAGTATGAAACTAATGTCATATGATCTGAGCTCGACTGCCCATTTTGGCATTTTGCCAAACAAGTCGGCTTTCTTGAGCGTAGATTTAAGCGGGTGCTCATTAGCCACTACTATTAGATGAGACAAGAAATAGTGTGACAACTTTCTCAAAGCAACGATTAGTGCCAAGACTAGTTTCTCAATAAAGAGATACCCTTGCCCTGCTTGGACCATCATTTTGCTTACATAATGGACTGGTTATTACACCTTATCATTTTCTCTCACGAGGACTGCGGTAACTGAGTGTTCAGATACTACCAATTACAATTAGAACCTTTTCCTGGGGTGAGGAGTAAATAAAAGTGGGGGTGACGCAAGATAACTCTTTAACTCTTCAAATGCTAGGTCGCATTCCTCATCCCAGTGTAAAATACATTTCCTTTTTAGTAATCTGAAGAAAGGTTAGCACTGGTCGGAGATCGAATAGTGCAACAATTTAATGCTGCCACCATGCCTGTTAGTCTTTGCACTTCTTTCACTGTCGTTGGGCAGTGCAGCCTTTATATGGAAGCAATTTGGTTGGGGTCAACTTTTATGCCTTTTCTAGTTACTAGATGCCTAAGGAATTTTCCTGAACTTACCCCAAAAATGTACTTAACAGCGTTAAGTCGTAAGCCATACTTCTTGAGGATTTTAAACACTTCGTTTAGTAGGTGGCTCTGGTATTCTTCAGTTTGAATAGCATTACTTTGTAGCAATAAACCCCTCTAGGCGTAATGAAGACATTCTTCTCTTGGTCTAGTCTGAACATGGAGATCTGGCAATAACCTCGGTAAGCTTCTAGGAAGCTCATCATTTCATGCCTGACAGTAACATTGGTTGCGTTTGGAGCTTTCCAAAACAAAATAAAATTCTACAAATCTCTACAAATACGAATTACGAGACTATAAAATTTAAACTTTCTGCTCACAACACAAAAAACGAGACACTAATTTTTTAAATTTTATATAATTTTATACTCACTACACAAAAGTCGAGACATTAACTTTTTATTTTATACAACTCCAAACACACCCATTAACGAGCTGATTTATTTTGAACAAAAAGAAAGGATCTTTCGAATAAGCCTTGTTAAGGTTAGAGAATTTGACTCAAACTCGCTATTCGCCATTCTTTTTCTTTACTAACACTGTATTAGAGAGCCATTTCGGATAGCTGACTTTTCAGATTGCATTGGTTTCAAATAGTTTTTCGATCTCTTTGATTATAGCCTCCGTGTGTGTGGGAAATGACCGTCTCATTTTTCTGATAATTGGTTTCATAGTCAATAGCATACTGAGCATGTAGCAAATAACCTTGGGGTTGATTCTTAGCATCTCATATGGGGTCCATGCAAACACTTCCAAATTTTACTTTAAGAGGTCCACCTGCTTCTGCTTTTGGTGTTCGAGAAGGTTTCTCCTGACTAAGAAGAATCTTTCCGGATTAGACTCATGGGTGGGGATGGACTTCAATTCTTTGATTGCCTTTTTGTTAGGTTTTCTTCCAACATTCTCCAAGGTCAACGTATCTTCTACTCTAACCATTGACTTGATCTTATTAGGGATATTCTTTAATCTAATAGTGATCAAGTAACACCTTTTAGAGATAAAACTAGTTCCCTTTAATCAAGAGTACTCATCAGGATGTCGGGATTTTGTTCATATGGTGGTAAGTAGAGGGCATGGCCTTCATCTTATGTAGGTCTGATCAGCCCATGATAACATTCTATGATAACAGGACATCACCATCAAGAATTTCGTTTACAACACCATTGGCCTGGCTTGGACAGGAACCGTAACCCTCCTGAGTGGCCAAACTAGCACTGAGCTGAACCTGATCAGAGGACAATGGGCTAAGCTAAGGTTGAATTCTAGCAACCTAAGCTCCTTAAAGAGCCTATATTACATTACTTCTGTTGAGATGCCTTGATCAATGAGGATGTAGTAAACCTTAAAGAGCATCATTATACGGCTACTAACACCCTCCAGATCGCTATCTATAAAGGTGATATCGTTATCTGGCTCCATTTTACTTTTTTTTTTTATGACCTCTGGCCATCGAACTTCTCATATTTAACACCTACCCGAGGCGAACCACTTTTGCATAGTCTTCCAGAGATTCGATCTTCTCATCTTAAGACTAGAAGCTAAGGTATACCATGTTAATGACCTTTTGGGCGGGTCGATCATTACATGGCTTGTTGTCCCTAAGAGGCTGAGTAGCTTAGCCCTCCTTGTTTTTTTGATCATCAATGAATTCGTGAAGATGGCCTACGCGAACTTACTGCTTCAGGTGGTGTTTAAATGCTCAGCATTCCCTAGTGTGATAACCCTTATCTTGGAGGTAGGCACAATGTAGTGACTGGTCCCCTTCGGATGAATTTCTACCCATTTTATGAGGCCACACAAAGTATAGCTCATGTTTGATCTTTAGTAGCAACTTGAAGTTTGGGACTTTGAATATTGTTTGGACAACCTTGAACACATCTTTCTTACTTTACTCCCTGGTTCGCTTTTTATCTCTAACACATACTTTTACTTTTTTTTTTTTCTCTTTGCAGGGGCTCTTCTTCCATGATTCTAGTCTCATCGTCAACTTTGGAATACTTCTCAATACGGTTCATCAAGTCGGCCAGATCATCAGCAGGCCATTTGGTCAACGACTACCAGAGTTTGTCATCATGTGGCAGTCTGAGCTTAAAGGAAGCCACAACGATCTACTCAGAACATCTCTCTACTTCATCATAGGCTTCAAAGTAGCACCAAGCATAGCTCTTTAAGCTCTTATTATTTCTCCTTCTCATAGTCATCAACATATCCATCGAGCGAGGTTGTTTTGTTGCTAGTGATGAAACAAGCCATAAAAGCCTCCGTTAGCTGGGCCCAGGTGCTAATAGACCTTGGTTCTAGCTTGTTGAGCCATCGTAAAGCAACCTCCCCCAAGTTGGAAGGAAAAACTTTACACATGAGAGAATAGTTGAAGCTCCAGAGAAACATTACTTGCTTATAATAATGCACATGACCTACTTGGTCAGCTTTGTCTTCATAAAGGGTGAACCTTTGGGGGAGTGAACTTTCGAGGAGGCTCTATTCATTCAATATTGACGATAAATGATAAAGCGGTGATGCAATTGAGACTCTCCTGGCCAGATAATGGGTAGAGTAATCCACCTTCTAAGCAATACAATCAGCTACTTTTTTTGAGTACCCACTCATTCATATTACTGCCATCTTCTCCAGGTTGTTTATTTGTTAAAGGATACCTTCATTTGGAACAAGACTCACTTTTGTGTGAGTTTGAGCTAGATTGCCTTTCGATTCTCGCTTGGGGCTGGAGGAAGTGACTGGCTGATGGAGATTGCTTTTTCCTCCTTCTAGAAAAGTGTCGAGATGGCTCATGATGTCTGTGTCTATGCGACTCGTGATAAAAATGGTGGCAACCATCTTGAGCTTGTGAATGCTTAATGTACGGGCCCATCTGATCGCAAAAGATCTCTAACTCATACTCTGTTTGCCATATCTCTGTCTGAAACTGGGCTAATGTGAGCTTCTTCTGCCCCAAAGCTCGTGATCAGTAGCTTGGCAATTTTGTTATCCGGCCGGCTGTTCAGGGCCACCCAGAACGTTCGCGCCTAATGGATGGGTCATCTGTAAAGGACCGTTCACGGTCAATGAACCTTCTAGAAACCTTCGATCTTTACCCTAAGAGGATCTCGACCACATCGGTCCTCTCTGATATTTATGCTCATCTTACCTATTGGTAGGTTGTAGATTTCGTAGGGATGTGATTTTGTTCCCATAGATGATGCCAATTGGAGTGTAAAAAAATCTAACAGGATCCTTTGTTGACATGTCTAACCAGCACTTCTGAGGTGATAAGACAAAGATCTGATGATGCTGATAGCTTTGAACCTATTGACTAATGACTTGAATCCTGAAACAAAAACTACTGACCAGGCATTATTCGGCTAAACACCCTCTAACAGTCAAGTTAGAATATGTACATGAAAATGGAGAGTTTAAAAGTGACTTTTGGTAGAGTTTTTGTATGGTCAACAGTACTTACCTTTCTTCTTTATCCCTTATGTATTTATAGGTTTTCTGGCACGTGTTGTCCATATCCAGTCATCATGAGCACTAGTACAGCGATGGCCAGAGTCACGCTGTATAGTCAGAATAGACGTGACTAGAGACGTAATCAATAGTGGACGTAGACACACCTTTTCATCCCTTCAACAATGTGACAAGAAAGGCAGCTGCCCCCTCAACCACCAATTTGTCCCCTTCTATGTGTCTAAGCCACGTGTTTGAGACTTCCCTCCGCGCCTTATTTGGCGTCGCTTCAACATTTCCTGCAAGTACTTCCACTGTTTGGAAGACTAATTTTCAAACTTCTTGTAGTTTAACTATTTTGTCGCTCATAACATAAGCCAATGTACAAATATTTTGGCAAATAATGGAATGAAATTAGGTCCCAAGCCTTCAGTTGTAGATAGAATTGTAAAATTGTTTAATTTGAAATTTTGTTACAATTGTGGATGAAATTAAAAATAAAAATGTTATACAACTTACTAGCAACAAAAAAAAGAAGTAGAAAACAAAATAGGCCTATACGAATCAAACCATGCTTCAAACTAGGCATACAATAAGCAACATTTTGATAACCATCTTCAAACTAGGCATATAAAATAGGCCTACACAAAAAGCTTTTTTCTTTTCTTTCTTTTTTTTTTTTAAAAAAAAAAGGGAATGTTATCTTTTTCGAAAACAAATAATAATAAGCATAGCCAAATAACCATCTTCATAAGCTGTAAATGAACATCTTTGGTCAGACAAAAGTCCCAAACAATAACAATAACCAAAGCTACAAAAACACATCAAATTAGAAAATTCTAGACCAAAAGGAACAAAACTAATGTTCCAAAACACTTGTGGGTCATCCACTAAACAATCGCATTTGCAGCATTTGTAATCTTTGGCCATAAATTAGCACATTCCTTTCCAATTGGGCCTGTAATTGTCGATCTTTTTATTTCTATTTTAGGATTCACAATGGCACTAGCATTATCTTCGAAGTACATGAAAACACCATCCTTTTGGTGCCTAGGTTTGTTGGTGGACGATGACAATGGGTATCACCTTTTTAATTAGATCAGGTTTCCCCTTCTTGATGGTGGCCATCACCATGTCCTCGACGCAAGCTGATGGCAACCTGTTGAGAAACTTAAAAAAATAGAAGTAGCATCACTTTGAATCTTAAAACTAGTAGCATCTTTTTTCTTATAGCATTCTTCACTATCTCTTCAAGTACCAATGAAGACAGATAAGCACAGTAAGTTGGATCCTCAACAACAAATATACATAAATATTTAATATAAGCACTACCATGACTTTTTTCTCCTAGAATACACAAAATAAATATTTTTCTTGCACAATAATAAACAAAATTAGGGGGCTATTTAAGTATATTTCATTAGCCCATAAATGGTAATCAATGAATGACTCATGAATGCATGACAAAAAGAAATTATGAATTGAAAATTGTTCTCCCAAGCAAATTTTTTTTTTTAATGGCAAATACCTACAATGGATGGCCTTTTTTTTTAGCTACTAATTTGTAGAATAGTTTCTAACTTAGACAAATACGATCCACAAAATTTGTTTCCTATACTTTAGTAATGATAATAGAGAGAAGAAAACTGGTTTCCTGTACTAATCCACAAAACTAGTTTCCTAAACATTTTTTCAAACCTAATAATTACTGTTAAATAGTTTTTCAAACCTAATAATTACTTTCAAATATTTTTTTAAACCTAATTTTTATTTTTATTTTTGTGGAGAGTTATGTTTGCTAATCTTTCCTTCTTTCCCTCACTTTTGTGGAGAGTTATGTTTGCTAATCTTTCCTTATTTCCATCTCCACCAAAAAATAGGGAGAAAATCTTGGAACTCATTTCCCACCATCCTTTTAGACTAAATAAAATGTTTAGCATAAAGGCTAAAAAAACTTATTATTTAAAAATGTTCAGCTCAAAGACTAAACATAAAATTAGAATTTTCAAAAAGAATGGAAGTATTAAAATAACTTTATTAACACTTTGTAACGATCCCACATCGGTTGGGGAGGAGAACGAACCATGCCTAATAATGGTGGGGATACCTCTCCCTAGTGCGACGCGTTTTGGGGGGGCACTGGGGTAGTTCTCGCCAAAAACAAAACCGTGACGGGTTGGGTGGCTGCGGCGTCCGGGTGCTGTGTGCTATCCACGTGAGCGTGGATCCCGGAAGCAGACAATATCGTGCTAGCGGTGGTGGTCTCGAGCTGCTACAGTGGTATCAGAGCCGGTGCCGAATCGGTGTGCCAGCGAGGACGCTAGGCCCTAAAGGGGGTAGATTATAATGATCCCATATCGGTTGGGGAGGAGAACGACCCACGTCTAATAAAGGGTGGGGATATCTCTCTCTAGTGCGATGCGTTTTGGGGGGCACTGAGGTAACTCTCGCCAAGAACAAAACCGTGATAGGTCGGGTGGCTACGGCGCTCGAGTGCTATGTGCCGTCTATGTGAGCGTGGATCCCAGAAGCAGATAATATCGTATTAGCGGTGGTGGTCTCGGGCTGCTACAGTGGTATCAGAGCCGGTGCCGAATCGGTGTGCCAGCGAGGACGTTGGGCCCTAAAAGGGGGTAGATTGTAACGATCTCACATCGGTTGGGGAGGAGAACGAACCACGCCTAACAAGGGTGGGGATATATCTCCCTAATGCTACGCGTTTTGGGGGGGCACTGGGGTAGCCCTCGCCAAGAACAAAAACGTGACGGGTCGGGTGGTCGCGGCGCTCAGATGCTGTGTGCCGTCCACGTGAACGTGAATCCCGGAAAGCGGACAATATCGTGCTAGCGGTGGTGGTCCTGAACTACTACACACTTGGGGGAATTCACAACAAGTCCTTACATAATTAAAAAATATATCCTCAAGTCCTATTCAACTTTACAATACAAAAGACGTTAAATATATATCCCAAAATACTAGTAACAAAAGTCATGTTCCGAAAACAAAAAATATGCCCACACATATACTATGTTTAATGCAATATATACTTACTTGTAACAAGTTGGTCACCTCAACTCCATTAGTTGAATGAGATCTATCTATAATAAAATGTAGGTATACATTTATTTAAACACTAGTATGACAAAATAATAAATTTGAACCAACAAAACAAACCAAAAACAGTACCCAAAAGCTAGTATGATACTTTACTCAAAAACTTCCACACCAATGGTTGCTAGGGTATTAAATGAATAAGGTCATTGTCATTGTTATTTACTTATCCTTTCAAATAAAATAAAATATAACAAATTAACCAAGTATAAGTATTTTACTTAAGGTTGTATTCCACAAGACGTTATAAACTACAGTATACCCTAACTAAAAGCTAAAATTGAACATATTAATGACTTAATGGTTTGCATACCTCCGACAATGATTGAACCCTACCTATAATATATTGTAAGGCAATTCTCATTTACTTGAATTGTTAAGTTTTTCTTGGTCCCTTTAGTCTCTCCATGCATGACACATTTCGACTCTTTTGTGCACCTTTATGACTTTTTTTTTTTACTTTTTAGCCCCGTCATTGTAAGGTTTATGGGGTTAAGAGAAGCAAAAGGATTTACTATTACAATCTCTTTGCTCTTTGCCCCAAAGATTCATACTTATCAACAAGGAAATGACCCTCATTTGTAAGATAGCAAACATTCTTGAATGCCTCATTATTTCCAACAATGCGATACGTTAACCGTATAAATTCTAAACATAAGATGTTGACGAACTGTGCATCTGTTAAGTAAGGGGAAGGAATTTGACCAAAAATGAGGCCACTTTTTGCATGCTAAGTTCATTTTTTATGATATATTATTCAGAATTTCATGAACACAACACACGTTGAACATCCTCAAAATATGCATACAGAGGTATCCACGCACAAAGGTATCCATGCATCTCATATAAGAAACATGTAATAGAAATTGTCATTGATGATTGATCGAAATTAATCTTATATGCCCCATCCATTTCATATGCAATCCTCACATGGGGGTCGTCAATAGGTCATTCTTGTCTAACTAGATTTTGTGCTCCAAATCAATATGTTCATTAAAAAGCCTAAACATATTACGGGCGTATACTTCCATAACTTGCTTTAAGATAGTATAATTCTTGATTGTAAGGTAAGGAAAATTCTGCCTAGACTCAAAATCACTTCGTAATTCATTTTCCCAAGCGTCTGTCAAAAATATCTTGAATCCTTGGAAGAAATTTTTCATGGACAGCCCACTTTCCAATATTAGTTTTACCCTCGTGTTGGCACTTTCGCTCAACTATGTACTGCACACCCTGTCAATGAATGTAACTTTCATGTAAGCAATAGACCATTGATAATTTCTTTCGATAAAGTCCATCAAGCCACTTATTTTCAACAAGGTCAAACCTTTCCCCCATGTTTCTTCACTTTTGCTCAAACTTATCAATATTAGGGAAGTTATACATGTATATCACCCTAATTTTGGACCCTTACATAAAATTTATAGTATTTGATATTTTTTGAATAGTACTTTATTGAATAACTTTTCTTAATCACGGGATATATCAAAGTGCTAAAAATCAACAAAAAGTAAACATTCAACAAAATGATGATTGTACTCCTAAAATTAGGGAAAAGTTAAATTGAAGGATCAGATCAAGGCAGAAGATTACTAGATTACATAAACATGTCCAAGAAACCAAACTAAGGATCCCTACATCAACAAAAAAGCCAAAATCTATAAGCAAGGATCAATTTAGTCCAAAAGTTAAGAATGGCTTCTACCAAAGCACTCGAAGGACGGTATCAATCAGAATGCCCCGATTAAGCCAAAAAAATATGAGAAGATGCTAAACATCCCAGGATATACTAAAGAACATATAACACAGCTTAGAATAGCCAAAATACTACTCTAATTGTCATCTGGGCCCGCCACTTCAAAATAGCTCTTACCGATGAGAAGGAAGCTATTGGTGCACTAGACACAATTTGAGCATCCAAATAAAGTCAAAATGAGTTCAAATTACACAAGAATATCAAGGGTTCATTCCCTGAGGTAATGACATAGTTAGGCCTACTAAAGTCAAACCTTAAGAGGTCCCTCCAGAGCCTCGACTAGAAAATTTACGAATATTTATAAATTTATAAAAGGGTCCTAGAGTCCTACAAATTGAATTTTTGGATTCCTCATACGAAAAAATGGTAGGAAGAATTATTCTGGTGGTGCCTTCAAGGGTCAAACAAAGGAATTGGGTGACCCTTTCTCTATTTCAGCCCATTTTGGAGCAACAATTTTCAAATAGACCTAACTCGATCTTAGAGAATCCAAACTAAACCAAATTTTGACTTAATTGGTTTAATTCTTCCAAAAAGTGGCTGGAAGGTTTCTAGAGCTCCTAAAAACTATTGAAAACCTCTTAAAATAGCCTGAACCTATCAAGGTAGAATCCAGGCCTAGCATAACAGGGCTTGAGCCAGGGGTTTAGGCCAAATGGCCATTTTTTAAGCCTAGCTACCATTTTGCTTGCCACCAAGCATTGTGGTGAGATGCCTTGCCTACCAAGGTTGGCAGGATGTTTTGCGTGGCCTATTTTGTAATTGTATCTGCCTAAGGCTTTGAGCAAACATGTTTGCTTGTCTCAATGGGCAGAAAGGACTATAAATGTCTACTCTAAGGCAGGGGCAAACATGTCTGCCTTAGGGTAAGGGCAATCATTCTACTCGTCTAACAAGGTAAAAGTTTTGTTCGGTTCACAAAATCTATAAATGTTCCCCTTTTTATTTTTCATTCATTCAATACTCAGTGCATTCAAAGCTCTCAAGGTGAGGCCAGGGTTTCTCTCTCTAGAAAAAGCTCATTTTGGTATAGTTTTATCACTCTAAAAAATTTTATTTTATCTTTCAATTCAATATATCTGCATAATTTTAGTTATACAAATAAAAATACTTTGTCAATGAAAGGTATCTAGATCATAAATCAAATCCGAGCTAAGCCCAATGTAAGATATTAACCGAATTTACCAGAGATAATTTTGTAAAATTCCAGACATTATATATACTAGCAAATACCCGTGCAAATTAACCGAATTTACCAAAGATAATTTTGTAAAATTCCAAACATTATATATACTAGCAAATGCCTGTGCAAAGCACGGACTCTCTATCCTCTAATTTAGTTTTAAGTTTTTTTTTTGGTAACTTTTTTGTCTTACTTTTTCCTCTTGTTTTTATTAAAATTTATTTTTATTTTCAAAATGTAGAAATTACTTGTGCCTAAAGGTATATTAATATAATTTGATCTAAAAATAATTCAAATGTAAATTTATAAAAATAAAAATATAGTCTTTAATAAATATGTAAAATTTTATTATTTATTACAAATAAAAATTTTAGAAAAAAAATTTAACAAAATATGGGAAGAGTAAAAGAATGTGTTTCCATATGAGGTGATCGAAAAGACAACTAAATGTCAAAGAAAAATAGAAAATAATTCTAACTATTGAGTAAATTTAATAGTTAGAAATATTTTAAATTTAAATTTTTTAGTTTTTTTTTTTTTTATCTCAAATATCTCAAATTCTGACACAAAAAGTGTAAAAGTACATGCATTTAAAATTTTAAGTTTTAAGGATATTAAAATTGAATTTTTCTCATAAAAAAATTAAATTTTTAATTTAAATATTTATTCTTTAAAATTAAATTTTTAAAAAATATTATTTTTAATTGACACGCAGACAGCTGTTAAATTAAAAGGTTATATTTTATTATATATTTATGTATTTAAAATTAGTTATTAATTATTATATAGTAAATTAAGTACTTTTAATTATTTATTTGAATTTATTTTAAATAAAAAAATTTAGCTTAAAAACATTTATAGAAAATAAGACAATATTTTTTCATTTAAAGTGACTAAAAAAACAACTAAAATGTAAAAGTATACGTATTTAAAATTAATTATATAGTAAATTAATTATTTTATTTATGTATTTATATTTATTTTAAACAAAAAATTTAAAATAAATAAAAATTTTTTTTTCTCTATCTAATAAATAATTAGCTTTTTTTTGTCTCAAATATCTCAAATTCTGACACAAGAGTGAAAAAGCGTTTGTATTTGAAATTTTAAGTTTTTAAGTACATTAAAATTCAATTTTTCCCATAAAAAATTAAAATTTTAATTTAAATATTTATTCTTTAAAATTAAATTTTTAAAGAATATTATTTTTAATTGACATGCAGACAACTGTCAAATTAAAATGTTGTATTTTATTATATATATATATATATTTAAAATTAATTATTAATTATGATATAGTAAATTAATTACTTTCATTTATTTAGTTGAATTTATTTTAAATAAAAAAATTTAGCTTAAAAAAATTTATAAAAAATAAAAGAATGTATTTTTATGTAAAGTCACTGAAAAAACAACTAAAATGCAAAAGTATACATATTTAAAATTAATTATATAGTAGAGTAATTTTATTTAGTGA
>JAVXUM010000017.1:21678279-21689361 GCA_035590655.1 Pouteria glomerata | reverse complement strand
ACGTCGGAATGGTACCTAAACCCCGATGATTGTGTGAATGGTTTACGTGCAATGTGATCACAGAAAGAACAAGATAAATAGGGATAAAGAAAGAACATGGATACTATACTCCCTTGATACGTTGTTGGAATATGAAATGTATTACTACCTTGGTGCATGTGATATCTGCTAGCATGTTATTCTTATGTTGAGCTCTCATTGCTATATTTGCTTGTCACATCCATATGCATCATTTTATTGTTACGAGAAGTGCATCGTGGGCACAAGTGGTACGTGCTCACGTCTCTACAGATGACCCTGCAGGACCCACACATGGCAAGTAGGAGGGGCCTCGAGGAGATATCCCCGCTTGGATGGGAGTGAAGAGAATTATTTATGTTGTACATTTATTTTGGGAAAAAGTTTTGTACTGTATATCATTACTATTGTTTTTGGTTTGTAATGGCCATAAGGCCAAGTCTTGTACCAATCAAGAGAACTAGTGGAATCACCTTACATATTATGGAATCATATGAATGGAAATGTAGTTACAAGAATGCATGTATAGATACTTTATAAATTGCACAGGGACTTATTAGGTACCCCCCCGATGGTCCATTTTTAGGCCGTTATATAGCCGTTTTGCTTCGTCGGTCCAACACGTAACCGGTGTGCTAGCTCTGATAGTTGGGTGTTGTTTGCATGTGATGAATGTCTTTCACTCACTCCCTGGGTCCCCGGACCCGGGGCGTGACAAAAAATATCATAAATTCAAAATTTTAAACTTCTTTATTATATAAATGACGCAGAGTGTAAAAGTGTATGATACATTTTTTAAACTATTAATTTAAAATCTTTTATATAAAAAAGTATTATAAAAGTATGAGAAGAGTGAGAGAAAACGAAAAATAATTCTGGCCATTTAACAAATTCAACAGTTGAAAATATCTTAACTTCAAAATTTTAAACTTTCTTATTATATAAATGATACATAGTGTAATAGTGTATGTATTTAAAATTTAAGGCTTAATCACATTAAAATTAATATTTTAATTTAAATGTTTATTTTCTAATAAAATGTTTAAAATTTTCAATTTTAAATATGTTTTTTTGAATTAAAAAAATTTAGTTAATTTTGTTTAATAGGTATCCTTACATTATTTAATAATAATAGATAATATAAGTATAATATAATTTGCATAATTTTATAGAATATAATATATAGTTTAAATGTAAAAGTAGTTTTGTTTTAAAATACAAAAACATCCATGGAAATAATCCGATAAGCTTACTTGAAAAGTACTTTTTAAATACTTTGAATGGGCAGTAAATATAAACATGAAATTTGAAAATCCAGAGATAAACTCATGTCGTTTATAATGTATAGATAATTACAAACGTTATTAAGCTTTCTAATGTCCTTGCATTTATTTTTAAAAATTGCAGGTATTACCATCATGTCTTTGCATACACATCTCTTTACAAATATTGAATATCCAAATTCGATATTAAATCTCTTAAAATCTTTTTTCCATAGTTGAATTATCAAAACAATTGGTGACTCAGCATACCAAACATCCCCTGTTACAATCTAAATAGTACATTTATCTCCATGCATATGCATGTATTCATTTTTCTAAATAAACTTAGACCCGTTTGAGAATCGTATCATGACTATCGATTTAGTCATCCTCAATGTGACGACGTGGGTTTTTTAATGCCTGATTCATTTTCGCTACATAAATGCACAAATCAACATGTACGATTCTTGATTTATCTAGTTTAGACAATTTAGGAATGTAATTATCTATATTGTATTCAACGCTGACTATACAAGTTTTATGTCAGACGAGATTTCGTGTAGCTACTCCCATTGTTCTCCGGGTACATAGATAAATGTATGAAACACCATTTTTATGTTGTGTGCTTACGGAACTATATAGAGATGTTGTCAAAATTTTGTCCAACAACATAATAAGCAAATGTT
The DNA here is from genome assembly GCA_035590655.1 of Pouteria glomerata. Taxonomy (NCBI): domain Eukaryota; kingdom Viridiplantae; phylum Streptophyta; class Magnoliopsida; order Ericales; family Sapotaceae; genus Pouteria; species Pouteria glomerata. The sequence continues at coordinate 21,687,395 of JAVXUM010000017.1, read as the reverse complement.
GTGTTGAGTAAGAGGTGGATCCTGCATTCTCGAATGGGATAAGACTAACTACCTTATAGTGAGAAGTATTTACATTTTTTTTTAAACAAGCATACATGTAAGTGTCAATTGGTAAGTTACTGAAACGTATATCATCCACCTATTTAGTTTGTTCGATGACGTAGTGCTTAAAGTGATGGACAAGAATTGGATTGACTTGTCGGATAGGTTGTCCTCTTGATATGTTTAAGGGATTGACAACTTCATTACGTACAGCTACCAGTTGATTGCTTAGCAATCAATCAATTACCCATGTAGAAAGTATATTAATCAATATCATTTTACCCGGGATATGGTAAGGAAACAAATATCTTAAGGACTTATAAGAATTGGACAAAGCATGGGGAGGCTTACGTTTCGTTACGGCACGTTAAGAAAAGAGTAGATCTATATGATGATGTCGTGCTTGGTGATTAGATGATAGAAATGATGTGGGATATCATGGCTGGGATACTCGCCTAGAACCAAGTACTGCAGCAGATGAAGCGGGTGCGACTAATTTGAGGTCTAGTGCCAAGGAAGATGTATTAAGGTTTTTTAGAATTTTATTATATGATGCAAACTCCGAGTTATATTCTAAATGTCAATATTACAGTCAACTATCTTTTATATTTAAGTTATTACACCTGAAAGTTCTTAACTAGTAGACCAATAGCTCGTTTGATATGTTACTAGAGTTGTTGAGAAAGGTCTTGTTGGATGATGCAAAGGTTTGTGAGTCCTACTATCAAGCTTGTAAGTTGACAAAAGCTTTGGGTTTCATCTATTAGACATAAGATGCGTGCCTGAATAATTGTATGTTGTTTCATAATGAGCGTACAATCCCTGACAAATGCCATATATGCGATAGTTCTAGATGAAAGGAAGGCATTATAGCCTAAGTATCGATGGCCGATAGAGAAAAGGTGTGAAACCAGTCACTGCAAAACAAGTCTGATACTTTCCTCTGAAGCCAAGGTTGAAGAAGTTGTTTACAAACTTTGATAATGGAAAATTAATGAGATGGCATGTAGAGAACAGTCATGATAATGGAAAAAAGACCAATCTATTTGACTTTCTAGCCTATGAAGATTTCAATCAACAGTATCTAGACTTTGCTCAGATAGTCGGAACGTCTAGCTCACTTTGGTTGTAGACGGGGTAAATCCCTTTGGAGTAATGAATAGAGCACACAATACATGGCCAGTTGTCTTTATTCCTTATAACCTTCTACCATGGCTATGCTTGAAGCATTGTTTTTAATTTTGTCAACTTTAATTGATGGGCCGAAGGGCCAAGAGACAAATCGATGTCTACTTACAACCGTTGATAGAAGAGTTGCAGGAATTGCTGTAGGTGTGATGGCTTTTGATGCTAGGTCTAATGAAATGTTCAACCTTTGTGCAAGCTTGTTCAAAATGATTAATGACTTCCTAGTATATGCTAACTTATCTAACTGGAGTATAAAAGGAAAATTCATTTGTTCTCCTTGCAATAAGATAATACAGTCGCGGTGGTTGCATCATGGTAAGAAGTTTGGTTAGTACACATAGGTTCAAGAAGAACAGAATGACTTTCAATGGTGTCACACCCCGAGTCTCGTGACACGAGGGGTGAGTGATAATGACATACCTAACATGCACTAACATAAAAATACCTTGATCAAAGCAACATAACGTTCACGTAGCTAACCCACAACAAAGTATAAATGTAGTGTAAATTAGACCTAGACCATTGCCAGGTCACCCCATTGAACAAGTCTCCATCATTAATACATTCATTGGCCTTAAAGCCTTACATGCCAAAAGAATATATATAACAAAAATTTTAATAACTCTCTTTCCCTAGCAATATCTTTACAATCCCCAAAAGATTATGTACCATGTACAAACAGAATTTAATCTAAGTTGATATGCTCATGCATATGTGCTTGTAGCATTTCCCTTGTGCCTACTTATTGATCTTTGTTAGAACCTGCAACCAAATTTGTAGGGACGTGAGCACTGGTCCACTTGTGCCCACGTAGCGTTATAATAACATAAATAATATGCATAGTAATGAATAATCATACTCTAGAAATCCAATTTTCACATTCACAGCGTGCTTTATAATCCAAACATCTTAAATTATCATAAATGTCAATAAGCTCACCCATATTATTATCATGATACATAGTTTAAGTTCCAATACCATCCTAAATGCACAATTCTCAATCCAAACCATTAACACTACGTCAACATCGTATCGGTGTTTCTCATACATTCCATACTTACATATTCATCCATCCATTCATTGAAGATTGGATACTTAACACGTCGTTGTTTGGGACTGATGCCCTGGCCACGATTAGCCAAAAACAAATACCATCTTTTATGGCTCCAGACTCAATGGAAATGGTAAACCATTACATCATGATGTGGGCTACTAAACCATTTGGCATGAACACCAAACCCTGCGTAGGTTCTGGGACTTTCAACCCAAGGGTAAACTCATGACCCTTCCTATTTTTCTGTACCCTACCACATCCCAGGGTATACTACACATCATTTCCTTTCACTAGGTTCACATTGATCCTCTCATAACTTTCATAACATCTAACCACACCTTAAGTCTCCAATAAACTTATACTTTCCAAGCTTTCCGTCATACTAAGTACACATTTTATTCGTTGGTTATCACTAATCAAATAATTCTAGCATAATATGTTATGCACCTTTAAAAGTAACACACAATTTCAAATATAGACAGAAGGAGTATGAAACATGTTTTCAAATTCATAAGATCAAATATAATAATGAATATTAATATCACGTAAGAATGTAATGCAAACTCATAGTATAGCTATGCTAGAATTCAAGAATTAAACTTAGCCAAAAGCCCAGATAAGTCTCGGTGGGCACCCAACTGGGTTCCATGTCGTGTGCCCAAGACCTTAGGTGCCCAAGAATTCACTTCCTGTGTGCCCAAGAAGTCAGGCGCCCAACTGTCTTCCCTCTCGTGCGCCCACAGATTAGGTTCAGTGTCAGTTTTGACGCTCTATTTTCGAGTTCCTCGGTTTTAATCCATTTTAACCTCAATTTTACCTTATTTTAGACCAAATTCATAATATTTCTTTATTCAAATCTTACCATAAGACTTATGGGTGTCTAAACGAACAAACCATTTGAACTTCCATCAATCACAACCCATTTAATGAATCAAGATTCATTCCACTCTTATAAACCTACACACATATATATACATGTATATAAATTCCAATTTAATCTTCCATTTTCATCTGTGGCTAGCATTAGCTACCCTATTATGATTCTTAATCTTCACTACACAATATATATGTAAAAATGATGCCAAATATCCTTACCTCAAGCTGTATAGAATATGAGACAAGAAGATTGTTTTCTTCTAGTTTACAACTTCTTTCACTCTTCAACTTTAATCACTTCAATCTCTCAACTCATTGACCTAAATGCCAAACAAACCACATATATAGGTTCCTTAAGCTTCCAATTACAACCTCACAACATTGATTTGAATTTATCTAAGCTTAGAACAACTTACCAAGCTCCACCATTTCTTTGTTTCTTCCCGGTTTCTTTTTCTTCTTCCATTCTCTTCCGCTTCTTTTCTTTCAGTATCAGAACCCTTGGCTTCTTCTTATTCTTCCGTTCTCTTCCGTTTCTTTTCTTTTAGTATTAGAACCTTCTTTTTCTCTCTTATTATACATACTAATATATTTTTAAATTCTTTTACAGTGCTTCTGGTCTACCTCATCACCCTAATACTAGCTAGGAACCGTAGATAATGGTCTCAACTATCCTAACTTGAACACACCATACTTGTGACGTTATCATCAGTGGTGGGTGCCCAATACACTTTTTGTTATGCGCCCAACATTCTCAGGCACGCAACAAAGCATACCTTGTGCGGCCAATAGTTCGGGCACACACCTGAATAGGAATCTGTGCGCTTATAGCACCTTGACCTGTGCTGGAACATCAACCTCTTGAATGCTATACTTATCTTCTTCAATTAGTTCCACCTTAAGGTACCATTAACAATCAATACTACCTAATTATCACATTAATATCACCAAAGCATAATAAAAACTATAATTTAGCAATTATACAAACATCCGGGATATTGCATTATCCCTTTCTTACAAAAAGTTTGTCCTCGAAATTTTTATTACATTACACAATTCAAGCAAATAAAAATGGATATCTTTCTTGCATCTCCACTTTATGCTCCCAAGTAAACTATTATACACCATGATGTTTCCACAATACTCGAACTAATGGAATGGTTTTACCCAGAAGTACTTGATCTCGTGCATCCAAAATTTGAACCAGCTTTACTTCATACTTCACATCCAAGTCTATCTCCAATTCAGTCTAATTCAACACATGAGTAGGATCTGGGATATATTTGCACGACATTGAGACACGAAAAACTTCATGAACTCCAGACAACTGTGGTGGTAGTGCCAATCGGTAAGCAATCTCTTTAATTCTTGCCAAGATTTTAAATGGTCCAATGTGTCTAGGAGATAACTTCCCTCTTTTGCCAAATTTGAATTGCCCCTTTCGGGATGACACCTTTAGGAATACATAATCCCCCACTTGAAACTCTTAAGGTCTCCTCCGTTGATCTGCATAGCTCTTTTGTTAACTTTATGCTATCTCTAACCTCGGTCTAATCAATTTGATCTTTTCATTTGTTTCATACACCAATTCCGTCCCAATCATAGTTGTCTCTCCAATCTGTGTCCAACACACTGGTGACTTACATGGTCTTCCATACAAAGCCTCGAATGGTGCTATTCCAATGCTAGATTGATAACTATTATTGTAAGTAAATTCTATCAATGGTAAATGATCTTCCCAGCTTCCTTTGAAATCTAATACACAAGTTCGAAGCATGTCTTCTAAATTTTGTATTATTCTTTCAGACTGCCCATCAGTTTGAGGATGATAGGTTGTACTGAAACATAACTCCGTTCCCATGGCTACTTGAAAGCTCTGCCAAAACTGAGAAACAAATATGGAATCTCAGTCGGAGACAATTGACACTGGTGTCCCAAGCAACCTCACAATTTTTCAATTGTATAATCATGCCAAAGTGTCCATTGAGTCCGTCTTTCACATTAGCAAGAAATGAGATGATTTTGTCAAATGATCCACGATTACCCATATGGCGTCACAACCCTTCTTCGTTCTTGGCAATCCTGATACAAAATCCATAATTACATATTCCCATTTCCATTTAGATACCGGCAATGGTTGTAATAACCCCGCTGGTCTTTGATGCTTCGTCTTTACCTGTTGACAAGTCAAACATTTGCTAGTGAACTTTACTATATCTTTCTTCATTCCAACCCAATAGAATTATCTTTTCATGTCATGATACATTTTTGTACCTCTTGGATGCACTACTAATCGTGAAGAGTGAAATTCCTTCATGACCTCATTTCTAACAGACGACGGTATATAAATTCTTTCTTGGTACATGACCACATCATTCTCATCCATCGTCCAACCTGGAAGATCCATTAATCCCCTGATCTTCTCCTGAACACCCTTTGCTTCTTCTTCAGTTTCTTGTGCTTCAATCACTTTACTGTTTAATGCTGGCTGGATAACAGTAATATACAGTATCACTCCTTTTTCTTTTTCCTTAAGTTCCAGATCAAACTCACTCAAAACTTCCATCATTTCCCACTTTTTAATCGCCATACTAGCCTAGGAACTTCTAGTCTTCCTATGTAATGCATCTGCAAGCACATTAGCCTTACCTGGGTGATTGTGTAACTTAAAATCGTAGTCTTCTATATATTGGATCCACCTTTGCTGTCTCAGATTCAAGTCTTTTTGAGCGAAAATGTACTTTAAACTTTATGACTCTAACTCTTTAAGGCGAAAATCACTGTTGTCAGCTCTAAGTTATGCACTGGATAATTTTTCTCATGATTCTTCAATTGCCTGGAGCCATAGGCCACAATTCTTCCATTTTGCATCAAAACACACCCAAGTTCTTCTCGATATGCATCACAATACACCGAATAACTGGCTTCCCTTTCTCGCATAATTAAAACTGGTGCAGTGGTTAATTTTTTTTTTTTTTTTTATCTCAGGAAGTGATCTTTCACATGCTTCATTCCACTCAAACTTAATCCTCTTTCTGGTCAATCTAGTCAATGGGGCTGCCAACCTCGAAAAGTCTAAAATAAATGTCCTATAGTCTCCTACCAGCCCGAGGAAACCACGGATTTCAAATACGGTCTTTGGCTGTGACCACTCTAGTATAGCTTTAATCTTGGATGGGTTTATGGCTATTCTTTCCTCAGATACCACATGTCCTAAGAATTTGACTTCTTTAAGGCAGAATTCACATTTACTTAACTTAGTATACAATTGGTGCTCCTTTAGTCTTTGTAACACCAGTCTCAAATGTTGCTCATGTTCTTCTTCTATTTTATAATACACCAGAGCATCATCCATGAACACCACGACAAACTTGTCCAAATAGTCTTTGAAGATCCAATACATCAAATCTATAAACATCGCTGGTGCATTCGTCAAACTGAATGGCATAACTAGGAACTCGTAATAACCATACCGAGTCCTAAATGCTGTCTTTGGAATGTCTTCCTCTCTTATTCTCATCTAATGATACCCTGACCGCAATCAATCTTTGAAAATACCAAAGACTCCTTCAATTGGTCAAACAAAACATCGATCCTTGGTAGTGGGTACTTGGTCTTGATGGTCACTCGATTTAATTTCTGGTAATTAATGCACATCCTCAAGGTTCCATCCTTCTTGTCTGTAAATAGTGTCGATGCACCCCCAGGTGAGGTACTCGGCTGAATGAATCCCTTAGCCAATAGCTCTTCAATTTGTGTCATCAGTTCGGCCAACTCCGCCAGTGCCAACCTGTAAGGAGGAATAGAGATGGGTTCTGTGCCCAGAACTAGATCAATGCAAAATTTCACTTCCTGTTCAGGTGGCAATCTGGAGATGTCTTATGGAAATACCTTTGGAAATTCTTCCACAACTCTAAGTAACCCAGTTTTCTATTTTTCATTCTCTTCTTCTAAAATCGTGCATGCAAGTAAGCTGCACAATTCCGTTTTTACACGACCTTTCACAAGTGGCAAATCCTTCAATTCACAACGATCCGCAAAGAAGTGAATCCTATCTTATTCCGAGATAACTATAGTTATTTTACGTCTATAACAATCAATCATAGCTTGGTAGGAGGTAAGCCAATCCATTCCAAGTATGACATCAAAACCCCTTATCTCTAGTACAATTAGATCAAAAATTGAGATAAACTCTTTTCTATTATACACATCTTCTACTCTTAGTGCATATCCCTTACATATTTGAGTCAGATAAGAAAACCCAGCAACGAGTGCCTCAACACACAAAAACAAATCCAAAAGACTAACTTCTAATTCTAAAGCATACATAAACTTTGCACCAATAAACGAATAGGAAGCTCCAGTATCTAGGAGAACAGTGGCACTAGATGAGTAAATGCAAAAAATACCTCGGGTTACCAGAGGCTTAGCTGGTCCCTATTGTTGAGCCACTGTAAATAGCCTATCCTAGATCTGTGTTTTTGAAGGTCTACCAACCCTCTTTTCTTGTAGATTTTCTCTCTGTTGCTATGATACTCCAGCTGGTGTAATAGCTAGTGAAACACCTCTTGTAGATTCTGTTGCTGTACTGAATGGGAAGCCGAAGAATGATTCCTTTGAAATGATTGTCCCGCTAATCCCATCCTTCCTCCCATACCTTCTTGCATATGTGGGCAAAACTTCTTAATGTGCCCTGCTTGCTCGCACCCATAATGTACTATATTCTCTAATGCCTACCAATTTCTTATTTGCCTTACAAGTTCTCCCCGCCTCCTACCATTAGGACACTCTAAACTTTTGTGACCTGGCATTCGACAATTATAACATATAATTGGTACTTGGAGTCTTTGAGGAATTCTTTCTGTCCTTCTCGTTTGCCTGGGTGTCATGCTTTCCTGAAATGATTGTTAAGTCTGCAACCCCGATGAATTTTCTTTCTATCTTTTTCTACTTTCTCCTTCTTGTTAAACCCCCGTATTCCTACCACGCCAACTTTCATGGATCATCTTTGTTTCATTCATATATTTCTCCACTATCATAACCCTATTAATCAATGTCTCATAATCCTCTAGACTCAACAACACTATTTTGTTTCTCAATGCTGGCCTTAGTCTTTTTTCAAATCTCTTACATTTCAAGTAAGTAGTAAAAATCAACTCCGGCACATACTTAGACAAGTTTGAAAATTTTCTCTCATATTCTAACACTGTCTTAGTCATCTGTATTAGATTCACAAATTCTTCCCTTTTTACATCTCTCAATGATTAAGGGAAGAAGTGATCACGGATTTCTTCTTGAACCTTTCCTATGTAAGATCATCCATTCTCCCTGCATCCCTCAAACTGGTCCACCAAACTGAAGTTCTCCCCACTAATTGAAATGTGGTCAGAGTGACATGAGTAGATGCTTCTGTAATCTCCACAGCAACCAAAATCTTTTTACATTCCTCTAAGAATTGCTCTGCTACATCTGTATTAGTAACTCCATTATATGTCGGAGGTTTTATCCTCCTGAACCTCTCTAAAGCCGTGGTTCTGGTCTACCTTTGTGGTTGGGGGCCAATTCGTGCCTCTTTTACTAAAGCTATCATGGCTACCGCCATTTGTTATAAAATAGCCACAGCATCAATGGCTGCGGGTTGTGGAGCTTCGGGTGCTTCCGACTGCATCTCCTCACGACCTGGTACCCTTTGTGCCTCTGCTACTACACTAAAATGGGTTTCCTATTTTGACTAAATAGGAACATTAATTTCACCTTCATGCATCGGGGCATGTCCCCGTCTTCTTCCTCTACCTCGATCTTTCACTCCAGCTTCTCGCGGTGGCATTTTATCTAAAATATAGTAAAACATATAATTTTAAGATTTAACTCAACAATTGAGATCATGGTATATCATAACTTCATTAAGCATTGCAATAACACTTAGATACTTTCACATGGATATATCATAACAATA